>BMAO01013422.1:0-316645 GCA_019973975.1 Trichonephila clavata
ATATAATCAAAATTTCTCTACAAGAGAGAGATGAATTACATGATTAATACTTAAAAGAATATCAATTGCTAGATAACAAGACAACAGAATTTAGAAGGAGATATGAAAGATTGAAATAACAGAGTAAAATATAAAAGAATGATGCTTCAGTATATCAACATTGCTGACTTAGGACAGCTTGTATACATAAAATTTTCTTTAAAAAAAATCCTTCTGTATAAAAGTGGGGTTGAACATGTTTTTGGCCAGCCAACCTTCCCCCTTTTTCTGTTAATAATACGAGCAAATACCAATTGGAAATAATGGATAGGAAATCTAAATCCATTATAAGGAAAAAGGTAACTTACCCAAAAATTGCATACTGAAATGCAGAGCCCGCGCTAATTCTGAGTACAATAAACAAGTTATTGCCAGATTCTGGACCCAAATACAATTTCAAAACAAAGCAAAGGCTGAAAAATAGCACTTAGCAAAAGTATGAAAAGAATAGAAATTATAAAATAAGAAATGTAAACATACTACCATTATCTTAGAGACTCTTAATATGGTTTAAAAGTTATAATATATTCTAAAAAAGTAATTTATCTAAAACTAGAAACTGGGGGTATTTAAAACTATCTAGGAAGAATAATAAATCTATAATATAAACCTTTTAAACTATGGAAATTTATCCTTACTATTTAGAATTTATTATTTAAATATCTATTAATAAAATTAATTGGGTAGTTTTGAATTAAACAGTATTTAGTAAAATGTTTATAATTTTTAATTTTTTTCTGATTTATTAGAAACTAGAAATTTATTGCGTAGTGTGTAATTACGAACAATATTTCTGAATATAGATACATGCACATTACTCTCCCAATGCGGTACTTTTATAATATTGAAATTAAAGCCTTCTCGTTTATCATAAATATTAGTAACTATTTTATAATCTTTTAATTTAATTTCTATATCAAGAAAATTTGCTTCGTAACTGTTACTATTTGTCTGTATTAATTAAGATATTGTGGATAAAAATTAATATTAGTATAAAGTTGTCTTGCTTGCCAAAAATGATTATATCATCTATATAACGAAAAAAATAAAATTCTAAGTTGTCTGTGAAACTATTTTCAAAATAATGTAAATATAAATTGGCAAGACAGTTGCTAGCTGGGCCACCTTGTGGTAGACCCTTAATCTGTTGATAATAATTACCATTATGATAAACATAATTCTCTTTTAGAACTAACCTAAGTAGAGAACCAAATCTATCATATTTGACATTTTTAAACAAATTATCTTTATGTATTTATTTTACTAGTGTTTTTATCATATCATCAATATTAATTGAGTTAAAAAGATCTTCAAAATATAAACTAAATACTGAAAAATCTTTTTATCTTTAATTTGTGCAATAAGTTCTGTACTATTTTAAGAATGGCTGAAGTTTTTAGATTATTTATTGATCTTGTAACATTTCATGTAGAATTTTGCCTGATTTGCTGATATATGTATTAAAACCATTAGTAACTGTTCTAAACTTTACTGGATTTTTATGAAATTTAGGAGTAAGAAATACATGTGGAAATTTAAAATTATTATTAATTTGTATTTTTAATTGTTATGAAAAGCCAAAATTCGATTATTTATTTCTCTATCAGAAATTGATGACTAATAAAAGCTGTATTATTTTCAAAATGTTTGTTGAGCATTAAACTATAATAGTATTTACAAACGAAGTAAAAATTTTCTGGCACTTTATCAATGTAAATTGTTATAAATTTAGTTTGAAATTTTTTAATCTGATTTTAATATTTTTAAAAGAGATGCTATATGTGTACTAAAGTTATATCTATTAAGCTGTTGTGTAATGTTACATTTAAACTCTGTGAATGCCTCTAAAGGTATGCTATATTCAAAAGCTATTTTGCAAATGAATTGCTCAATATCATTATATAATTGGGTTTTTTATAATTTTACTATTATTGGAGATCATTAGTCTAAAACCAATACCTTTATTCATTATATTTCTAAGATTATTGTCTTTTACAATATTGAGATCACCAGTAATAACATGCTGGTGATAGTTATCTTTGAATTCTTTAAATTCATTACAATAACATATTAAATTTTCTTGCTTGATAGGTGCATTATAGTTAAAAATTGATCTACCTATTTTTTATTATATTTAAAAGCCTTTTTAATAGTGATATTTTGAATTGGGAAAGTTGACATGTGTTTTTTAAAAATGCTAGAAAAATTAATATTATCAAAAGATTTATTCATATATAATAATGTACAATATTCTGTTTGATATTTTTTATTTACATTGACATTTATTTTATGTTTATGCTTCAGAAATTTGAGAATGTCTCTTATGATATGTAAAGCATGACTATCTATAAATTTATCTGAATTTAGTATATTATCCGTAATACATATTTCTGTCTTACTTAATCCAAATATGAAAGATTTAATGTGCTTTATATTAAAATTGTTCTCGAAACTATTACATATATCGCTAATACCTTTTGAAATAACATTTTCGTCTCTGCTTAACCTTTTAGTCCTATTACCTCTAGTTTTTCTTTTATTAGTCTTTTTGATTTTTTTACTGTAATAATAATCATGAGAATTTTGTTTAATAGCATTAAGAATATTTTTTCCTAGATATAATACATTTAGTCCATAAGGATAAATTGTATTATAATACTTAATGTAGAAATTTTCCCACCATAGTCTATCTTTAACATTAGGGACTACTTTAATAATATTGAGCACAACATTTTCAAAACCATGTGTATGAAAGTGTCTAATTTCTATTTTATTTGAATTTTTTATACTATTAAAATTTTTAGTATCTGATCTATGTTGATTAATTCTAATATTAATTTTATTACTAGTCTGTCCATTTTATTACTAGTCTGTCCATGACATAGTTTACATGTCAATGAGTAAATACAGTTAAATGTCTTGCAGAAGGTAAATTTAGAATTATCTTTGATTTGATCATTATTTATCATTTTACAAGTTTTACATCTATTGTCTCCACATCTTTTGTAAAAGTGAATTTTTTTATTGCAGAATTTACTATCTTGATGTTTACTAGAAAAATATTTACTGCTTTTAATGTCATTAGAGTTAATAGAAATATTGTTACATAGCATAATATCTTTTTTAGCATTCTTTAAGTAATCCTTATTCCAGAATACTCTGGTATAATACCGTCTAGTAGAATCTCTACAATCAACTACATTTTTCAATCTCTTGTCATGATTTACTGAATTCATCTTCACTAATATAAACAATCTGTTAAAAAAACTAGCCTAACAGATATAAATAACAAACGTGTATGAGAATACCAATTGCTAACAAAAACTTATAAACTAACTGAGTAGCCTACTAATATAGCAATATAACAGTTAGATTCATTGCTTTTAAGAGAGAGAGAGAGAGTGCAACTTTAATACATTCCAACATATTTCTTAAGAAGAATTTCCAAGAAAACTGTTTCCTAAATTTTCTTTTCAAACTTTTTGTTCCTACTTCAAACATCTTGCAAACTGTTAAAAAGATAAAACACAATAATTTTCTTGCTATTTTGTCATTTAATTGTAATACAAATACCCAATAAGTAATTAATTACACTTTTGAAATAATTATTACATTTGAGCTAAATTTTTATAAAGTGAAAAGTTTTAGTATGCAAATAAAAATAAAATATTTCAATAGAAGCTTTTAAATTTAAGACTGACTAACCGTCTATAAATTTTACTTATTAATGGATTTCATTATCAAGTGGCCATTAATTTAATGCTAACCTTTTTCAATTAAATTAACAAAAAATACTAAAATAAGGCTTTTTCTTGGAACATTTACAAACACAACAACTGAAAGTATTTGTTTTATCTGATTTTGGCTTTTCGTAATTTTGTTTTTAATCCTAAAGAAAGACGATAAGGAACATTTCTATTCCTTACTTGAATACGAAAGATAAAGTAGTAACCATTAAAAGCTGAACTGTGAAAGAATTTCCTATCACTCTATCACCTCCATTTCGTTATCTGCCACAGATGTTTTCCCTCGTGTTTCTTTCATCATTTTATCACGAAGCTCTTCCATACGCAAGAGTTCGGTGGCAAAATTCTTGATTATAATTATGAAATTTGGACCAGGAAAAGTCTAAAAATAGTAGTCGAGCAGTGAAATTGTTATTTTTAGAGGAAATTTTCTCTGTCTGAAGAAATATCGTAAGAAATAAATAAGTGATGTCTGATCGATCGTATATTAGAAATAAGTACACGCTGTTTCTTAGCCGTCTCGGAAGATCTGAACTTAGAATTATCTAAATGTGTGTGATATTTTGTATCCCAATACTCCTCTATAAACTAAAATATAAATGTTTAATTAATTTTCAGCGTAATGAAATGTTTTTTTTCAAGCATTTCAATTCTTAATTAAGCATTGATTTTTGCATTTTGTTTAACACTGTGTGTACAGTGGCGTACCGAAGAACATTTGGACCCCCCTGCAAAGTCAAGTTTTGGGCCCCTAAGTTAGATTTCACAAGAGGTAAGTACTTGGCTGCAGACAGGCTTTAAGGCCCCTAGAACCCTGCCCCCCCCCGCAATGTGGGGGTTGGAGGAGTGTACATTACACCACTGACTGTGTATGTGTGTACACATACCGTATTTATTCAAATCTAAGCCACCCTCGATTCTAAGCTGTACCCCAAATTCTTAACACGTTTTTGTGAAAAAATAAAAAATAATCTAAAATAGTTCATCAAAATATCCAATATTTATGAAATTTAAAAAAAAAATTAAGGGACTAATAAGAAGTGAATAATTAATTTATTTTACCAGTATTAAAAACTTTAAAATGCATACATGAACCTGTATATGCTTTAACCTAGTGTTTTTTAAACTAGGAGTCAAGAACCCAAATGCAGTTGCATGACTTGCTACTGGGGTCACCAAAAACTTTAGGATTTTCGATACATACTTTTTGCATAAAATAACTTGTTCATCCTTTTCATAATAATAACTTAATTTATTATTTAGATTCTTATTACGAAAGCCAATAGGTAATTTAATTGTTTATTTATATTCTTAAGGCAGTATAGAACAAATCTAAAGAATATTGAAGAAGTACTTCTTCCGGTGTGGAGCAGACTATTATTCCAAGCTTTAATAATATAATTAAAAATAATCAAGCACATCCTTCCCAATGATGTTTAAATATTGCATATACCATTGTTACTAAAACGTGACGATCTCAGAAGTGAACTCAAAAAATGACAACACTTAATAAACAGATTATAGTTTATGTATAATTTACCGAGTAATTACATTAAATGTTTTTTTTTTGTTTGTTTATTAAAATTTCTATATCGTTAAATTATCGTTATCAAAGTAAAAGCTTATTGAGAATGTTTATTACTGCAGAACACAAGAATATACTACGAATAACACACATGTATAGAAGTACCCTAGCGTGTGTAAACTTTGCGCAATGCTTATGGGGTGGCACAAAATTTTTGTACAAAAAATGGGTTCTTCACCGCGAAAAGTTTAAGAAACCCTACTCTCTAACCGTCAGTATCATATTCGATTTCCCCCATCGAACGAATTTTTCCGGTTTCGATTCCACGCCGTATCTGATTTTCAGTAGCATTAACATTGGAAAAAAAAGTGTGTGTTTTAGATTCGAATAAATACGGTATGCACACTTTGACGAATCAATTATAGTTTTTAAAAATGCTTGAGAAAAAACTTGCATTAGAGAAAAGAATATTTTTATATTAAAAAAATGTGCTCTTTATTTTTTTAAATACGGAAAGAAATAATTTTTGAAATGCAGTATGGAATAAGAGGAAATAAATTAACATTTTTAATTGGACTTATTTTATAAATACTCCTTTACGCAGATGCTTAACTAAATAATTGAAACACATTTAGCAGTAATTAATTAATAAACATTTAGATTATCAGAAACATCATCGTTACCGACACTTTAGAAGAATAGAAACATATAGATATTTCACAAGCCAAATACTTTTATTTATATAGATTTTATTTAAAAAAAAAAAAACATTTTCTTGTTAGTGATGCAGGCAAAATCTAGTGCTCAAGAGATTCTCAAAAATTCCTAAAACGATTACATTTAGATCCATAATTGAGTATGTGAGTTGTTTTGCTTCCGGATCGATCTCATCAGTTCAAACTCGATCTAAATGTGCAATGCTCTCAAGTTTTGTCAGCCTTTGCTCTCACGACTTGTCTATATAACTTGACACGGATGACACAAATGATGTATGGAGGAAATCAGAAAGAACCTTTGAGTATATACCGGAAGATGGCCAATCGAAACTAATCAATGTTCTAGAAGAACGGTACTATTTTTTTGTTCGTATCATTGCAAATGCTATTATGCTGTTTTTTACACCGAGTGGTTCTTTTGGACGTGTTTATGCATACATTCATCATCTAATATTACATCAAGTGACAGATTCATCTGTTTAGATCAGGGGTGAGCAACCTTTAAGCTATAGACTGCCAAACCAGCCGACCAAAATGGTTCATGCAATAGGAATTATTTGAAACAATTCGATTCCCAAGACAATACATGCAGAATCAGCAAATAGAGGTCGGAAATACAAATTTAAAATTTTATTTTATGTTAATTATGCATCATTTCAAGGTATTTATAGGCATTAAAATAAACAACATAAAATATAATTGTTACTTCAATATAAATAAAAAATAAAAACTGTGCACATAAATATGTATATTTTAAGCATTTTTATTAAAATAAGGAGTAAACTTAAAATATGACTATGCTTCAATATAAATAAAAACTTAAAATTATACATATATTCTGCATTTTTAAAAATATTTATGAAACAAGAAATAAACAATCTAAAATATAAATGTCCATGCAACAATCTATACTAATAAAAGAAAGAGTTTGTGTGTGTGTGTGTTTCAGCTGTTCCGGCGAAATTAAGCAACCCAGATGTATGAAACTTGGCATGTAGAAGCTAAAGGTCGATATGCTATTAACCTCGAAGAGTTTTTTTCGAAATTCACTTTAGATTTTTTTAAAATTCAATTTTTAAGCGATTTTTCAGCTAAATCTGTACTAATCAGAGAAAAGTTTGTGTGTTTCAGCTGTTCCGGCCAAATCCAGGAACTCAGAAATTTGAAACTTGGCATGTAAAGCTATAGGTCGTTATGCTATTAACCTCGAAGAGTTTTTTTCGAAATTCACTTTAGATTTTTTTAAAATTCAATTTTAAGCGATGTTTCAGTTAAATGGAGATATGACGTCATCAGCCATGCCAAGTCTTAACTTTGCGAAAATAAATGTTTCGAGCTGTTTTGGGGGGAATTTCAACACATTTTATAGTAAATATACTTATTTATGGTTGTATTTATTCGTTTTTTAACTCTTAGTGGAGGAATTACAGTTGTTTTCGAAAAAAATCATCCTAAGAAAATGTTTTTTCTAAATTTTATTTTTCCGATTGGCAACACTAATTTGATAACAGTAGATAACAGTTGGAAAATGCATTGGTTTTCCAGTTAAGCCTATTATGTATTTTTTCAATAACTAAATTAAATTCGTTTAATATACACTTTTGTTTTGCTTATATTTTGAATGATTATTCCGAACCATTTATGGTTTAGATTTGATTTGTTGTTGTTTTTTTCAGCTTAAAAATTTCTGATTTGTGTGTAGTCAATTGTAATTTCTGTTTTGGTTTAAGGCAGCGTCACATTTATTATTCTTTTTTCATTTTGACCTTTACATGTATTCATTTGATTCTTCTGTATTGTTTCTGGTTTTAGATTAAACTGTGTCATTTATCTTCCAGAATTTCTGATTTTTTTATTTGTGGTCAGAGGTTTCATGCTATAATTTTTTTTACAGTAATTCTAAATTGAATTGGTTTAATATGCATTTTTATGGTTTTCAGTTATTACTGTTGATTGTTTAGATGTTTGTTTAAATGTTGTGTTTACTATTTTAGGTTAAGTGCCACGTTTATTTTATGAACTACCATTCGAGGTAATTATTTTCAATTGTTAATGTTGATTAATATGTTGTTCTAAACAATGACCCAAGTATACGAGCTGTTGAATTTTAGGTATGATACATCCCCTTGCCAAGTTGTCCCAAATGATGGTGATGGCTTCTGTCTCTTCAGTTCAATTTCTTATTTGTTGTGTGCAATCCAGCATTATTGTTCGACGGGCTGTTCATTTATTATCGACAACTGGAATAGATTTAAGGTATTTACACTTGATCATGAATTAAACAACTACTCATCTGGCGAAACGTATAAAACTGCCATGTTGAACCCTAGGACTTACTGCTCCGCTTCTGAGTTACAGGCTGTCTGAACTCTGTTCTTTCGGTTTCGTTATGTTATTAACCTCGAAGAGTTTTTTTCGAAATTCACTTTAGATTTTTTTAAAATTCAATTTTTATGCGATGTTTCAGTTAAATGGAGATATGACGTCATCAGCCATGCCAAGTCTTAACTTTGCGAAAATTAATGTTTCGAGATGTTCTGGGGGGAATTTCAACACATTTTATAGTAAATATACTTATTTATGGTTCTATTTATTCGTTTTTTTAACTCTTAGTGGAGGAATTACAGTTGTTTTTCGAAAAAAATCATCCTAAGAAAATGTTTTTTCTAAATTTTATTTTTCCAATTGGCAACACTAATTTGATAACAGTTGGAAAATGCATTGGTTTTCCAGTTAAGCCTATTATGTATTTTTTCAATAACTAAATTAAATTCGTTTAATATACACTTTTGTTTTGCTTATATTTTGAATGATTATTCCGAACCATTTATGGGTTTAGATTTGATTTTGTTGTTTTTTTTTCAGCTTAAAAATTTCTGATTTGTGTGTAGTCAATTGTAATTTCTGTTTTGGTTTAAGGCAGCGTCACATTTATTATTCTTTTTTCATTTTGACCTTTACATGTATTCATTTGATTCTTCTGTATTGTTTCTGGTTTTAGATTAAACTGTGTCATTTATCTTCCAGAATTTCTGATTTTTTTTTGTGGTCAGAGGTTTCATGTTATAATTTTTTTTTACAGTATTTCTAAATTGAATTGGTTTAATATGCATTTTTATGGTTTTCAGTTGTTACTGTTGATTGTTTAGATGTTTGTTTAAATGTTGTGTTTACTATTTTAGGTTAAGTGCCACGTTTATTTTATGAACGTTTAATATGCATTTTTATGGTTTTCAGTTGTTACTGTTGATTGTTTAGATGTTTAAATGTTGTGTTTACTATTTTAGGTTAAGTGCCACGTTTATTTTATGAACTACCATTAGAGGTAATTATTTTCAATTGTTAATGTTGATTAATATGTTGTTCTAAACAATGACCCAAGTATACGAGCTGTTGAATTTTAGGTATGATACATCCCTTGCCAAGTTGTCCAAATGATGGTGATGGCTTCTGTCTCTTCAGTTCAATTTCTTATTTGTTGTGTGCAATCCAGTATTATTGTTCAACGGGCTGTTCATTTATTATCAACAACTGGAATAGATTTAAGGTATTTACACTTGATCATAATTGAACAACTACTCATCTGGCGAAGCGTATAAAACTGCCATGTTGAACCCTAGGACTTACTGCTCCGCTTCTGAGTTACAGGCTGTCTGAATGTTCTTTCGGTTTCCAGATTTTTCATAAGGGATATCTCTTTGCTGTATTTTGGTGAGAATTTTCAAACTGTTAAAACATGAGGTTCAGTGGCAAAAACTTGGATACCTGTGTGTTTGTTTCTTCTTATATTGAATCGAAATTTTTGAAAGCAACACTTAAGTCATCAGAAATTCTTAAGCTGGGAAAAAATGACTATATAAAATCTAAAATCAGAAACAGTACAGAAGAATCAAATGTATACATATAAAGGTCAAAATGAAAATAGAATAATAAACCTGACACAGTCTTAAATCAAAATAGGTATTACAATTGACTACATACAAAATAAATCAAATTTTTAAGTTGGAAAGAAATGACAGAATTAAATCTAAACCCAGAAAAGGTTCGGAATAATCATACCAGAAATAAGGTAAAACAATGTATATGAAAACTAATTTAGTTGTTGAAAAAATATATAACATGTTTAGCTGGAAGACCGATGCATCTTCCTATCAGAATACACTCTTAACCGTTTGGGTCTTAAGCAATAATAACAAAGATTCTTGCGTGTTTTTATATTAAACAAGATATCAATCATTGGCATGGCCAAGTAATTTTAGCGCGTTTTCACATGTCGTATTTTACAATAATGCAACTAATGAACTTTTTACTAACAGAAAGTGTATACTATGCTTAAAAAAAATATTAAATTTAAATATGATTCGGCTCATCTAGGGCAAAAATGCAGAAAAACCGAGGTCAATCGGTTGCTTATTGGCTGAGAAAAAGGTACGACAAAATATGGAACGAAGACGAATTTTGCGTGCTAATATCGCTTTTTTTACACTATGTGAAAAATGCGCTAAAAAAATTAGTCAGATTTTGGTGGATATAGCGTGATTTGCTTAGTGCCAATTTGGCTGTGGTGATGCTAATACGTAAGAATACAAAGGCTAATACAAATTTTTATTTATGTATGAGGTTTTCTTTTTGTTAAACTGAAATTAGTGATACTATCAATATACAGTTGTACTTGGGCTATGTATAGCGTGAAACTAAGTCATCACCTGAATATCATTCACCACAGTCAAAGTGGCTCTTTTTTCACCAAAATTTGATTTTTTCCATATAAGACACATAAGAATCTGTTACTTTGATATTGTGGTGCAAATTTTGCTGTGATAACGCCAATACATAAGTACCCTTTTCCTTAATTGGCAGATTCCATATTTTTCCATTGTAACAAAAAAAAGTAGACAAATGCACGCGAAGAAAATGACACTCAGTTCAAACTAATTGAGATCAACAGATTGTCAATATTGTGATTTTAAGTTAGAATTTCTATTCACGTATAAGATTTTCCTTATGGTAGTTTCATCAAATCTTAATTTATTTATCTTTTGGTTTGATATAATATTATAATTTCTATACTATGTGTAAGGTTACTTTTATATTTATTTGTTTCTTTTATTTCAATTTTAAATATTTAAGATTTTCTGTTATGTGTTTTTTTGCTGTTCAAAACTGTTTATGGCAATTTTATCAAAATTAAGGCTTACTTTTTCTGTTTTAGATAACGTTTTAATTTAAAAGATGCTATAGTTCCTATTTCAGTGTCACAGTTTTATTTTTCTGAACTATCCTTTTCTTGCATATCATTGTTGGTACAGTGATTATGTGATACAAAGACACAAAAGTCTATTTTTCAGCCGAACAATAATTTGCGAGACCTTTTGTAAACAGAATAGGTAATAGATCATGATTACCTATTCATTACACAAATATCAAAGGGTTTTTTTTTACAATCAATAAAACTACACCTTCACTTCTTACCAGAATTTATTTTTTTTTGTCATGTCCATTTGTTCACAAAAAAAAAAACATGTTAGAAAAATTATGGATGAACACGGAAACTATGGATGCGATTAAATGCTCATCAAAGTAATTTTCCTTCTGACAAAATCTGTTCATATGCAGATTGTATATATACACATGCATTGTATACATTTTTTACATATAAATGTTGTATATTTTAGAAAATGACACTGAATTCAAACTAATTGCTCTTAACATGTTGGTAATATCGTGAAGATAATGCTTGATATTTATGAGGAACCAGTATGTACCATGTTTTTTTTTGCGTGTCGCTGTTTTTTGCCTTATGGTCCTTATGACCGATAAGAATTCATCTTTGTTTTAAATGAGAAAAAGTCATAAATTTAACAAAAAGCTATTTGCTGAAACTATGATAAGGTGACCTTGAAATAATATTCTCATATTTTCTTTGGAATTCCATTTTGACCAGATTTTTCGTCATGACTTAACTTTGCTACTGGCAATCTTGCAAATAAGAAAATTGTTTCATTTGTGATCGTAAAAATTTTTGCACAGAAAAAAGATGCATCTTGAAAAGATTTTCTCATATTTCCCTCTGGATTTCTTTAAAATTCAGAGTTGAAATGATTTTACGTCTCATGTGCTATCATGGTTTAACGTTGCTTCTTATTATCTGTTACTCACATAGTTTCTTGGAGATCATATGCATATTTTATTTTATACTGTCTATATAGGATATATATATATTATGTACTCATCATTTATGTACTCATTCTTTTGCTCTTTGCAATCAAATAATAATTTTTAATAGAAATGTTGCAGAAAAGTATGGTTTCAATAATTAATTTTTTAGCAACATGGTTTATTATTTGTTTCATTCAGTACTGTTGTTTGTTCTGAACTATTTCAACGGGGACCTGTTTTAGTTAGATTTTGATTTTAGTTCATACTAATTAAAGGCTTTTAGTATTTAATTACATCTAATACTGTATATTAGATGTATTACAGAAATGTTAGATAGTATTAAATGAGGATAGTATTATATAAGGACTAATTTAATTTTTTTTCAGTTGAAGGCTTCCTAATATTTCTTATTTATGATAGCATTTAGTGAATCAGTTTATCATTAATTTTTTCTTTCAGTTCATCTATTGCAGGTTATTTCACCCATAGTTCCCATAGCAGAAACTCACTACTGCTATCACTTTTCTGTAATCTTTATTTATATTTGCTTTGAAAAAAATATTTTTAACTTTTGGTTATACTACTTTTTATACAGGGTTTTACCCTCACTAAAAATATTGTAATTCTATACTAGATAAATTTTTGTTTTTAAAACAACCCGTGCGAAGAACGGGCATTTCAGCTAGTGTTAAATAAAAAAGTTAAAATTTTAATGCGAACCTTGTCCCTGCAATGCTCTACTTAATGTCGCAATATTATGGGTATAGTTTGTCACTTTCAATTTGACACAGGATTCTGAATGTGTGTGTTCAGCAGTTAAGCAATTTCTTAGGGAACTCAAAATATATTTCATATGAGGAAAAATTTGTTCACATAGATATGTGGAACCCAAAGCGGAAAGCAGAGCACATGCAATCTTTTTAAACAATTAAATCGTTCATACAATGACATCCAGCAATTTAAAATAGCTGTCGATTTATTGCTAGAGTAATCTACCAAATTTTTCCGTAGCTCCGTAAATTTTGTTTTCCATAATTCTGAAGAAGTTAGTTCAATAAGAAATTCCATTTCAAAATTATCAATTTCCCTCCACTCAAAAAGTGATAAATAAAATGGGATCATATATTAATGGGTCTATTATATATATATATATAAACCAGGTTTATAAGTAGGAAAGAAAATATAAGCATACAAGCTTCAAAGTTTACTCATCTTTAGGAGAGAAAACTCCTCCTTAAATGCTTCAACATAGGTTTGAAGTTCATCTTTGTTTATAGTTGATGTATTTGCAAGCGCTTTAACATTTGGGAAGTATTTTAAGGTACTAGTATTAATATCACGGAAAGATATATTTATTTTTGAAGCAAAACCTTTCCAATATTTAAAAAGTTCAAGTACTGTTTGACTTTTTCTTGTAATCCTAATTTAGTTCATTAAGATGTTTAGTTGTATCTGTCAGAAACATCAATTTACATAACCATTCCTTATCGTATAATTCGAGAAAATGTTGTCTTTTCTCATTAAAAAAAATTTGAATGTGCTCCGTACGTGACACAAACTTATTTAATACATTACCTCGACTAAGCGTACAAGGACATGAATGCGTACAAGGGAAGATCCCTATATTCACTTTCCATTTCTTCTAAAAGAGATTTAAATTGTTTGTGTACTAATGAAGATCGAGAGACTATAAAACTAATTATTTTAACAACAGTATTCATTACAGAAATTAAGCCCTCAGACGAAATTTTGGCAACTAAACTTTCCTGGTGTATTATGCAATGGAAGTTCAATATTTTATGTCTAATATGATTTTCAAGAAGTTTGACAAATCCTTTTTCCTTGCCGACCATTACAGGGGCGCCATCAGTAATTACACACAATATATTTTATTTATGTTAACATTTCTTCTATCAAAATGATTTATAAATGAAAAAGGAATATCCTGTCCTTTAGTTGTACCAGACAGAGGAATCCTGCAGCATAAATCTTCATAAATTCGATTTTTATCTCAATATCGTGCAATTACTGCAAGGCGTGGGACATCAAACACGTCTTTGCTTTCATAAAAAGCAATGCCAAATGCAACATTTTCTTGTAAACCTGAATTTTGTTTCGCAATTATATTTTCTGTCATCTGTGTTATTCTTCTTACAACAGTTCACACAGAAGCAGATATTTCTTGAATTTGAGATAATTTTATTTACAAGTTAGGTAAATCTCTGAACAATATTTCAGCACTTTTTAAAAATGTGTACTTTATATGTTCGCCATCTGTAAAAAGTTTTCCTTTGGCTGCTAAACAATGAGCAATGATGAAACTACATTCTGTCGCTTTTGGTTTGACTCTAATTGTTTGGCATAAAAAGGAAATTTCCTTTTTATATCCAGAAGCAGCTTTTTCTAAAAAACTTCACATTTCTCATCAGAATTCTTAAATGTGCCCTGGTGTTAAGTTTGAAAATGTCTGTACACTTCACTTACGGCAAATGACACTTTCGCGACATAGCACACATATATCGCGATCCTTTTGTTGTATGAATACAAATTCGCTCGTCCAAGAATCTTGGAAATCGCGAACATCAAACTTTCTTTTTTTAGTCGCCATTTGATTCAGTATGTAACTAGGAATTATCGCAATAATTAAACAAACATTATACAAACTTTCACAATAAAACTAATTACGTGACTAAGTTAAAAGTAACCTAAAAATTACGTCGTGCATCAAACTAAATTCAACTTTCGACTGAAATCATACTCGATATTTGTAAATCGGCGTGACTAATAGAGAACATGAAAGAAATAAAATTGTATTCTAATATGTATTTCTATTAGTTTGATTCGCCCCAAAAGTAAAAAATAAAATAATTATTACTTCTTTAACCCTTTACTACCGACGGTACTTATAAGTATACCCCACTCACTTTAAAATTATATAAAATAACCATTTTTACGAATACTCTGACGATACTTAGCAGGAATATTCTTTTAAATCCCCCTTCTAAGATATATGGCAGCACGGGTTCTATGATGAGTATTTTAGCGAGGAAGGCGAATAGTTTTATAGCAGAAGTTACGTTTTTAGCTGACATTTTGATCGGATTGCAAAGATTGTCATTTTTGTTCCGAAAAAGTACTTAATGTTAAAAGGTGTCTTATTTTTCTTTTGTATGTTAATGAAGACCTAAGAAAACGATTTGACTATTTTAAGTGAACAGTGTGTGTAATTAATTTTACAGTTGAATATTTTTAATTAATTAATTAGCTCTAACGGATTAACTTTCCCAAAATTAAGTATTTTGTTTATGTATGTCCCTTAATTTTCAATGTAGTTATTGAAAAAAAAAATATTGCATGAAAAAAAAACTCCAGTATATCATAATGTGGTTATAAAGGGTTAACCAGCACTCAAAAAAATTACAGCTGCTCTTAATATTTAGTTAAAAGGGCCATTTGTTATGAAATTAAATTCACTTGCCTAATTAACCCAATGCGGTGTGTGTGTGTGTTTTCACCGAATTTATTTCAAATCCAAATTAAATATGTTGATAAAATAACTATTTTTACTTATTATATTTCCGCTGCAAAAAGTTTGTTTAGCAGAATTTTGATTTAAACCTATAAGACATTAGTTTTTTCTTTTTCCTTCGATACCCAAGCTTTTGGTGGGTAAAGGACAAACTACTTTTTTTTTATTCACTGAGCAGTAATGAATGATTATTCATTTCGAATATTTAACACTAATAATAAGTCACATTTAAACACAGAATGCTTTCTGTTACATAAAGCACACAAACTACAAGTAAGCTGATTCAGCGGAATCGTTTTATGGCAGAGAGTTGAAAGTGAAAAATAAAACCTTTACATAAAAATGTACCAGGCCTTGAATGGAGAGACAGAGTGATTTAGCTTTATCTTATAATTTTGTAGAGTGATGGCGTGCCACTGAGAATTGCTCTACGTGCCTCATGTGGTACGCGTGCCATAGGTTGCTGACCCCTGGTTTAGATGGTGGCGTGGCTACAGCGGATGTTGTTAGAGCGGACATATAACATTTCGTGGTCTGAGCGGACACTTTGAAACTCATCGTGGTTAGAGCGGACGCATCCCCCCCCCATCTTAGAACAGATTTATTATCGAATTGCAAGGATAATAAATACATTTTTGCCAATCAAATTTAATTATTTGTATTGAATTGTTAAGATATTATAGTGCGAATACATTTTAAACATAGTAAAATGTAATAAAAATAAAAACTTTCAGAGAAATATTTAAGAAATAATAGTAAGTAACAATATAATGAAGGGCATGAACGAATTTCAGGGATTTTGTAGAAAACTGTATTTTAGAGAGTCAAATTAATCTTAGAACAGGTGCAATTGCCATAAAATTAATTATTTTCCTTAATGTAAGTAAAATAAATACTAGATGTAAAATACAAGATGCAAGTAAGCAAAAGAAAAATAAATACAAGTAAATAAATACTTACTAACCTTTATTATAAAGGCATAAATATCATTTAACATTGGATTACTTCAAGCTAGTGACAAAATTTAAAGATTTTAGACATTTTTCTAAAGTGTTTGATGTTTCGAATTCGACTTTTTGTGTTTCTTCTTTTAGTATTTTAACTAATAAGTGTCTTTTAATTTGAAATCTAGAGAATTAGGTGAAGCTGGGATAAAAAGGAAAAAAAAGTAAATGTAAAATCGGATGAAATAATTGAAAACATCCTAAAAGAAAAAATGGATCCGCTCTAAACACGGCGAGTTTCAAAGTATCCGCTCAGACCCCATGAAATGTTATGTCTCCGCTCTAACCACGTCCGCTGTAGCGCAACCGTTTAGATTATAGACTACCAATTGGAGTTCTACTCGCAGAATTTTAGGAAAGAATTTAAATTTGTTATATTCTCAACGATGCTTGTAAAAAGAGATGCTGCTCGTGACATGTTTATATACATTCATTTTGTAAAAAAAAATCAGACATTTAGGTTATTATATTATACAAGTACAACGTTTCATTATTCAAAAAATTTTACCAACAGAATGAAATGCTTTACATGTTTATTAAGGTACCTTAAGAAAAACACTTTAGAGTGACGCTCGTTAAAAGAAAAATTATCCGTAGAAAATTGCGCAAGTAGTTCATACTTTTTCAATTTATATATTATTTTATGTAGGTTTTTAAAAATCTATTGAGAAACTATATAATTAATGGTGACTTGAAATTTCAAATGAGTGCATGAGAAAATAAAAATTTTAAGGCATTGATTTGATACAAAAATACATTATATTATTTCACAAAATATGACATAATAAAAATCAGTTAAAAGCAAATATATTCTCTTATAAATTATTCAGATGCATATAACTGATTTATATTACTAGAATATAATCACTGTAAAATGAATAGTTAATTTTAATTTATTTTGAAGGTTTTTGAATATATATATATATATATATATATATATATATATATATATATATATATATATATAAGATAGCTTATTTCTAAAATGCATTTTTTACTCAAAAACAGATCACTAAGGCGTTCTTAAGTCTTAAGCAATGGAATAAATGTCATGGTAGTAAATCAACATTTTGTGGTGGTTTATCTGCTGTCGATTGATGAATTGTTGCAAACTCATCAATTTTATCTTTATATGTCAACATGTTACTTGTAATGGAAAAAAAGTAGAATCTTTTTTAACTAAATACCTTGTATTCAACAGTAAATTCACTAATATCTCTTAAATCTATTGAAAGTTTAATGTATAACCACAAACAAATCAAGTAAACGATAAACAGTGCAAGAAAATTAGAAAAGTTAAGCATAGTTTTCTATATGACTTGAGTAAAGTTATGTAGAAAATCCAAATGAGCTGAAGAAAAAATACTAGTAAGTAATCAAGTATCTCTGAATTCAATGCTTATCAAAGTTTTTATTTTTGCTTAAATTCGAATAATGCATACTAGTCTGTTTCTCATGTTTAAAAGAAAGCAGTATTATGTTTTGATGTAAGCTTAAAAATATTTAAAATATAATCAGTTCTCTTTTACAGGTTCAAAATATCAAAGTACAAAAAAAGTGCCTGCACCCACCTTTTTTTTTAAATTGATTTATTCTAACACGATTTAGAATCAAAGATAGTTTCATGAAATGAGGAGGACGAATTCATTATTCAAGTGCTAGTTTAATTTTTCAGAACGTAAAGCTTGATACAAGTTTAAAAAATCAGTTTTAAACATTAATCCAAACGGGAAAAGTGCCCAAAAATTCCAACAAGATCTGAAAATTTATTCAGCTGTGGGTCTAAGAATTTGTGAAACCCAGTGAACAATCAACCAATAAATACCATGTTTTTAAGGGGAAAAAACCAATACCACTAAATATTTTAGAAAGCAGCTCATCTTTTTAAAATGTCATTTCCAGATGGAAATTTTATTGGATAAACAAATATAGAGAATGTAGTAGATCTTTTTAGAGAGGACAATGATTTCAATTCATCTCGTCGTAAGGAAACACCTTTATTACCCTCAAAAAGTGAAAAATAATTAACTAATACTATTTCTAGTATTTTTAATTAGTGGTTTTTTACTCTTGCATGAGTCAAATATACAGTGTGTCATAAGAATAGCACCCAAACTCTGGACAGCCAAATTCCTCGTTGGGATTTTGCCCAAAGATCTGTACCTGTACCATCCATAGTTTACGAGAAAAATACGATCAAAGTATGACGTCACAAACGTATTGGACGAATCAACAGCAGTATTTTTAAATATTTATAAATGCAGGTGTTCAGAGAGTCCACCGTGCATATCGAGACAGGCGTGAGCGCGCAGTGAAATAGGTAAGTGCATACGTCACAGCAGCGTGTCCACCGAAGTACAAGTAGCATATCAACGAGCATCTCTCCAATCAGTTTGTGTAGTCACTAAGTCTCCATACACCAATACCTTGAATTGGCCTCATAGGAAAAAAATCTATCGGTGGGAAATCCGGCGATCGTATCTGCCATAGAAAAGACACCCCCACCCCGTCCGTTCCAGCTGCGGGAGTATGGCATGTACAGCAAATCATGCACAAGAATACAGATTTACGCCGGAGCCCCATCATAAACCCTCACATGCATCATCATTCATTCATCAACATTTATTGCATCTTTCTCGAAAACTATGCATGCATAGTTCTTTGTAGTGGCGTACACGGAGAACATTTGGGCCTCCATGCAAAAACAGGTTTTGGGCCTCCAAGTTGGATTATACAAAGGGTAGGTACTTGGAGGCAGTCAGGCGTTGGGCCCCTTAGAACCCTGCCCCCCACAATGCGGGGATTGAGGGGGTGTACGTTACGCCACTGGTTCTTTGACTTCCACCGAGGAATCTGACTGTGTAGAGTTTGAGTGCTATTTTTGGTACACACTATATATGTGCGTGTCCTTTTATTTATTAATTAAAACACGTATGAATTCTATATTAATGTTTAACATATAAATGTTTTTGTATGTTTAAATGTTGAATATCTAATTGCTTAATACATAACAAATAAATGGAAATGCATACTTACCAGGAAACAAGTGCATTTTTTTCACTACTTTTTTATACTGCTTTTCAAACTAAACTATTTCAACTCACGTGGTATTTGGTTAGCATGCAACACATCTCTTTTTTTACTGAATTAATCGTATCTTTTTTGCATGGTTTTTCGAGGAACCTTGTAAGAAAAAGAGTTAGATGAACGTTTAAATCGAAACAAGATTATAAATATTTTCATTTGAGATCATAAAATGTTTAAAGTACTTTATACAATGATACATAAGTATTTTATTTGTTTTTATGTCATCTATAAATACTTTTTTCGTGCTTAAAATAATGTTCAAATGATTTATTTGTTAAGTGCTAGGTGGTCATGTCAGCTTGAAGCTCAGAATAAAACTTATGATCAGAGATGTAATTTAATCATGTTTTCATGACAGTGACTAAGGTCAACCCCTTTTTCATGTAGCATATCATCAGAGGAATTTTAAAAGAAACACCATTAAGAAAGAAATACCTTCCGATCTTATTTGTATGTATATCAGTTAGCTGAAGGTTCATCAAGCTTAAAATTTGCATAAATATCTATTTTACCATCCCATGTTCTTTCATTGCTTAGTTTATTACCTGTATATTTATTAAAGGCCTTTTTTCCAGTCAAATGGGACGTTTCTTGACTGAAATATGTTTACACGAAGGAAATGCAAAGTGTGCATTTTCTGGCTTCCGTGTGATTTTCATTTTAAATAATTCGATAGAGTTTAGTGCTAAGCATCCATCAGCGGATTTCAAAAATAAATAACAAATAGATAAAGCGTATCATCACAATAAAATATCGTAGAATTCTTTTATTTTATTTTTCAATTAAAAAAAGAGAAAAGAGCTGTTTTAAAAATAAAACTTTTCTCTTTTCATGTGAAAATATTTATTTGTCCATTATTTTACTTTAGATAAAAATATCAAACCAAATTTTATTGATTTATTTAAAATTCTTTTCAATAAAAAGTCCACTCGTTATTTTAACTTTTATATAACCAAGCAAAAAATAACATGCTCAAAATTTTACAAAACTGAAAACAGAGACAACTCAGGATTGGTTTTTCTTTTCAGAAACAGTAAAGAATGTCCTCTAAAAATCAAATAATAAAGCTAGACTCACAATTGTAAAAACCAATGGACATACTTGTATCAATACAATCTTCTCTAGATTTAGCAAGCGAAAATTGTTGTCTTGAAAGCATGATGTCAAGGTCAAACTCTGGGACAACAAGCTCTCATTTATTATGACATCTTTGTTTGGTTTTATTTTTCTTTCTTAACTTTTTACAAAAAGAGATAGATCTATCACAGATAATATGTTTTCCCCTGGAGCTATCATATATATCACTAGCACAAAAAGTGGTTTTACTTAAGGTACCTTAGTTATCACTATTTTTCCAGAATTTTCTTTGTTATGGGCATAAGCTTTTTTTTATATGATAAACAACTTCTGACGTCCTTTTCTCTTAAGAAATTGGAGCCATCTGAAATGCACCACGGAGTTTAATATACAAGATAGGATTTCGATTTTTTAAAATTCAGATGAAGTAATTAAGTATCCCCAAAATCGCTAGAGGCTTATTAAAAATAAATACATGCTTAATATTTTTGTAAAGCATTTTGAAATTGCATTGAATAGTCTTGTAATGTTTTTAACGCTAATAACAGTTAATATATTTTTAAAAAATGGCATAATTGAAAGAAAGGCATGTATTGAAAATTAATTAACAATTAATTGAGCAGAAAGTACACACACATGTATATATATATATATACTATATGTTTATATAATCCACACACACTAATAACTATAATATATAGAAATAGTTATTATCATCATTATAAATAGATAGATTATTAAGAAATATTAGCCATAGTAGTTTAATGGCAAACTCTTGGCATTGGAAACCAAAAATGCAGGTTTAAACAATGTTTTATGGCCAACCAACCTTCCCCTGTAATTTGCTTACACTGCTAGACTATAGGAAAAGGAGTAATTTTTATAAATATCTCACTATTAGAAAATAAAAATACACTAATGATATTATCAAATAAAATGTAACAGGATAAATTAATAAAAACTGCTTACTTAATTTTGAGATTAAAAATATTTTGCAGGAAATGCTGTTAAAATAAGTGTAAACATGCCACCTCAGTACGTTGCTATGTTAGCATTTCCCGCCAATACAAAACGAACTAATAGGAGCCATGCATAAAAGCAAAAATTAATAAATAATAAGATCAATGATAAGTTAATCTATATATACTTAAAAATCTAATATATATATATTTACAGTCGACTCTCGATAATTCAAACTTTCGATAATACGAACCTCTCAATAATATGAAGTATATGCTCAATCCCTAGAAAAACTCTTGATTTTTCTAACTAAAACATTGCGTTTGGGTACACTCAATATATCTAAGTAAAATCTGTAGCTGACGAGACTACAACACGCGATAATTCGAAGTTATTTTATAAAACTCTCGATAATTCGAACACTCACTAACATGTACAGTCCTGTAGCAAACAGGTTGGAGCTCACAAGTTTTGCTTTGTATTGTCTCTGCCTGTCTCCCCTGAAACGTAGCCCCTTTGATGATTATCTGTCTGCTCCCTCTTCTTTGAGTTTTATGGTTCTTCAGGCGAAAATACACTTTTATTGCTTTCCTTCTTCCTGTGGACAATAAATCTACCGCACCTGTTATCAGCTGTCTATATCTTTCGTTTAACACGTAGCCTTTCTACAAATGTGTTCAGAAAGCATGGTCCGCTATTGTGAAGAAGAGATGCGTAGGATAATGTATGCATGTATTGAATGTATTCTTTTAATACAGGACTTTTAACTTCTGTTTTTTTCCCTGTATAATATGTACTTTTTAAAAGAATTTTAAAATAATTTTATGCATATGTACACAATTGTTGTCTTATTACATAGTTTCAAATTTAAATGGGTTAGAAATAATTTCTTTTCGTGTATTTTGGGAGTTTTTTTTCTACCCTAATGATAAATCAAAGTTTTTCATTGGTCCTTCCAACTTCGAATTATTGAGAGTCAACTGCATATATAATTCATAAATATATTCAAATAATTATAATCCTAAGATAACTAGTCAAGATAGTAAAAAGTATATATTAGCCACAGTAGTACTATAGCAAACTTCTGACCTTAAGGACCAGGATTGCAGGTTTAAGCAAAGTTTTGCGGCTAGCCAACCTTCAACTGTATTTTCCAATACTCTTGGCTATAAGGAAAGTAAGAAATGTCAAGAGAAGTTTAACTATTACAAATAAAACCACAATCTATTAATATAAAACGATAAAATTATAGCCTATAATAATTATTAGTATATGTTAAAATCAATGCTAAAAACAATTAAATGAAAAAACTCAATATATATATATATATATATATATATATTAAATTGATTTGATTTTGTTTTTGATTAACGTCACACTTAAAAATAACATGATGGCTGCTGGCGACGAACCTCATAATTTGATACCTTATATTAGGCAAACAAATATCTAAATATGTTTAAGTGTTGATTCACTTTTTTATCGCGCTTTTACAAATTGTCAAATGTCGAAATTTAAAATCCTGGTCAACAACCTAAGGTTAAAAGAAAGGAAGAAAAAAAAAGTTAAAGAAGAGAGAGAGAGAAAGACTGAGAGGGAAAAAAAGTTATTTACAGCGAGAGAGAGAGACTACAAGTTTAAGCACGATTCAAAACTTATCGTTTCAAATCCAGGAACATTTAAAATATTGAGATGACCCTGAAAATACCTCATCAGTTATAACCTGTAAGCTGTTAAAGGGGGAAAGAAAGAAAGAAACATTCCTGAGTTTAAATGAATACCCTGCTGGGAGTGTATCCCCTTGAAAAAAATTATTTTCTGCATATTTGACGTAATGTATTAGTTTTTGTGTTTACTCACATCTTAAAACTGTTGCTTAAATGTTAAGTACGTGAAATATATTTAATTAAATGCGCATAGCTTTGACTCATTTTCTAAGGATAAATTGTCTGATATTGAACCAAATTTAAAAAAAACTTCAACATTTTATTACTGATACTAAACAAATTTACCTTAATATTTACAATGTGTTAATATTTTATTATTATACAGAAAATTTACCATTTCCTACTAACAGTAAAATAGCTCTATAAAATCTAAGGTAAAGTATGAAGCGAAAATTTTCCCCAAAAGTCCACCTCATTATTTCTGGAAATTTCCTTGAATAAATTTTCAAAAAGTGTGGCATTCTAATTTCCTCATTCTCAAAAGCATGCATGTCTTATAAATCCCTTTTCTCTTTTAGCAACGTGGGATTACCGAGAAATCTATACTACTCTTATAAATCATATGTATGCGATCCCTTCTCGCTGTAGCATCGGCAATTTGAATACACTCCATATTCACTGAAACAAAAAGATCCAGAATACCAACTTGACAAAACAATTATATATATATAACTTCCCTTTTATTTTAGGAGTGAATTATTGATGGATCTTGCAAACAGTTTCCACATCATTATTTCCGGAAATTTCCTTGAATTAGTTTTCAAAAAGTGTGGCATTCTAATTTCCTCAATCTCGAAAGCATGCATGTCTTATAAATTCCTTTTCTCTATTAGCAAAAAAAAAAAAAAAAAGTGAGATTATACACTGAAATCTAGACTACTCTTATAAATCAAATATATGCAATCCCTTCTCGCTGTAGCATCGGCAATTTGAATACACTCTAAATTTACTCAAATAAAAAGATCCAGAACACTAACTTGACAAAAAAATTAACTTCCCTTTTATTTTCTTAGGAGTGAATCACACTCATGTCCATAAATTAAGGATAATGAAGTTCAGGCAAAGAAAGAGACAGAAGCAAAACAAATTTGACTTATTTGTAAAGTCTATTTATTAAACAAAAGGTAAAGAGCAAAAAAGATGCTATATGTTTGACATAATTAATAAAAATTGCGATTTTTACTCCTTGGAGCAAATTTCAAAAAAGAACCTATTTACAAAAAACAGTATAACATGGTTAGTATGATGGTTAATACGGAGTATGTCTCCCGGACGATGCAATACAGGCCTTACAACGCCTACGCATGTTGAGTATCAAATTATCAACCTGATCTTGGGGAATATTACACCACTCATCAAGCAATGCCCTCCGAAGTTCCGGCAGATAGGTGGAAGGGGGTTGAAGGGCTGCAATTCGTCGGCCAAGTATATCCCACACATGCTCTATTGGATTCAAGTCCGGTGAGTATGCTGGCCATTCCATAAGGGTGATATCCTCCGATTGAAGGCATTAGTCTACAATGTTTGCACGGTGAGGATGGGCGTTGTCACCCATAAACAGAAATTCAGCACCCATGGCACCCCGAAACAAACGTACATGTTGTTCCAGAATGACATCCCGATAGATGTGGCCTGTCATCGTTACACTCTGAACATGCAGGTCAGTTCTGGAACCAAGAAAAATTCCTCCCCAAACGAGCCATCCTTCATCACCGTAACGGTGTTGTTTAATGGTGTTCTCTTGGTGGTAACAGGTGCCTGGCGCTCTCCATATGAAAGTCCGGATAGAATCAGACAGCAAACTAAACCTGGACTCGTCGGAAAACATCACACAAGACCACTGTTGTGGTGTCCACAATGCATGCTCTCTACTCCAGGTTAATCACAGGCGGCAGTGAGTTGCGGTAAGGGGAACACATCTGACAGGCCTACGAGCATATAGACCAATGTGTCCTAAACGTCTGTACACGGTCTGCCTTGAAACTGTCGTACCGGTAGCTGAAGAGAGCTGACGAGACAGGCCTGATGCTGTGCTCCGTCTGCTTCTTTTGGCAGTAACTGCCAAATATACCGGTCCTCATTCGGCGTTGTAACTCGGGGGCGACCTGTGCTGTAACATCTACTAACATTACCATCATCTTGGAATCGTTGCCAAAGCCTGGAGATGACACTCTGGGCGATTCCAAGTTCCTCGGATACTTCCAGCTGGGTACGTCCACATTCCAGTCGTCCGATAATTCTACCACGTAAAAAATCATCCAAATGCCTCCTTTGTGCCATAACTATGTGGTTATTGCACTGAAAGGATTTTAAAGCGCTTGTGAACAATTTTACTTCTTTGCCACCATTCCTTATATACCCTTCTCTTACACTCTCGTCATTGTGACGTACTATCCGCGCCATCTAGTTGTTTCCTGTAATTTGCATATTCTTCTTCAAGATGTGTGTGATAATTCTACAGGTGAAATTTTTATTTTAGAGTTCAATTTCTGTGTGATTCTGAATTATCCTTAATTTATGGACATGAGTGTATTTTGATGGATCTTTGCAAACAGTTTCAAAAACATTAGATGAAACTGTGTGGTGAATGTCCGAATTAATTTTCGTTATATTCTTCAGGTTAAACTAACCCAAACTTTAGCAAAGTTTGACAGCGAAATTTTATGTCGAGGAGGCATAAATATGAAAGCAGTTTCATAAAATATATCTTTTATTGTTTAAATAAGTATAAAGTCAATGTGCTCGTTACTGGAGCAATCAAAATAATAACTTGAATGTTAAAAACATAGTTCACAGAAAAATAACATTACCAGACCTTAGTCAACCGATTCGCGAACCTTTCCTTCTACTGTCTAACATCTAATAGAACTGATCGAAACATCTTAAAAAAACGAAGCAACAAACCAGTTGTATACGTCTAACATGCCTTCAGTCGAAGAGCTTAAACCACTTCTCACATTCCGTCTGAAACCCACGATCATATCTCCACCAACTTCGGTCTCCTTAGTACTTACACGAGCCAAGTATAAAAATAGTTAAATTTACATTGCAGTTGTTACCAACCACAAATCACGAAATTCGCAAAAAGGTCGGGTTCGAATCCGTTTGTTTACTTAAGATCATGGCGCGGGATTAGAAAAAATTAAGGACACCATAAGAATTCGGATCCTAAAATAAATTTCTGCATGAATCTTTTCCAGATGTATTACAATTTTAATACAATAATTTAAATTTGGTAAGTACAAATGATGGACCTGATTTTAAGAAATCATATTTTCGAAATTACTGAATATATTACAATAAGTGACATATAAATGTAAAGAGAAATTTACCAAGTTTTTTTCCCTACCAATGTTCAACAGAACATTCAAGATTGCTGTGATTGAAATCCAATAATGGCGACAATGACAAAGAAGAGCTTTTACAGAGAGATTACGTTTATTTAGAAATCGTTAGAGAAAAGAAACTCCAACCAACAAGAGTATTCTGTCACGGTATCATCAATTAAAAAAAAAATAGGTTCCTTGCGTAAAAAAGCAGCGGCCAGTCAAGCGTCTCGAAGAAGTGGAGAGAGTGAAAGAGAGTTTTGTTCGCGCGCGCGCGAAGTCCACGGAAGTTTAAGAGTTGTCGCCTGTGAACCTGGAATGCCCCAGAAAAAACAGAATGGACAATTTTACAAAAAAAAATTAAATTTTAAGCCGCATCATTTACAATTGATACAGCAAATAACAGAGGGTGACAAGTAAGCATTTGCACAGCATTACGAACCATTGATAGAATGATGTTACAAAATGTATGGGAAAAACTGAATTACATATTGGTCGCGTATGCCATGTAGCAAGAAGTTCACACGTCGAACATTTGTAACAGAAATAAAACTTGGTATACTTTCTCTTTCTATTCATGTATCACTTATTGTAATATGTGTAATAGTTTCGATAATATGATTTTTTTTTAAAATTAGGTCCATTATTTGTACTCATCCTGTATATTAAAATATTTTTCTCTTCAATTTGTATAAATTTAAATTTATATATTTCCTTCGAGTGTAAATTAAGTTTCAATATATAAATTAAAGTATTGATATAAAATTTTTACTTAGATGTAAAATGTTGTTTTGTTATACTACACAAGGCGCAATTCAAACGCTATTGATAAAACAGATAAAATTTAAGGTGAAGTGTCTTATAGAAGGTAGGAAATTTGTAATAATAAATAGTGTCGCGCAATATTTTAGTTCCTTTCAGAATAATGAAAAGATCTAAGATTAAGAGACCTAACTATATAAGATTGCAGATATTTTTACACATGACAAGCAAATACAAATATATAAAGAGAGTAACGACGTTTATATCAAGTAATGGATGAAAATTTCGGCCCCACGCATTGATGTCTAAAGGCATGGGCCAAGCGCCGGACCCATGGCCTCGGCCGAAAAGGGAGCCTCGTCTCGTTCTCGACTCAGCCTTGAAAAGATCATAATTCTAATAATTTCAAAGGTCAAATGTAATTTCTTATTGTATTCTCCAAAACACTAGGAATTTCGGACGATATGTCAACTAGCTACATGTGATGACCGTCGTTTACGTACCGGCCGAGGCCTACCACCATACAACATCATTACTCATTCACTCAAAAGGCGGCAGTCGGTCGAGTTGGTATATGAGATTGTAAATCATGCGCATTAATTTTTTTCGTGTAATTGTTTGTACAAGTAAACGTATCCTATGTACCATTTACTTTTAAGGGTCGTGAGGGGGCCTACTGTGGCCGCGGTAGCCAAGTGGTCAATTTATCAGACTTGTGGCTGGCGTGTCATGAGTTCGAGCCCAGTACCAATGAAGACCCGCTATGTAGGGGAGCGATGCGTGTTAAATCTGTCGAGATCTCAAACGTCCTCCTGTTGGTGTGGTGTGGTACTTAGAAGAGGGGTTCCAGCTCAGGTGTCGTCCTCGTCACTTGACCATGGTTCAAAATTACGAGGTCCATCGCCAAACGCCCACGTGTAGCTGAACAGTGCGACATTAATATTCGCTTATTCTCTCTCTCTCTCTTAGGTGGGGCCTACATTTGAGTGAGGCCCAGGGCCTACTTTTGAGTGAGGGCCCAGGGCCTGAAGAAGGCTTTAGACCCATGAGAGATCATCATGTTGAATGACACATTCAGTTAAACTGAATCTCAAATTCCTTCCATAACGGAGAATGAAAATTCAGTGAGACAGGTACCAATTCAAGCGTCATCTTCATCATCTGACCAAAGAATTGGGGACTCCATTCTTGGGTAACCCTAACCTGTTTTACACAGCAACGTTAATTTAGACCAACGAAGTGAGTGAGAGAGTGAATATTAACGTTGTACTGTTCAGCTATAGGAAGGATTTTGGCTTCGGACCTCGTAATTTTGGACCATGGTCAAGTGACGAGGATGACACCTGAGCTGGCATTCATCTCTCTTAACTACCACCCCACACAGACTATTGAGCTCTCGACAGATTTAACGTCCATCGCTTCCCAACACGGCGGGTCTTCAGTGGTACTGGGCTCGTACTCATGACACGCCAGTCACGAGTCTTTTACCTTGACCACTGGGTTACCGCGGCACTTTAAACCAACCAAATGCCTATTGAGAAGGGCGTATGAAATAAAATAAAAATTAAGTTTGCTTATTTGGTCAATATTTATAAAATATATATGCGGTAAAAATATTAAATAGAACCCGTATTAATTAATTTACATTTAATTC
Organism: Trichonephila clavata; assembly: GCA_019973975.1. Lineage (NCBI taxonomy): Eukaryota > Metazoa > Arthropoda > Arachnida > Araneae > Nephilidae > Trichonephila > Trichonephila clavata. The sequence goes on from BMAO01013422.1 coordinate 29,312, forward strand.
GATATTCCTTTGGAATCCAATTCATATTTTGCGAGTCAGTTCTTAAATTTTCTTTCAGGAGAAAATTAAATACATTATGCTTGCTTCATGACGAAAAATTTTAAAGAAATACATAAAACTAGTGAAATTCTCCTACCAGAGATTTTTTCTTTCAAAAATTGATTATTTTATGCATAAGACTACAAACACTTAAATAAAAAGGTTAAAATAATGAAAAATTTAATGAACCGAAATTCGAAGACACCGAGTTAAGAGTATCTTAAATAAGAGAATATTCTGCGAAAACCGTCTTATATATATATATATATATATATATATATATATATATATATATATATATATATATATGCATAATTCTGAATCGTAGTTCTAATATCAAAACCTGTTATCATAAGCATATGAGCAGTGAATAAATTCTCTTATTAATCTCCAATTAATTTTGCTTATTTCATGGATTTTTTTTAGATAAAAAAACCGCAGGATTTTACATATATATTTAATCTCTCTCTATGTAAAAAAAGTTTTCAGTGATGCTGTAACAAATTTATTTATACATAAGGTATAATTAATAAAAGCAACTACAGCTTTACAACAGAATGGAGCAAAAGTTTGGACAAATTTACTTTCATGATGATGGTGAAGCTTTGTATGAATGTGCAAATATATATATATATATATATATATATATATATTTAAATGTGACAATGCATTGCAAATTTTACAGCCAATTATGAATAAAAATTCAGATTCCGAAAAATATAACACTTTGTATGAAATTCAAAATAGAAACCTAGATCAAGAGTACAGTCTATGTTTTTATACAAGCCCTAGAGATCATTCTAGAGTTTATAATAAACAGTCATGGGAGGTGAATTAGCTTCTATCATTTCGACAGAAGACCGTTCTATAGATATCGAAGGAAACAATATTTACAGATTATTACTGATTAATTTTTCAAGATTAACATATTACACCATAAATAAGTATCTGAAAATTGAAAGATCTCGTTTGTATGATTTGCTGTTAAGTAATTTATGTATTATTGATGGACTGTATAAAGGTACAAGATTGGTAGTGAAAAATATTCGGAAGAATGTATTGTAGGCTGAAATTTTATCAGGAGGAAAGAAATGCTAAATTGTAAGCGTACCAAGGATAACACTGGACACTCGAGGAGACTTGGATATGCCATTCGTATTGAAACGTACTCAATTCCCTTTAAGATTGGCATTTGTCATGACTATTAATAAATCAGAGGAACGGAATTTTAAAAAAGTCGGTATAAGTGTAATACCGAAGGAAATAATATTTACTCACGGACTATAGTATGTGGTTCTGTCGAGGTGCAGAAGCAAAGACGAAATAAAAATTCAGTGCAATTTAGAGGAAACGGTAATTAGGAACATTGTTTTTGAAGAGGTACTAAATTGAAGTAGAAATTCAAATGGGAACACGAAGTGAAATTTATTTTTTCCTCTGCTTACAATTGATAGAAGAAAAAAAATAGAAATACATAATACATGTAGATTACAGTTTTACAATTTGAGCAATGAGTAGGAACAGTTGTATAATTTGTACAATGAGGGTTGGTCCTAGTTTTAACAAATTGTATAGTTAAAAACTATTACGTGAGAGAAAACTACTTGCATCTCTTTGGTTAAAATGCTATGGACCAAATAATTACCTCCATGCCTCTTGCATTTTATTTCCACCTCAGTGAAGATTATTTAGTATATCACAAGTTGTTTTAACTATATACTCCATTAAAGGCGAAATGAGCCTGCTTTGTAATTGGCCTTGACTTTGAGTTTTTTGTACATCCTCTACATCGGCGATAGCGTGAAATGGAAAAGGGGAATTTTCTGGGTGGTCATGTTCAGCTTGAAAGTAAAAACCGCACACTAACATACAAAGACAGAGACCTATTTTAGCTATTTAAAATAATTTTTTGTCAAGTTTATTTTGCTTTAAAATAATATTTGTATATTTAAAAAATGTTCAGCCACACTTTTTTCGCTTAAGTATTTGTAAAGGGAATGTATAATACTAACTGAATAAAAATAGCTTTATTAAAATTGATTATACAGGCTATTCAAACATTATTAATTAGAATATTTAATTGAATTATTTGTTAACTGTTAATAAATGTGTTCTACAAAGTATATAGTACTGACTTTTCTGGTATATTAATTATTTTTTCAGAGTGAGTTCACGTTATGTAATTTTATTTTGTACACAAAGGTATATTAAATACATATGCTCAAAGAGGAATTTTATACATGAAGTTCATTTCAAAAGAATCCACGATCTTTATCTTTCTAATTAAGAATTCCATGAGCCATAAATCCCTACTCTAGAACGAAATTAATTCAAACCGAACATAGTTCAAAACAATACAATATATTTGTATTCAAAATTTATTTAATTTGTAATACAAATATATATATATATATATATATACACACATTTGTAATTTTATTTTATACACATTGGTATATTAAATATATATGCTCAAAGAGAGATTTTATACCTGAAGTTCATTTCGAAAGAATCCACATATGATCTTTATCTTTCTAATTAAGAATTCCATGAGCCATAGATTCCTACTCTAGAACGAAATTAATTTAAACAGAACCCATATATATTCGAAGCAATACAATATATTTGTATTCAAAATTTATTTTACTAAACTACGACATAAACATAATGCTTTTTGTTTTACCCACCTTCCACCTTTGTTGTAAAATTTCAATATTTTTTGAGTATCGGTAATTTTTGTGATAGTATGAGGAAGTATAATATCAGGAAGTATGAATATATCAGCATGTCAACGAGAGTCCTTTAAAAATACTGGGCATTGGTTATAAAAGTATTAGCTCTCTTCTTCAGATTCTGTGATTCTGGATTGTTACCTCGATATTGTAATTTTATTGTAAAAACAATATTTTTTTTAAATCCAATAATAAATAAATATACAAAACATCTATAAAAAGGACTTAAAAATAAAATTAAAAGGAAACTTCCATGCTACTTATTGTTTTCCTCATTGAATTATTTTTAAACATTTGATAGTCTATCTTTATTACATTATAGATAATGATCTTTCTGTTAGTAAACTCCAGATATTTACTTACAAAACTTCGATGCATCAAGTTGAGTCAAGTATTATTCAACATATTTACATTGTTTCACTTAGATTTAAAATACAATAATGGATAGTTGATGTTCAATTCTTCGTCACATTTATACTATCTCATTATTACTGTTATTATTAGAATTAAACAATTATTTCCCGTTTTGCAAAATTTCATTGAAGGGCTTTTAAAAAAACATAAACAAACCACAGAATTTTGTTAAAAAAATTATCTCAAAGCAAACAAAGAAGACATTACCCCTACTTGCAATGCATAGGCCAGAGGTGGCGAACCTTTATGGATCAACGTGCCATTTTTTCTACAGAAATGTTTAATGAGGTATATAGAAGTGCCACCAAACAATTTTGACTTGTGATATTATTGGGAAAATAATAAAACTAAATATAACAATTCAAAACTATTTACTACGAAAAAATACACTTTGCATTGTAAAGTATTAAATGTTTTTGTTATACGTGTAATTCAAATTAAAGTAACATTAGTGTGACTTCTGTTGTTGCAGATTAGATGACAAATAACTTATATCAAGATTGTAAGGGGTGAACTTAGTAGAATGCATGCTGAGTTGGAGTCATCTGCCAAACGGTTTCTAAGCGAGTTTTTAAGGCGGTATGGTACCCTAAAAATCAAAATGAGCTGCAAGATTTTTCTCAAATATTTTTATGTGCCAAATATAGTTACAAGAAACTACCTTTTAATGGAAGTATAACAGTTTTAATAAAAAGGAAAATGGGCACTGTGTTAATGAAAGCGTTTTAAGACCATAAGCAAAAAAATCACTTCTTTCCTCTATTTTGTTTTCCTAAATTGTTAGGTTATTATTAAATTGAAAAATTTAATTTCCCCAAATGCATATTGAATTTAAACATTCCTATGTTTCAAGTAATATTAACCATGTTAGATATTTTCGTAAAGCGGCTTTCGTAAAAATCAGTTTGAGATGCCTTTGTTAAGTATCAATCCACAGTGCATTGTCAGTGTCGCTGATAAGAAAAAAAACGAAACGAGCCTTACAGTAGTCGCATATGATGTGTAACATATGACATGTTATCGTGGCAAATATGCAATAGTAACTTAAATCCTGAAAAAAATGAATCGGGTATGATTGAGAATAATTTTCTATCGAATTATTATATCTTTAATGAAAATTTTATTTAATTAACACAAGGAGTAATGCAATCTTTTTATCGAAAATATCTATTACTGTTCAATTTGGGGAAGAACGGAGACAATAGACTTATCATAACTATGGTGTAATAGCTAGCTGAGGACCTTGTCAGATAAGTCACATGGATGGGAGCACACCGTGAATATTCCGAGTGTGACGTCAAAGAAACACCAGAGTTATTGCGATTTTAAAAAATTTAAAATAATTAAATAAAATAGTAGTGGGGCACCCGGCAACTGGAACCCAGCCTGTTTGTAGAGAAAAAAGAGACAAATCTGGGGGTTCGAGTCCTTTTATTTCCTAACCAAACAGGTAGTAGTATCGACCCTCCCAAATATCAACCCCATATTATCAAAAAATGGCACCATAGGATTAATATGGGGATTGATATTTTAGTGTGTAAGTCCTCCCCTGCCCAAAGCAAGTCATCATTAGTAAAGAAACTACGAGGGGGGGGGGAGATGGCAAAGTCGATCAACGCCACCACGCCCGATCAAAGCAGAGACTCAAAGCAGATTCAAGCAGATATATATATTCTATATGATGGCTACTAGAGTTGGGCCCCGATGCGAGGATAGTGAAGAGACATCACAACGCGCGCTTATTGGTCAAATCAAATAGCGCTCGCTTCCCCGACTTCCTGTTACACATTTCCGTCCCTTTTTACGAAATCCCTCCTACAAACGTCCAACAACCGAGAGGAAAGATGTTACACATAAAAAAAACATTTTCTATTGCGGTATAGCCAGCTTTGCTATCAAATGAAGAATGTACGTAAAAAGTAGACATTAATGGACAATGTTCTTTGAACCAACACACTGTACACTAACATTCTGTTTTTCTTAAACCAAGCTATGCTATTGGGAAATCGAGACTTATTTTTATTTTTCGATAACTATTTTAAATTCAGCATATTTATTCGACGTATTATAAGATATATTTTTAGAAATTGCACGAAATTTTGCTTGATTGCTGTTCCTGTGTAAGTAATGATGGAGATAATTTTTGTGTTTTAATTTATTTGGAATGTTGATGGGGCAATCATCAAAGCATATGAAAAAAAAAATATTATATATATATTTACACGAATAAGATAGGGGTCAATAATGGAGTGTTAAGACGTGTTTGATTGTGCATTATGTAACTCTCTATAGAGCAGCGTTGAGTACAGTTACATAGATAGTTATACCTGTTATTTCAAAATTGCAATACATCTTAATGCATAATAGTTATAGCATGTAAATAATGTATTACGCTTAAACATTGTAAAATTTTTTTCATAAAACAATTATATTTTATCAAGCATTTGAAGTATAAGCAATCACCTAGACTAGAATGAACAAATTTGTTCTTTCATAACTTTCTTTTATTCAAGAAACTAACTTTTTGCACAAATATCAATTAACGTAAGGGTTTGCAATCAAGTACACTAGAAGAAAATATACGAAGGCAAAGGTATACGTTGGAATAATTGGAAAAAATTATTTCATATTATATATCCTCATATATATTAGAAATAAAAAAATCAACTTATTTTTTAATAAAAACAAATTAACTGCTTTATTTCTTCAAAAAAAAAAACATCATCAATCTTTACATCAACTGTTTCAATAATTAAAATTACTCTGAAAGAAAAAAGAAGTGAATTTTAGATAAATTTTTTCTCTTGGAAAGATTTTAATACACAAGTGAGTTATATCGGTATCTCGACAAAGGTGTTTATTGTTAAAAATACTTAAAAAATTTAACCAATTTATTGAATACATGTAGTTTGCATAAATCACTCAACTGAAAAACTACTTAATATTTTTTACAAGAAATTTGATGCCTTTCACAAAATTCAATGGATTGAAATGGTGTTTAATACAAAACAGATTACTGTATATATAATCATTTCATCTACTCCTTAGGCACGTTTACGCCTTGTTTTTTCCAAAAACAATCCTTTAAAATATGGGATTATCAGTTTAAATGTATACGAAATGTATGCTTAAACCATAAATTGGTCTTTTGCTTGAATATCACGTTATCAGATTATTCAGTACTAGTCCATAAATTTCAAATGGAGCCTTTAGCAATAATGGTCTAAAAATATCTTATGTCCTTAAAGGAAAATAATTTAAACCAGCCACGGGCTAAATAGGTAACGTACAAAAAAACAGGCAAGGTTTACAATTCTTAAGCTTATGAAAATATTTTAAAGGGTTATTCATAGTTTACCATGAAGTTCACTAATCCTTCTTCTGTAGGTCAAACTACCTTTGGTCAAATAAGCATTTGTAGCTTACGTGACTGTTCATTAAAAAGGATTTCATGCAGGAGTGCCGTTTAAGCTAACACACACACGCGTAAACGAAAGCTTTAAATGAAAAGAAAATGTAAAATATTTCTAGCATAAGTCTGTCATACGCGCTATTATACGAAAACACCCGTGGCGCATCCTGAAATATTATCATAGTTTTGCAATCGTATTTTAATAATAATTGTAAAATCTCGTAAGAGTAATGTAATGTCTTTCTGTTTTTGTGAGCGAAAGAATTTTTGGTATACTCTTAATTTCTAGAAAGCCCTCTGTCAAAAAAGAGCTAATAGTGTTTTTTTAGAACTTTAAATATCTATATAAAGATATTTGTTTTTTTTTAAAGAAAATTTATCTTTAATTCACTTAAATGTTGAATGTCTTCATGTGTTAGATTTCATAAAAAACCTCAATATTCCTTATAGAAACTTTATTGTAAAATTTGTATCATATCCAGAAAAATGCCAAGGGGGCAATCAACGTTCCTGTAAAAATTCTTTAGAAACTTATTGCATTTTCTCATGACTTTAACGTTCGGAAGGAGTGTTGAAATTTATGTGAAAGAAAGTCAAAAGAAAATCGAGCCCATCTTTCCGCATGAAGTGAAAAAATAGCATACTTTTCTTAGTCCATTTATTATTATATATACAGTCAGATAAGTGTGGTATTAGCAATAATATTATTATAATATTCAGAATAATATCTATAAATAGAATTGACATGAACATAATCACATACTTATGCATTATAAAAATAAATTCATATAATAATGCATTGTAATTCTTGAAAATATTATATCTAATTTAACTTATTGACTGAACTGTTAAGATAAATAAATCTTGATTTCCTTTTTAATATAACTTAATAATTTCTTTCTGTGTACATGCTGTGTACTTTCTTTTCATGTGTATATGCTAATGTTGCCAGGTATAGATAAGATATAATTCTTCATATTTTCTAGGTTTTAAGAAAGATTTAATTGAAATTGATCCTTCTGAAAAATAACTGACTTTAACAAATATTGTTTTTGCAATGAGCAAGAAATCAATACTGCACATAAAACATAATTTACTTGTTTGCAATGAACACACTTATTAATCTTATTTCCATTTTTCATCGGATATTTTAATATAGTATTTTTGTTAATGCATAAACGTTCCTTACTGATTTAGGAGTTAAAAAGTAAGTAGCAGTCATAATAAATTTCTTAGCAACCATAAAAATTTGTTCCTGGAATTTTTTTAGTATTGTTTTCTCGCTTTTTATAAACAACAATTTTTTCTAAACAGTTTAGTTTCAGCATCGCATTTTCTTTCTCGGTGAAAGGAAGAGAGATGCGAGTATTTCCCCATCCCCCATTTTTTTTAAAGAAAAAAGTTCTCTTTCTGTAGTCGTTAAGAATTAACTGGAAATTTGTGGAGGGAAAAGTGGGGAGAATTGTGGGAGAGGAGAAATAAACTGAAAACAGACAATAAATAACAAAAACCCGTGAGAAAGACGGCATCGCAACTGCATAAAATCAGTCCGCACTATCATTCCCTGTAGCTAAAAGATTAATCAGACCCATGAAAAGCGTTATCTGTATTTTAATATGCAAATGTTAAGAATATCCAGGAACATATATTTCTATCACCTTTGAAAAGTTTTCTGAAAAGATAGAAACAGATTTTAATGCATAATTTGTTTTAATAATGCAATAAATAAAAATTGAATAAAATCATTGTTTTTTAATGAAAAAAATTACCGAAATGCATGCTGTGTGTGAGAACAATTTAGAAATATAAAATTTTTTATACGTTGTTCTTTTCTAAGCGAGAGTAGAATGTATTTTATGTTCACTCTTTTTAAAACTTAAACTTTTTCTGCTACCTATGAAAGTATTGATGGTTATTTTGAGACATTCCTTAGATGGAAGATATGAAGTAAGCAAAATTTAAATAAATTTCATTTTTAAAAAAAATAATTTCAATATTTTTTTTATCCTCAATATGCATCTAATCAAAGGAAAGGGATAAAAGCAATATAAAAATATAAAAGTTCAGAATTGATGATTATTAGAAAATCACTCTAAGCAAATACCCTTAAATTTCAGATTATTCTTGATATAACCAACAAAATATAAAATGGTAATATATATAAAGATGAGGAAAATTACGGAATATTTTTAAAGTTTTTCATGAAAGAGAATAAAATTTTTAAAAGAAATAGTAAATAAATTAAAAAAAGGTTAACTAAATTATAAACACACAAAAACAAACCAAGAAATATTCATTAACGATAGTTTCCAGACATAAAAGAATCAACTAAATTACATTATATTGATTTTCTATGCAATTACAACAATCTTATAAATAATTTTATAGAAAATCAATTAAATGAATTAAGCTTTAATTAAATTAAGAAATAAATTCAACAAATTAATGAGATGAATTAATCAGTAATTAAAATTAGTATATATATAACCCTCAATAATACATACTTACAAATAGTTATAATCCTAAGTATAACTAGACTGTATAGAGTAAGAAATATTAGCCACACAGTATTTTAATAGCTAACGCTTGACCTTAGGAACCAAGAATAAAGGGTTTTTTTTTTGTTTTAACATTTATAAACCCCGTGCACCACGCAATGTATAACACGGGGGTATACAACACAGACAGAAGAAAGGATTACAACACAAACATCCATGCCTTCTCCGGGATTCGAACCCAGTCCCTACGGCACCGCAGTCAGCTTCACTGACCACTATACCGGATGGTAGGCAAGAATACAGGTTTAAACAATGTTTTGAGGCGAGGCAACCTTCACCTGTAATTTTCCTATACTACTGAACTATAGGGAAAGGAGAAAGTACTATATAAATGTATATATATATATATATATATACATATATATATATATATATATATATTTATATATTCTTCCAGTTCTTCATTTCTTCAAAAATTTATCATATCTTCAAAAGTAAATATCTCAAAATTTAAGGAAAGAACATACTCTTAATATTTGTTCATTTTTAAAGAATAAATTAACACGAGGATTGATACCAGAACATTGTACAGGAAATTGCGGTAGTTTTTGCTGAAAAGCAATTTTATATTCTTGAAGTAACTTAAATTTAATCAAAACTTGGGGGGAAAGTTTAAAATAAGCTAATTTTTTGTTGTTGCTTTTTTGCTCTTATTTAAAAAAAATTGTTTGATTTCCTACATACAAGTGTAAGTTTTAGAATATGTTTCAGTTATGTAGTTTAACTAATACAAACAATTTAATTCACACATACATTTTATTTATTAAATTGTGTATAAATATTTTATAATTATCAATTTTACATAAAATTTTTCTTTCACACAATGCTAAATTTTCAATTTGGGAGTATTGATTCGATGAATTTTCATGCATTATAATTTAAAATATTTAAAAGAACAAAATTTCAATTCCTTTAATTATAAATTGAGTTATTCAAAAAGATTAACATTTCTCTCTCTCGCTTCTATTAAATGAGTGTAATTGCTGTGTATTTTCATGTTTTTCTTAAGAAAATATCTAAATTATTTCAATAGTCTAGCTCTACTCAACACACAAAAAACATTTTCGAATACTTTAATAATAAAATATAATACCAAAATATTTTTTAAAAAATTTTTGAGGCTTTGTTTTTGTACAGAGCAGTTTCAACTTAGAAATATACCTGTGTTACATGCAAGAATATCTTTACAGAGAGACTTGAAAAATGTTTATTAATGTAAAATACAAATAGCCGCAAATTAAAGATGATTAGCTATTTATAGATATTTAAAATTATTTTTAAACTGCATTACATTCTTATTTATCTCAAGGTACTTCTAATACTTAAATCAATTCATATACATAACATTGTCTTTCACACAACATCTCTCTCTAGTTGAACATTTTAGTTCATTGAAATTTAATCCCAAAGTATTTCATAGTGAATTTCTGAAATTTTAGCAAAGCATTTAAAAAATAGATTTCTCAAATTCATGAACTGCATTGAGAAGTTGTAATTTTATATAAATATTAATTGTTGTGCAAGAATGAAAATGTGATAGAAATTAAAGATGTTTGTTTTTACTTCTGCACTTAGTTGGATTTGTTATCGTTTATTTATATATTTTCCAGATTGTACATTTTGTTATTTTTTATTCACTAATTGTAAATGCTATCGCAATTACATATTATCAATATCATCTAAAAATAATCTAAATGTTTATTAACTGTCAACAGTAAAATATACTTAACCATATTTCCATAACTTGAACTGTAAAAAATGATTTATCTGAAATCTTTAAAAGAGAAATCACGTAAATATATATATAAGATCTATAATTACTTAAAAAGGAAAACATATATATAAAGAAAACATTATGCATAATCGTTATTAAAAAAAGGGAAAAGATTACCTTAGCGTATAAAATATAAAATAATTTCAGATTTGAAGTAGTTTAATAGAAGTATTTTAAAAACAAATATATTGAAATAATATTTTCGTAACATTACTCTGCTTTAGATGCGAGACAAATATTACAAATTTTAAATTAACCCCAAGCAGACTACAAGAACTTTCTTTATTTTAAGTATCACAGCATAACAAACTAAATAAAAATGGCATTGCCTTTATAAATATATATTTGACAACTCTTAATAGAAGATAAATAACAATAAAAATATATAATCTTCTTTAGAGTTAAGTTGCAATTTTTCATTCTGTGGCGTAAAATATTGCGGCTGAACCTGATGACCTAACATAAGATAAATGACAAAACATTATTCTTAGAAGTGCGATCGCATTTGGAGCAAATTTGAAATATATCAAATAGTAAAATAAAGTGTTATTGTGAAATCCAGATTCTTTCTCTAAAAATAAAGCTTCACAAGATTATGAAGGGGAAAAGTTTTACAGGAACTTTTCGCATATGAAAGTGAAATAGAATAATATTGAAAGATATAGAAATAAGAAGCAATTACAGTAAATTGTGAGTTCAAATAAGACACTGATGTACTACTACGAAAAAAGGAAAACGTATAAGGAAATCAAAAATGCGAATTAAACTGTTCTCTAAAAGATGATAATTTCTAGGTTAATTAAGAATCAAACTTGGCAGACGAGAAACACAGAGAAGCTCGCTAAGAACACAATAATGGAACTAGGTTTTAAAAAAATACTTCTGTTTACAAGAGATCATTATTTATTGAAAATAGCATTGCGCTCAATTACTGGAAAACTGATGGTGAGAGAAAGTCTAATATTTAGTATAAAGAATCATTGTTCTAATTTTATCTTTATTTTTTATTTTCTACTTTTCAAATATGCTTCCTTTTTATTTGTATTTATTTATTTTGACTCTATAGCGTAAAAAGCTATGCACCAAGAAGAAAATAACGTAATAGGACAAAAAACGGTAGATGTGATGTATATGTATGGAAAACGAAATGCTTACAGTATCGCAGGAATTGATGTTTTATCCAGAGAAAATAAAGTTACAAAAGCAAAATACAATTCAATAACGTGCAGCACACTTCTGGCCCTGTCGTTATCCAGCTAGGCATGACTCATACAAACAGCAGGTGTTCTCATGAGGAATTGCTTGTCATACACACTTCAGTTAGCCCGTTAATCCCACTACTACCCCGGATATCTCCAAAACATTTGTACTGATCATCGGATTTCAGTTAGAAGCGGGGCTCATCGCTGAGAATAGTTCTACTGTAGCCCCTGAAATGTCAGGTCAAATTCGCCCGGCGCTACTAGAAAAGTGTTTGGCAGTTTGAATTGGTGAGGTACAGTCGTCGCAAAATGACCTCCATGACCTCAGTCTCTGTTCGCTGAGTCATCTATCAATGGTCATTGCAATCACTGGTATCCCGATTACAAGTAAGATTGTTAATGAGGATGCATCAGGGTATCAATCGAACATTATTCTATCCCCGTGTTTTGTCATAGCTCTCAGTTCACTGCTATCTTCTTTACACTCAGTACAGCCAAAGTTCACTCATTCCTGACAATATCGTCGAATGGTAGCATCACTCTGACCTCTATGTTGAGTGATCCTGTGATTTAACCTCTCGGCTTCTTTTGATGTAACTGAACGGTGATTATTTGCTCGTATTGTTCACGAATCCATCTGCAAAGTAAAGTCCGCAGGAGTCGACGGAACCACATTCGGATGAAATTTATGGCTTAGTATGGAATGTCCTTTGTTTTATACACCCTTCCAGATGCCCCTCGGCATTACATGGAGTAGTTGGTAGTCTGCCATTGGCCACCTAAAGTAATTTGCATATTCTATCGCAGTGTATATGTATACACATCTAACAACTTACTCTTGGTGCATCTCTTTTTATGTTGTAAAGAGTGCTTTGAATTAAAGTGTAGCCCTGCTCGTATATAGTGTATTGCTGCTCGTAATCGCCCATTTTTCCAGACTTGTGTTCGGGTATAATATCGTGCTGAATTAAATAACAATAACAATAGGAAAAACGTTCCCGAGAAAAGCCGCAAAAAAGCGTCAAAAGGAGAAATAAATGAGAAACAGAGACGTGAGCATAAGTGATCTAGCACGCACGTTCGATCGGTCTGCCTCAACGATTTGCACTATTCTGAAGAACAAGGACCTTATTAAGGAGATAGATAGTTAAAAGGGAGTGATAGAAATATTTACGCAACTGTTTCGTATTTTTGATGATGTTGAAATATTGCTTTTTCTCATACGGATTAACAGGTGAAAATGATTTCCCCCCATATCGTTAAAAAGACGCCAGAATTATCAACTTCGAAGAAGAATTTTAAGGAAGTCGGGGTTGATGCGGCATCCACTTCACGGTGAAACAGCAAGCTCCGATATTAAGTCAGTATAGAACTTCATCATTGACTTCAAGATCTTGTATATATAAGTTCTGAGGGTTGCTTGCAGCAACATCTTTTTATTGTGACGAAATGAACTCTTCTTGAAAACGTTGCCAAAGTAAACCTGGGGAAAAAAACCGATTAATAAATTGTCCAGCCACAGGTCGAAAGACCGTTTTCGCTGTTGTTTAGTGCTAATGCAAGCGGTGATTTGAAAACTGAACCACAACTTATTTACCATTCAAAAATTTCAGGAGCTTTAAAAAGTGTTAAGTATAGAAGAACAACCTAAATATAATGTGGAAGTAGAACAACGAGGCTTATATGACCTTTTATTGAATAAACATTGAAACGCTTGCTTCTTCTGTGAAAAAAGTATTTGCTTCAGATGTATCTGCCACTTCATGCTATGCTTGTTATAGACAACATACCTCCTCCTCCTCCTGGCTTACAAGATGACCTTGAAAATTTTTAATTAATTTGAGATCCAATTTCTGTCTTCCAACATCACATCATTATTTCAACTTACGGATAAGCAGGTTATTTCTAACTTTAAGTAGTTCCATACTAAAGTACTATTTAAAAATTGCTTTGAAGTGACTGATGGGACAAACCCCTTTCTGAGGGGTCATGGGAAAAGAATCATATCAATGATCTTGTAAAAAGGCACAGCTCAGAGTTGACCACTAAAGAGCATATGAAGTTGCATTGTGTTCAAGGCTAAAAACCGGGAAGGTGAATTTGTCAGAGGAAAGGGAGGTAGCAGCATAGCAATGATCTTCCGGCGCAATGACAGAAATGTTGAAAGCAAAGGAAACTATTGCATCATATAATGTATATTCAGAAACGTCTCTTTAATAAGGTATTGTCTACAATATCATTTAAAACAAAAAATGTGTCGCATTTTCACCAATTTTTAGTGTTGGAACAGAGAAAAGATACTAATTATTTCTAGCTAAGAAAACTGTAAAAAAGAATTAGGTATGTATTATAAATAATAAATTGTTTCTGTCTCGGTTTTTGAAAATCAAATTCTCTTTCTAAGTTGGTTCATTCTGCGATAGAAGAAAAGATGAAATTTTTATTAACTTTAAATTATTTATTTTTTATGAGCAATATATGTATAAAATGTTTTTAGAAAGATATCTTAAAAAAGATGTTTTGAATATTTTTCTTTGTCACACGGAATGCTTTTTACATTAACTTATATATTTATATAGGAAAATATATTTTATGTTCATTAATAAAAATACCAATATATATATAATGTTTATTTTAAATATCACCATATATAACAGAGGGAACATGTCTCAAGGAAAGTGGTTTGTGAATCATTCTCATGGAAATAAGTATAAATTATACATACATACATATATATACATACATACATACACACACACACACATATATATATATATTCATATTTCCTTTTATATTCTGTTGTCTGGTTTCTTGCAATTTCAATTCTTTTCAGTTTTAATTATGTTTATTCATCTCTCTCTTGTAGAGAAATTTTGATTATATATATATATAAAGGAGAAAAGCGACTCACTCACTGACTGACTGACTGACTAATCACGAAATCTCTCGAACTATTCAACCTACAGACTTGAAATTTGGTAGACATGTTCCTTTGATAGAGTAGACATCAGCTAAGAAAGGATTTTCCGAAATTCGAAACGCAAGGGCGTTACGGGCGTTAAGGGCTTTAATAATAATTGTTTTCATGTTTAAACTACTTGATGTACAATCTTGAAATTGGGTAAGCGGATTCCTTTCAGAGAGTAGAGATCCACTACAAAATGAATTTGCTGAAAATCGACCCCCAAGTGGCGTTGCAGGGCTTAGATAATTATTTCCATTTTTAAACTATTTGACGCACTGTCTTTAAATTTGATATATATATATATATATATATATATATATATATATATAGATTCCTTTCGTAGAATAATGATCAGTTACAAAACGGGTTTTGTGAAAACAGTCTTCTAAGTGGCGTTGCGGGGCTTAAGGGGCGTAATAGATAAATATATCCGTTTTTAAACTACTTCACCTACCTGCTTGAAAATTGGTAGGTAAGTTTCTTTCCTGGAGTAAATATCCGCTACAAAATGGGTTTTGGGAAAATTGACCCCCAAGGGGTGTTGCGGGGGCGGGGGTTTAAGGGGCGTTATAAATTCCTATTTTTAAGTTATTAGACGTACAGTCTTGAAACTCAGTAAGCAGATTCCTCTCATAGGGTAGAGATACGCTAAAAAGGGGTTTCGTGAAAATTGCCCCCAAGTGGCGTTGAGGGGACTTAAGGGGCATTATAGATAATTATTTCCATTTTTAAACTATTAGACGCACAGTCTTTATATTTGATAAAGAGATTTCTTTCATAGAGTAGAGATCAGCTATAAGAAGGTTTTGTGAAAACAGACCTCTAAGTGGCGTTGCAGGGGAATAAGTGGCGTAAGAGATAAATATTTTCGTTTTTAAACTATTTGACCTACCTGCTTGAAAATTGGTAGGAATGTTTCTTTCATGGAGTAAATATCCGCTACAAAACGGGTTTGGAGAAAATTGACCCCCAAGGGGTGTTGCGGGGGTTCAAGGGGCGTTATTGATAATTTTTTTGCATTTTTAATTAATTGGACGCACAGTCTTCAAATTTTGCTAAGCAGATTCCTTTCATAGAGTGCAATTCCCCTACAAAATGGGTTTTGTGAAAACAGACCCAGAAGTGGCGTTGCGGGGGCTCAAGTGGCGTTATAGACAATTATCCCCATTTTTAAACTGTTAGACGTACAGTCTTGAAATTTGATAAGCAGATTCCTTTCGTAAAGTAGAGAACCGCTACAAAATGGGTTTCGCGAATATCAACTACCAAGTTTAATTTCGGGAGATTAAGAGGCGTAATCGATAAATATTTCCATTTTTAAACTACTTAATCATCCTGCTTGAAAATTGGTAGGCATGTTCCTTTCATGAAATAGAGTTCCTCTAACAAAGAGTAAAATGAAAATTGACCCCCAAAGATGTTTGCGAGGGATCAAGAGGAGTTAAAAAAAAATTTCCTGTTTTTAATTGTTAGACCCATATACTTGAAATTTTTTAAGCATGCTTCTTTTGTTGAATACGGATCCACTAAGAATAAATTTTAAGCAAATCAAGTTCTGGGGGGTTGCAGGGGGGGGGGACGTATTGACAAAAAAATTTACTTTTTTCGAGCTACAAGGACTATAATAATGAAATTTGGTTTGCATTTTTCTTTTGTTGAATTGAAATCCGCTAAGAGCGGTAATTTTGGAAAACGGCTCTCAACGGGATTACGGGGATATTTATAGTAAAACTTTTGCTTTTTTTCTGTTAGATTTAGACTTGAAATTTGGCTTGCATGTTCAATTTACGGAGTAGAGATCCATCGAAAATTGGTTTTGCGGGAATCCACTTGGTTTTTGAGTTACGAAAGAGCAAACATCATTCTATGCTTCAATTTTAGAGATTTTTAGAAAATACAAATTAGATGAGTTCTGCTCTTTTTTTATCAACAGGTGACAGTTACAGGTCTAAGTATATTTTTCAATTCAATCGAATTCTTAATGCTAGGACTTAGATATCAATAATTTATACATATATATAAGCAGTAAAAAATTTATAAAACATCATGAAATACCCAGCGAAGCGGGCGGGTAACAGCTAGTATATATATATATCCTATGAATTTCTATATATAAATACTACATACCATAAATTTCTACAAAAAAACTGTAGTTTTAGATTACTGTACTTTAAGATTATGCAGTAATAGATCGGGTTTTTAAAATTTTTCTTTGAAATAAAGTATTAGTTAAAATGAAACAGATAATTTTTCTTTCTACTTAAAACAGGGATAAGGACAATACGAAAAGTATAAGATCCCTTTTCCTAACACAGTTCTTTCTTTTTTTATTACACAATTTATTTTATTCACATTTCCTTATCGGAATCCTATCTAGCATTCTTATTACGCACAAATTATTATGAAGATAACAATTAGCAAAATTCTTTACTATTATTTGAAATTTATACTTCAGGTGTACAATTTCTTCGAATTAGTACGCCTTATTTCTAAGAAAATGTAAGAATAATATTGAAATTAATATACGCGTCATTTTTTTTCCTCTCCTTTGTCTCATGGCTTTTAATTTTAATTTTTGTCTCCAATTGCCAGTCAAAGTCACTGGATCGCTACGTCATGTAAATGTAACCAAATTGTTTTTAATGTTAACGTCATTTAAAGTACTCTATAGCACTTATATAAAATCCTTTAAAAAACCTTTTCGAGGATTTTATCTACATATTGGTACTTCGATTAATCAAATCTAATTTCTCCGTTATTGTTACTCTAAGCTGATCAAATCTCTTCAAAAATCTACTTACCAATTTCAGATGAATATTATCACATCTATTGCATTAAAAACTAAATCACTCATCTTAAAGAACATTATTTATGATAACAAGAAATTAGCAAACTAATTTCTTTACATTACATCCAATCATTAATTTGGTATATTTTTTCTATTTGTTTACAAGATCTAATATTGAGAATGATCTGTGGACCTCCCTTAAAAAAAATAAAAGGCTGACTGTACCACACCTTCTCTGAGAACAAGAAATACTTGTGTTAATAACTTCCTCGCCCATCGATGTTTTTAGGGAACTATTAATCAGAAAATATTAAGTTACCTAAGAAAGATCGGCTTACAATGAACGTATAGGGTTATAAAACCCTTTTTTGGCCCCATGCAATTTTCTCATTCTATTGTTACAATGGAAAAGAAATAACTATTTTTTCATGGCTTTACTAATAACAAAAAAGCAATTAGATATTAAATTGGTAGTCTAGGAAGCAGATCGTTTCCCCTTCACCAGGGTTAGAGATCTCTGACAGCAGTTTCCGATAAGAATTGATTAAATACTTTTGTTTCCTCGCTGATTCTTGCTTTCAGTTACTCAGACTCAATGACATTGAAGGTCATAGTTCTACTGGAAACAAAATAGATGATAGACTTCTATTTAAGAATTCCTGATGCACCAAAGAAACCTTCTTCTAATTTGAAGAAGTTTTATTGCAGCGAAAGTTTTAATCCGGTAATAAAGAAGGTCTGATACTGAACATGATACTTTATTTATTCGCTAGATGATCCCCTCGAGTCTAATGATTTCTTTTAACACGGAAGGCCTCAGGATGAACTCATTTGAGGAGAATAATTTTATACTTAATAGATGTTTTGTGTGTGTTGCGTTATTTAATGGATACCTGAAGGATGATTTGAGAAAAAATGTCAGTATTTATGGCAAGGGTTGATCCAAGTGTAAATGACACTTGTTTTAGTACATTTTCCGATCAAAAGAATTTTTACAATTTTAACGCAGCAATGTTTAACATATATATGTTACCGTTAAAGTGTGCGTATAATCCAGTTATTTCCTATAATAACTAGGTATTTCATGAAATAACTAGACAAGTCAGTAAAAGTATATAATAGATGAAAAATTTCATACTTTACCTAGTTATTCGAGGAAATAGCTAGGTATTCTATGAAATAACTAAGAATAGACCGTTAAAGAGACAAAAATATGCAATTTCAAAGATATTTTATAAACTAATTGATCATAAATAGCTATAATCTATCGAAAAATACATTTTATCACTTTTGCGGATAAATAATTGATTAATAATAAGGGAAAGCAAATTATATAATTTATTATTGCTCATATCGCTAACATTAGTTAAATAGAAAGAGGGGGAAAATATGTGTTGCAAAAATAGATTATATATAAATATTATCAACAAAAATACATGCTTGGAAGAAAAATTGTTGCTTCATAAAATCATTGTGTAAACTTTTTTAAACAAAAATGTAAGGGAATATTAATTTAAATTTTATGAGATACATTTACTTTACTTTTAATTATTTATTAGAGCAAGGATTGCTGCGATGACACTTTTGGTTTGGACTGCTTATTATTTTTGAAACAAACTCACTTTTTACCATAACCATTTCATTTTTACACGATCACTTTTTAAATCCTTGTCCAGTACCGTAACTTAGAGCTTTTGCAACAGATCGAAGCGTTGTGTCAATATTTGGAACTTCTTCAAAGGAAATGAATTCTTGCTGATATGTACTGAACTGATATCTCGATTACAGCTGTTTTATTCGGCCATCTCTAATTCCTAAGCAGAAAAATCATTCCTAAAGCAGCTAGAACTGGTTCAAAGAACTTTCGAGTGCCGTACTTCATACTTCAATGATCAAGTAATCGTTATTCTACAGAAAACCTAGTTAAATCGAAGAATTGAATACTTTTATATACTTTAACTGACTTGTCCAGTTATTTCATGAAATGCCTAGTTATGCTATGAACTAACGGATTTCACACTTTATAACAGTAACACATATATTTCATCTTCAAAATTTATTTTACGATTTCAAGTTAAAACAAGTTTCAATTATTGTATGAAAGTATCGGTTTTCCATTTTAATATTCATCCAAGCAAAACAAAACTTTTTTTGTAAATAAAAAATACATAATTTCTTAAATTTATTTGAATGTATCGTGCCATATACCCTGAATTTTAATAACAATAGAGAATGTTTGTGTACATGTGTGAGGAGTATAGGCATATATGTTGAGTTTTTCTTATTGTATTACTCATCTCGTCGGATACGCTTAAAACTTTTTGCTCTAGCATACCACCCATGTATCCTCATACATTGTGTTTTTGAGTGTACCACTGATGCTAATTTGGATTAAGAACAGAAGTCCAAGAAAGGTATTATATAAGATTTATTCAACTTAATTCCCTCAGATTTATATTGGCTTTTAACTGTTTAGTGGTTATATTCTTGTGGTGTGGCACAATTACTGTGGTGTGGTCTAAAAGACCGCTTGCGTAAACGTAAGATAAAAACTAAATCTAGTTCTTGAATTTGACTATAACCTTTTAGGCTAAATTATATTCTTTTCTATATTATGAATCCAATTCAACACATTTTTATCCTTGGCTATCGTCTGTGCTGTGGGATCAATGGCAGTCTAATCATTGAAGATATGAGTGCAGATTTCTGGCAACCGGTCAAAATGGTTAATGGTTCTGGTTGACATAAGACAACAAGAATATCCTGCACATGTTGCTAAAATGCTGCAAAAGTAGCTCGTGGAGCTTTTGCCATTTGTCGGTAGATGCGACTATCCACGCGTGTTGATATTGCTCTGTCCACAGCGGTACTATTCACACTTCACACATTTGCTTGTTCAAGCCAACTTTGGTATATCCGATGCACCATAAGTGGACATTAGCTGATATCAGTCATATGGATCAACCTACCACGATCATTGTCTGTCTGTTGGAAACATCCCCTTTGGTGGCTGCCTGGCATTCTCTGTTATTATACGTTTCCTCTGGGTTAAGAAAAAAATTCCACAATGATTTCTTTGGCAGAAATAACATTCCTGGTTTATTCAGTCTGCACGTTCTTTATTTTATATCCTACTTAACGTGTGCCTTACATCAACGCATTTCACATCATTTGAATTACTCGGTGAGATGCACCTACCCAGAAATTTGCATAATATCCTGGCCATTTTTCCTTTGGTGTTTCGTTTTTAATGTCACGTAGTGTATTTTGATAGAATTTATTTCTTGAGAACTTTAAAGTGTTCCACATTTTACAGATTTTGCACATGAGACATAACAAAACAATGTGATATAGCAGAGGTTTTTTTCATTGATTTTTTTTCTAAAAATTCAAACAATTAGAATACTTATCACAGTAACTCAAAAAGAATTTGAACAACAGAAATAGTATAACTCATTTAAACGAAAAACATAGTAAATAATTAATATTTAATCACATTTCCCTCCCTTGGTTTTTAATAACCTGTCGTGCACGATTTGGCCCGTATTGCATTAACTTTTTGCAATCATCTTTACTGATAGTTGTCTGACCAGATTTCTTCCTTACCATGAAATAATTTCTGTTTTTGAAGCTAAATCTTGAAGTGTTTCTTAATTAATTTCCACATATTTTAAATGGGATTTAACTCGGGAGAATGGGTCCGCCTAGGAAGTAGTTTAATTCAACTGTTTTTGAATGAAGTATTGAGACCTTATAAGTGTTGTAAGGTGCAGTTTTTTTAGGAGATAAAGTCATCCTCTTATAAATCTTCCTATGTTAGAATCGCAACATTGTAAGTACCTGAGTATACTTCATAATTTACTTTTCCTTCAAGTAATTTGTAGCAAAACCTTGATTGTGATGTCAAAGGCGGAAAACCTGATGACCGAGGAAAACACTAAATAGCAATTGTGATATTCGGTTTTTTAATACTCCATTACAATCAATATTTGCAATATGAACCCCTTATTATTATTATTGTTATTGTTATTATATTGTTCTAACAGCTTTGTGTATGACACGCATGATTAAAAAAAGTTCATGGAATAGTTGTGGCAGGTGTTAAAGCATCCACTCCTTGTTCTTTCCATTTTTGCACTTTTCTATTTCAGGCTTGAAAGTAGTTTTTTCGTAACGATACTTGCAGTATTATGTCTTGCCTTAACGTGGTTATTCATCTACAATTACCTATTTGAAAGACTATTTTTAAAGTTTTTATTTTGTAATGATCTTATATTTCACTCACTCATAGTTCTTTAAGAGCTTTCTTTTTTTTTCTGCAATTGGGGTTGACTAAGGCCCTCATTGCAAAAAACCACAGCTGCAAAAATCTGGTCCACAGTTACAGTCAGGTACGTCTTTCGTACAGCCCATTTTTCAACAGACTAAATAAAGTTAACTTACCTACTAGCCTCTATACGTGTTCTAAATCTACAGCGTGAGTGAGTGAGTATATTAGCGTCGCACTGTTCAACTACACAAGGGCTTTTGGCGACGTACCTCGTAATTTTGAACCATCGTCAAGTGACGAGGACGACATCTGAGCTGGAACTCCCTCTCCTAACTACCACACCACACCAACGGGAGGATGTTTGAGCTCTCGACAGGTTTAACATGCGTCGCTCCCCTACACGGTCTTGCTCTACAGCACACCACTTATGTAATTTTTTTTACTGATGAAAGCCAATAAAAATATTCTAATATTTTGTATCTCTTCATGGAACATTTTAATAACATGAATAATTTCCAATTTTTTTTCAAATTTCGGTTTATTTTGTAAATATGTGGTTAAAATATATCACTTGTTACTTTATCATGAACATTTTTAAAAAATTTCATTCATCTTGATGATTTTTTACACAGATATCTCGTATTTTATAATATAATAGAACGTCTTTTTTTCTTTTTCTTATATTTTGAATAAGAGTTGCATCGATAAAGAGATTATGTTCATTTTCTGAAGTTGTTTTCGAAACAAATCGAGAGAGAGTTTATATTTTGATTTTAATGAATTGTTTAAGGTATCCGACTACCTTAAAATTGTGAATTTTGCCAAAAATTGACAAGTTGTTTATAATTTTATTTATAGACCATCTTATTAGCCTTACAAAAATACCAAGTTTATTATTTTCCATTCACTAGAACAAAAACTACAAGTGTTGTAGTAAAAGCACAGATGCTATTGTTTTAAGAAAGATATTTCTTACTTTAAAACGCGTTTTACTCGAAATGTGTTTTTTTGAAAAGGCTCAAACAGGGACAGTGATTGCTCAAAAAGTTTTGAAAATAATTAACTAAAAATTTTTGTGTATGTTCTAAATATTAAATAATATAGTAGAAGTGTTTTAACCTTCAGATTTATTAAACACTGTTTTATTATAAAATTTACAGTCCATTGTGTAAATATAATCACTGTTTTTTGTAAGCAATTTCATATAATAACTAAGATCAAATGCTCTAGTTTTTGTAAAAACTAAAATATGTCTTATTATGAAGGTCAAAATGAATAACATAGCAACACATCACATCAGAATTGAAAATTTGTTTATAAACATTTGGTACAGAATGGGCCCCGTTTATGTTATTTTTTGTAAATTTTTACCCATTTTAGTAGTAATAATTTTTTTATCTTCTTAATTTTAGAATATTTTTCTTAAAATGTACTAAACAAATATAAAAACCACAATAAAATCCCCATATCTCCATTTAAAAAAAAAAAAGAGTTGTCACAAGTTGTAGGCAGAGGCGGATTAAAGTAGTTGGAGGCCCCTGGCGGTAAAGGGTTTGAGGCCCATAGGCTCAAGAGTCGAACCACTAAAATAGTGAAAAGAGTCACTTACTTTAAATTCTCAAAATAAAATGTATTGATACAATAAAACTCATCGGCTGAAGAAAAATCTTAACTGTATACAAAAAAATTAAGAGCTTACAGTTTGATTTCTCTTTGGGAAATTCATCAATTATTTTTACCATATCCATTTTGTCCAAAACATTTTATTCTGCATATAATATGGCCATTTCTGTATATATATTTGGGCTTGGGGCCCAAACCTGAGTTTGCAGGGGGGAGGCACTAATATTCTTTGTTACGCCACTGATGGAATCCATCAAGCTTGGGGCCCCTGGCGGCTGCCAGGTCCGACACCCGCTTAATCCACCTCTGGTAGTAGGATACCTTAAGAAAAATATCTCTAGCCATCGTTGCATAAAACTGTTGTACGGATTTATTTTTGATTACGACGAGTTTGATTTAGATAATTTCTAGTTTCTAAATATTTGAAACTTGCATAATTTTTACATTATTTGTTAAGATATTCAGCCTTTTTATTTACCTCAAACTAAGATACACTTTTGTTTTTCCTCTCCATCGTATAATTTTGGAAATTTAACTAAGTAAAATTAGTTTAATTTTTAGTACTTCTTGTGAGAGTCCAGCGTCACAACAAGAACTCTTGAAAGTTCCCAAATGTTGCAAGTGTTACTCTCTCTTTCTCTTAGAAAATATTTATATTTGAATATTTTCTCTCAATTCAGTAACTAGTTCAAACGATGCTTTTTCTTGATGAATTAGATATTATATTATCAACCTCGGGCTTATTATTTTCTCTCTCATCTTTACGGTATACGTTGTTATGCTGTCCGATTTCTTCGAATCCCTTGATAACGAGAGGGGCAATAAAATATTTAGACAATTTCACTTCAAATTCTTTTAACAACTGGAATATTCAATCCGGAAGGGTGGCGTAGTTAGTTTGGCACTGGCCTTGTACGGGAAGTTTGCGGGTTCGTCCACGGCCCAAGTTCGTGGGTTCTCGTGATGCAGAAGCGCAACAGTGTCCATGTCGTATGATTATACGACATATTAAAGATCCCTAGAGCACCTATTTGGCTTGGGTGCTCTCAGAAAAATTAAATTCCTGGTACGATTTCGTATTGTCAGAGCTCAGGTCCTCTAGGGAGGAAACTTAGCGTCAAAATTACATTGCGTAAATTTGTATGCACCCCTATGGTGCCGCACTAAAAAGTGATACCAGTTCTTGGGAATGTACTAGGTCTGCAATGGTAAAATACCGATCTGCAGCCCCATTTGAAAAGGGAAAAAAAAAAGAAAAAACTGGAATGTTGTAAGCTTTTCAAGTCTAAAATTATTCAATAGCAAAAAATATAGTAGCGAAATCCTTTCAAGATGCAAAGATAAACAAACCCTTATATGATTATCTTCACCTAACATTAAAAAACCGGAGAAGAATTCCATATACATATGCATTAAAAAAATACCATTAATACTTATATTATATTCTTACTTAGCAGTGTGAACATGGAACATCATATTTTATTATACTGCTCAGTGTTGGAGGAATCACACACAGCCGATTTTTTTAGCATCACATATATGCCATATGTTACTTATATCATACTGTACTGTAAAAATCAATTCTCTATATATTAATATAGAGAATAATACTCTATATGTTAAAATAAAAGAGTTGCACATTTAGAGAATATTTCTAAATTTTAAGACAGCAGTATTAGACACAATACAGGTATATATGTTGTAGTTACACAAGTTTACATTAATTTTGAAAACTTTTTCTGCCTGAGAAAGTTTTTGAATTTTGTGTTTAGCTTTTAAAGATCAAGCAAAATACTTTAACAAAATAACTCCAAGATATCAAAAAGGGTTGATAAAACATCTACAAAGTACTACACAGTAGTAGACAACAGTGAGCTTTTAGATAGATTTCAAATATTAAATTTTGATTAATAAGTAAACGTACAAGGATTAAACGTCAATATTTTTCACAATGCTGTAAGATTTATACGCTTGTATTAACAAAATGTTGCTGCAAAATACATATTAAGATCATAAATAATATTGATATGGAGTCCTAAATCACTTGTATTCGCGGATAATTGTTTCTGATTTGTTAAAAAAAACCTTAAATATTTGGAATTATCTGAATTTAAGCTATTGCATTGTAAAAAGTATTGAAATAATGCAAGATATTTAAAACACCTTCCACGAAATTTCTTTCATTATTTAATTAAGAGTTAGCATGTACAAACATCTGACAAATCCTTCATAGGATTAACCAAATAATATATATTTGATTAAATAATACAACGAAAAAATAAAAAGCAGTGACCATGATTAATAACTTATCAATATTGAAAATAGTTAAAATTAAACTGGTTAAATTAATTTAAGTAGAAGAAAAATAAATAAAAGAAGAGATTCTCATAATAACTCTGTAATATGTCAATGAAAAGTACAAGGATACTGCGTACTTAATGTGGCTTCACTCAGGGGTGATCCTGCTATAATGTGGTTATTGATTTGACAATAAACTTCAATCACAACTCATTAATTCACTTTTATGTATTTTGGAAGGATTTGGGGCCAAATTATTAACACTAAAATAATATTGCTAAACTGAATATGCTGCTAGGTCAAGATCAAGTGGGGGATGGGAACTCTTGCGATATACAGTGGGAATTTATCTTCAGTGCTCATTGATTGCCTCATCGCGTGCGTATCGGTTATTCATGCTAACCGATTCACGTTACATGATTTGCTCATTTTTTTAAGTATATTATTAAGTGTATCATCCTTTCTAAAATCATTGATAATAAATGAGAAATGGAAATTTGATGCCAGTTGTGATAAATTAAATAAACGTAAATTATTAAATTTACAAGAAAATTTGAAAACTATTAAGGTCTCAAACTACCCTAAAATTGTGAATTTTGTCAAAAACTGACAATTTTTAATGATTTTATTTTATAGACCCTCTTATTAGCTTTATAAAAATACAAAGTTTATTATTTTCCGTTCCCTAGAACAAAAACTACAAGTGTTTTAGTAAAAACAGATGCGATTACTTTAAGCATGATGTCATACTTTTAAACGCGTTTTACTCGAAATGTGTTTTGTTGAAAATTCTCAAACGGGGCCAGAGATTGCTCAAAAAGTTTTGAAAATAATTAACTGGAATTTTTTGTGTATGTTTTGCATAATAGTACAAGAGTTTTAACCTTCAAATTTATTAATCACTGTTTTATTACAAAATCTACTACTCTTTATGTTAATATAATCACTGTAATTTTAAGCAATTTTATAATAGCTAAGATAAAGTGCTCTAGTTTTTGCAAAAATTGAAATACCTCTTATCCTGAAGGTTATTTCGAAAATGAATAACATAGCAACACATCAGAATTAAAAAATTGAAAATTTGTTCATAAGCTTTTTTTACAAAAATGTCATTTTTAGTAAATTTTAACTAATTTTTTCCCATTTTAGTAATAATAATTTCTTTTTCTCTTCTTATTTTTAGCATATTTTATTTAAAATTTACTAAACAAATCTAAACACCACAAAAGACCCACATCTCCATTTTTTTTAAAAAAAAGTTGTCGCAAGCATTCGGATACCTTAAAATACATGAGGAGAGCATCATAAGCCAATATATCAAGAGATTAAAACTTAATGAATCCACGATTCATTCATTCGGTTGGATAATTTTGTTTATTATTTTTGCAGATCTGATCCTCAAATGGATATAATATCGGCATATGTTATGAAACTTAGACATGATTTAAACTTCGAATCATTGGATGGGAATTGATGTGTATTAAAATGAGATTCATTCGAGACCTCGATTCATTGATGTCATGATGTGTATTAAAATGAGCTATCAATCTCTTAATGACGAATCTCTGATCAACATAGAAGAATAACACGAATTTATGAAGAAGAGAGTGAAATTGAAGAGCATGTGCAAACAGAAAAAACTTCACATTGAATAATCTTGAAGAATTATTTAATGCCAATGGAAGAGCAAGCGAATTGATTAAAGAAAACAATACGATTGGAAATTGAGCTTTGTAACAAATAAAAAATTAGAAAATGGTACTCACGGGGGAAGAGGGAGTGCAAGAGAAACTTTGGCGGATTTTCTTACTAAAAATGATGTTTTTCATTTTGTACACATAAAAGTTGTCACGAGCCCTCGCTCGCTAAAGTAGGAGAGTTCACCAAAGGGTGAGATATTTCCTTAAATTTTACTCTTTATTATGATTTTCTAATCGCTATCTAAATTTGACCTAAACTATAGGAGCACGTCAGCTTAAATAACAATCTAAATATCAAGAATCTAAATCTAATACATATCATTAGATGATCCTCAATAATATTAGTCCTTGAATGACCCGTCGGATTCTTTCAACTTGAACTACGGTGATTCCTAACTTTTTAGTCACCGTATGACAACAATCACCATCACAAAATTCCCTCTTCACTTGACTTTAAATAGTAACCCTCATTAACATAAATCGAGGTTGTCTAACAAAAAGCGGTTTTATAATCATAGAACGCCGGCAAAAGTATTTTCCCTTGAGGATTAGTAAGAATTGCGAGTAGAACCCGTTGCAAAGCATTTCATTATTGTTATTTTCACCCTCTTACTATTGTTCCTTAATTTTAGTAAACTGACAAATACTTTTTAAAGAAAATTTGACAAGAGTGAAGTATTTATTTTCCTATGTAAATAATGTGTCACTCAGTGCGGATTCATTTAATAAGGTACTTTCACTTAATAATTATTAACAGTACCAATACAGGTATGTTCCTGTATTCTTAAAACGTTAATCTCTCTGTATCCAGAAGCGTTTCAAGTTAGATTTTCTTAGTGTTCTTTTATAATTATCCCTTTCATGTCTCATATATATTTTTACAATACATAAATAACTTGGAAAATTATTGAAATTGCTTATTATTCTGTTTGAAAGTATTGGTACTTAACCCCTTGACTGGTTTACCCGTACACTGTACTGGCCACCGAAAGTTAGCCACAACCATCTTGCCTGTACGCTGCATGGGTACTGATATTTTCTTCTTTTTATCTTTGTGATTTGTACGTATTTTAAATTTTCATAATGAGATTATTTATATTAGTGTTTTTAAGAGATGCAGTTAGTCCGTGGTACTGAAATATTTCTCATTTAGGATTTTCTTTGCGGTGAAGGCGTTAATTTTTCATTGAAGATAGGAGTTTAGATTCTTGAAAATATTCGATAAGGAACAAGGATTGGCAAGGCAGTGGCCAATTTGTTGTTTGAGAAGAAATGAAAATTCAAAGATAATTCAAAATAGCCGATATTATCTCTGTCCCCATTGTAATACAAGACTTTATGATACACCATGCTTCAAATTGTGTGCGCCTATATACAGTCGACTCTCGCTAATTAAAACCTTCGATAATACGAACCTCTCGCTAATTCGAAGTATATGCGCAGTTCCTGATATTTCGAACCATACATTTTGGTACACTCAATATTTCTAAGTAAAATCTGTGGCTGGCCAGACTACAACACGCGATATTTTGAAGCTATCTAATATATTTCTCGACAGCTCGAATACTCACTACCATGCGCAGTCCTGTAGAAAATTGGTTGGAGCTTACATGTTTTGTGTTGTATTGTCTCTGAGTGTCTCCAATGTATCGTAGCCACTTTGATGACCATCTGCCTGCCATCCCTTCTTTGTGTTTCCCGGTTCCTCAAACAAAAAGACCCTTTTTTATTTCCTTCTTCAAGTGGACAATAGACCTGCCGCACTTGTTATAAGCCGTCCATATCTTTCGTCCAACGCGTGACCTTGCTACGCATGTGTTCAGAAAGGATGGTCCGCTATTGTGAAGAAGAGATGCGTAGGATTGTGTATTTTGCGTCAGAGTGACATGACAATTAACGACTTATCTGTATGATTTGTGGCAAGTGGTACCAAATAGGGCACGGACCGGACTGGACCCTGCTTTGAAGAACCAATGGTGTTCAGGACAGTGTCCGAGGGAACCGATAACAGATTTTTAAAGATAACAAATTTTTTCGTCAAAAAAGATTGATTATATATATATAGTATGTGTATTCTTTTAATAATTGTTTTTAATGGATAAATGTATTGTTTGTTACAGGAGACTTTTAACTTCTGTATAATATTTATACTATATAATATGTACTTTTAAAAATATTTTAAAATAATTATATATATATATATGTACAATTGTTGTTTTATTACATAGTTTCAAATGGAAATGTGTTAGAAAAAAATTTCTCTTCGTGAATTTTGGGAGTTTTTTCCTACCTCTTGATAATTCGAAGTTTTTTATTGGTCCCCCCAATATCGAATTATCGAGAGTGGACTGTATATATGCAAATGCTCACAAAATTCTCAACCGTTTGAAAAAGAAGTACGGACACGAATTTTTTTTCGTTAGTATGAGAGAAATTCTTTTAGTATAAAAGAAACATTCTTCATAGTATTCAGAGTGTACTTATAAAAAGAAAACATTTAAGTGATTTATGTTCCACAATTATAAAACAACAAACAGTATGAAAACTTTAAAAAAGAAAATTAAAGTAAAATTCTTCCATTTGCGCATTCTGTTAAGAATTATGCTTAGTTATATGTAATAAAAAATGTGACTTTTTTTTAAAAACATTTTGGGCAAAACAATTGATCACTGAAGGGATTAAACTAAAATTCATGTAAAAATTGAAACGAGGTGTAAAGATGGTAACTCTGAAAATTCATAAGATTTCAAAAAATTCTTAGTTTCTTCTGATTACAATGATTAAACAATTTACCGTGTGCGAAAAATAATAAACTGAATAAAAAGTACACTTCATACCGGCGACTTCCTAACTAAATGTAGAGCAAACATAAATCAATCAAGTATGAAGATATGAACTTTGAACTTTCATGAAATAAACCACCTTCTTTTTCGCTTTCTTCAAACACTTCATAGAATATTTTTCAGTCATTTTGTTTTCATTAGAAATATGTCAGCATAATAAATCAGAACAGTGTAAAAATCATTTCAGGAAATGCAAAACAAGAGTTCAGTGGAGAACGTGACTGCCTCTTCTTTAGAATATTTCTAAGTTAAAATCTGTTATTGTGCCATTAATTTGTTCCCCATACATTCTGGAAACTAAGATGTTTTTAGATATATAAATGTATTATGATATCATAATTCAAATAGAGGAATAAACATCAATATCTGTATAATAAAGGCGATCCAATCATTAATCATTTACAATTAGATTACTAAATAATGGTTTGATAAACAAGACAAGACAATTGGAGGATTTTTCTACAGAAAAATCTTTGGACTGTTCCTTGAGACTCTCGTCAACAGGTTCTAGTTCTTTCATAAATGGGTTGATTGATTAATTGATTGTTTATTAACGCCGTGTTTTTGGCAACACGATTGCCATTAACATTTTTTTTTTTGGCGAGGAATACCACACTTATACCCAGGAAAGACTCAGAACTATATACACCGGCCTCCCGGCAGGAGCTCCACTCCAGCAAATACAAGCCCGCTGGGCAGCTTAATTTTAACATAAAAAGGTATACATAATTATGCATATTGCATAAAAAGGGGTTAAAGTTTAAAATTAACATTCTACGGATAATAGTTATTCACCGAATGAATTTTAACATCAACAGCAACAAAAATCTTAACATATTTACAAAACAGTGCTGTCAATTTACATTGAAACGTATATGTAGAAGAAAGAACATTCAATTTATATATATACATTGAAACGTATATGTAGAAGAAGGAATATACAAACACAGGGACGTCCTTAGGTATGGGTCAACTGGTCCCGGGCCCAGGGCCTCAGTGCCGGTGGAGTCTCGTTTTTATATCATGATCTGAATAGTTTTAATGAAGAAATGCTATTCTAGGGCATATTCTCGGAGAAACTGGGAATTTCGAACTACATGCCAACTTGGCAACAGTGGCGTTATTATGCTATGTTCGTCAGCCATGTCTAAGCCTGGACCTACCACCATACACCATTGTTACTTACTTAGTCTAAAAGCAGCAGATGATTGATTTGGGTTTCACCTAGATTTGTGAAATGAGGACATTTATTTATTACGGGTAACCACTTGTACGAGTATTTGGCTGTGTAAATGTAAGGTTTTATCATGTATATGTTACCGTTAAAGTGTGAAACCCGTTATTTCATAGAAAAACTAGGTATTTCATGAAATAACTGGAAAAGTCAGTTAAAGTATATAAAATTGTTGAATTCTATTATATAACTAGGTATTCTATAGAATAACGATTACTTGATTGTTAAAGTATGAAATACGGCACTCGAAAGCTCTTTGAACCGGTTCTAGCTCCTTTAGGAAAGATTCTTCCATTTAGGAACCTGAAATGACCAAATAAAACAATTGTAATTGAGATATCAGTTCAGTATATGTCAGCAAGAATTCATTTCCTTTGAAGAAGTTCCAAATATTGACACAACGCTTCGATCTGTTGCAACAGCTCAAAGTTGCGGTACTGGACAAGGATTTAAAAAACGATCGTGTGTAAAATATGTGTTATGGTAAAAAGAGGGTTTGTTTCAAAAATAATAAGCAATCCAATCCAAAGTGTCATCACAGCAATCCTTGCTCTAATAAACACTGAAAAGTAAAATAAAGGTATCTCAAAAATTTTAATTAATATTCTCTTACATTTTTGTTTAAAAAAGTTTATACAATATTTTTATGACGCAACAATTTTTCTTCCCAGCATGTATTTTTGTTGATAATATTTAAGTATAATCTGTTTATGCAACATATTCTTTGTTCCCTTTCTGTTTAGCTAATGTTAACAATATGAGCAATATATATATATATATTATATATATATATATATATATATATATATATATATAGCAGTAAATAATTCAAAAGAAGACTAATAAATCCCAAGCATCCTAAGATCAGACCGGAAGAACCAAGAACATGGAACCATGACAAACCAAAAAGAAATGTAGGTGGAAAACTATTATGATTTCTTGAGCTGTCACTGGTTTAGGACAGTGAAACAGGATTAAACAATGTTTTGTGAGATCACAACCTTCTCCTGCAACAGAAATTGTTTCTACATAATAGCTCCCAGTATAAACTAAGGCAAAAGCCTAAATCCCACGTGGGTGAATAAAACAGCAATAGAATAGAAATTGCAATATTAAATTACCATAGGAATCCGGAAGAAATAGACAAATATAAATATGTATAAACAAAAATATTTGCAAGAGAGGTTAATATATATATATATATATATATATAAAATAAATTATATCATCTGTATGCTTTCCCTTATCAATTATTTCCATTATCCCTTATCAATATTTCCCTAATCAATTATTCATCCACAAAAGAGATAAAATGTATTCTTCCAGAGATTTTAGCTATTTAGGAACAATCAATTTATAAAATGACTTAAAAATTGTTTATTTTTCACTTTAACGGTCTATCCTTTGTTATTTCGTAGAATAACTAGATAAAGTATGAAATTTTTCATTTATTATATACTTTAACTGACTTGTATAGTTATTTTATGTAATACCAGTTATTCTATGAAATAACTGAACTACACACTTTAACGGTAACATATACACCAGTGGTCTTCAAACTTTTTTGACTCACGGAACCCTTAGAACTATAAGGTGTTTTCTTAGAACCCCATTTCCCACCCCTTCTTAAAAATGTATATTGAAATAATATTTAAAATAGATCGACAGGTTATAGGTACTTCATGAAAAGGCAATTTATATATAAAAATTATTGTATTTGTTATTAAAAATTTAAATCTAATTTTATTATAATTTATTCATTAATAGTATTCGTTTGTGATTAGATGTCTGTTATCCATTCATTATATTTAGTAGCTGGGATATGCTCTTGCTTTTTTTACATGCTTACATTTACACAAAGCGTCGAGGCCTAGGTCTATTGAAGTTATCAGGAGACGCATTTCACACATTTTAATTTTAATTTCTTTTTATATTTTGCTTTTGTAGCCACTCACGTTCAAAAAATATTTTTCATTTAAATACATTGTTCTGAACGGCATTAAAATGTTTTTTAGATGCGTGTGAAATCCTATGTATTTTGGACTAATGTGCAACCTGAAATTTAGGTTCTTGATTAAATTTTGATTTTAACGTCGAATCTGCTAAAAAGTAGATAAGTTGTTCTTTTTCCTTCATTATAGGTGTATTTTTTTTTTCCAAAAATGAAAAAAGGTGCATTTTCCATTAGAAAACTATTTAGTTTTGCAAAATGTTGTATTAACGCGAAAAAATTATTTCGTGGAACCCGGGATAGTAAACAATAGAATATTCATAGCATAGTTGGTGGTACATATAAAGAAATTTTTTTTAATATTCTTTTATTATATTATATAAAAGCTTAAAAAGTATTGCTAAATGTAAAGTTTTATGTCATGTATAAAGGAAATTTTCAGCTTCTTAATGACTGGAACGGGCTTTAAATACTTGCGGTTATATAAACTTCTTACAGAACGTGAATCTAATTTGCATACGCATTTATTGTTTTCTTTTCGATTTTTTATTGTGACTCATGGAGACCCGGGGCTCCGTGGAACACAGTTTAAATACCACTTCTATATATATACTGTTTACTTAAAAGTCGCTGGTAGGGCCCATTTTTGCATAAGGGCCTAGGGCCTCATGACGCCTTAAGATGTCCCTGCATGCAAAAACATTCCATACAACAATCAAAAGGAATCTAAACAGATACACATATTCTACATACAAATACATGCACAAAAAATATATGTATATATACGAATACACAAAATCGAGCTAAAATTATATATTAAAGTATATATACTGTAAAAAAAATCATAAACATATTTAAAAATAATAAATGGAATATAGAATAGGGAGAGCCCTGAACTTAGGATATAAAGGGCTGCAGGCAACTTGTACTTTAGTGATTCTTAAATTTGACTCAAAATCAGGTGATGAGGGAGACATCAGAGCTGTAGGTTCATTTTCCTAATTTATACACCACGCCAACGTGAGGACATTGAACCTCAATAGATTTATAACGTGCCTTACCTTTTCCTGGATCTTTTTATAAGTGCGATAATCTTTTTATTATAATAGTGAAAAAATATTGTATATTTTGTCTCATAAAAGATTCTAAGAGAGCAAAAAGTGTTTCTCAAAACAATATTTAATAAAAATACCTATACCCCCTGAAATACTATGCCTATATCCTCTACTTTTACCCTTTTCAGTTAAAAGATATTATATTTGCAAAATGATTAAAACCAAAATAATTTCCATGCGACACATCTCAGCTTTTCTACATAATATTTTTTACATAACTGAATCAAAATACGCTAAGCTAATTTAAATATGCCATTAAAGGTGTTTTTAATGCATGCGCACTAAATCATTTAGGATGAAAAGAATGGGCCTTTAAGTGAAAAAATTTTCAGTATTAAAATGCAAAAACGTGTCATCAATTACCTTACAAGAAAAGAGACAAGATTTGAACAAAAGCATTTTTTTAAAGAATGAACATAATTGAAAAGTCATTCTGAAGTACCAGCAGAAAATTATTCCTAAATAGGATAACAATTTCCTCTCTTAAGAGAAGATCTTTTTTTCCCCGTCATAGAAGATACAAAGTAAACAAAAAGGGGCCATTGAAAGCATTGAAGATACCTTTTGAAACGACGTTACCACTACAGATCACATGACATTATGAAACTTCCTATTCATTTTTTATCATCAAATCTCTTTTTTTTTTATTAGTCTTCCGATGTTCATTATGCATCTGATTCTTGCTCCGTGACAGCCTTTTTGTAAGAATGAGGTTGATGAAGTTAAAATTAAGGGAGAGTTTGGGCGAACCCCAGACGTATAGATGGACAGGCGAAGGTCCACCCACGTAATAGACGTCTCCTCTCCCCCTCTCTCTATTCTTCCTTATTTTAGTCACGAAAAATCAGCAGGGATGTACAGCTGAGAGCGCTTTTCAAACGGCTTATTCATAGGGACCTCTCACTGATCGGCCAACGCAACTACTCTTGACGGAACGAATTTTCGCCGCTCTTTGAATCAGAATTGCTTTTCTCTTGGAATCGATTGTATATTTTTCAAAAAAGAGGCTTTATGCAAATCTTCGTGCTCAAGGAAATAAAAAATAATATTAAATCATCCCTTTTCACTCAGATAAAGCACGTATATGGCTTGAAGGATATGCTAGTAATGTTGTTCTAATAATCAAAAATGTAACGCGGTATGTTATGGCTTCTTAATTTTAAAGTATCCAAATACCCTAAATTTGGGAATTTTGCCAAAAAGTGACAATTTTTTTATGATTTTATTTTATAGATCATCTTATTAGCTTTATAACGATAACAAGTTTATTATTTTCCGTTCGCTAGAACAAAAACTGCAAGTGTTTTAGTAAAAGCAGATATTTCATTACTTTAAGCAAGATGTCATACGCTTTACTCGAAATGTGTATTTTTGAAAATACTCAAATGGGGCCAGCGATTGCTCAAAAAATTTTAAAAATAATTAACTAAAATTGTTTGTGTATATTCTGTATAGTAGTAGAAGTATTTTAACCATCAGATTTGTCAATCACTATTTTATTAGAAAATTTACAGCCCCTATGTGAATATAATCACTGTTTTTTTAAGTAATTTCATGTAATAACTAAGATAAAGTACTCAAGCTTTTGTAAAAATTAAAACATCTCTTATCTTGAAGGTCATTTCAAAAATGAATAACATAGCAATACATAGCAATACACCAGGCATGAAAAATTTAAAATTTGTTCATAAATATTTGGTACAAAATGGGCCGCGTTTAGGTTATTTTTTTGTAAATTTTTACCAGTTTTTTCCCATTTTAGTAATAATAATTTCTTTTTCTCATCTTAATTTTAGCATATTTTTCTTAAACTGTCTACAGAAATCTAAAAACAACAAAAAAAATCCCCATACCTCCTTTTTATTAAAAAAAAAGCTGTCGCAAGTAGTCGGATACCTTAAGTCGGGGTATGATTTAGCATATAAATACATATACATTCCTTTAAGTTGTGGCTGAGGATAAAAGGAAATAATTTTTTTAAAAAATGTTTAATAAAATCTTAAATAACGCAGATACGAAATCATAAATCAAAGTTATTGTGATGTAGAAGGATTCATAAAATCTAACAAAATAGTCTGTCGGCTCAAAGATTTTTTTTTTTTTCTCCCGCAAATTTTTCTTTCGAAGCATTCTAATAATTTTTTTTATTCCTTACTCTCTCTGTGTTGGAGTCTATATTTTCTAAAACTTGTAACCCTTTTTCAATTAAGCTGATGCCTTCTGTCAAATTCTTAACCGTCATTCGATCTTCCGATTGAACTGGGTTTAAGGACTAAGTTCTTCAATGTCTTACTTTTGCGTGCATTTCTATAAACTGACATCAATTGTCAGCTCCTGATTGTTAGAATCAGTCAGTTCTTGAACGCCATTACTATCCACTTCTAGATTTATTTACCTGGCAAGATCAACAGCTTCTTCAATCATATTACAAATTTCCCCCAATTTTACTATTTTTTCCCCCTCAAACAAAAGACGAATGGACGAGATTTGAAAATTGCGTAAGTCCGGGTTCGCGTAAGTCGAGGTATGACTGTACTCACCAGTAAAAAAAAATTAAATTTAAGAGTAGTTCAAACGAAACAAATAATCCAATTAAAATGCTGAATATTTTATGTTGATTGAGGTTATAACTTTTGAAAAAATTATCTATATTCTATATGCTATATCTAATATCGCTCTGAATACTCTATACATATTTAAAGGATTTAAAAGTAATGTTTAGATATAAAGGAATATCCTTAAAATGCCAATCCACGCTTTTAAACGTGCTGTTAATTATGATACAAAAGTAAATTCTCTCTGATATTGTTTCCTTCATTCAGAATCATCATTATTCATAATCATATTGTTTCTTCATTCATTTTTTCTGTCAGATTTCTCTCTGGGTTTGTTATATTTCATGACTTATACGCTACCCCAACGAACGTAAATCTGGAGTTACGCGGTTTTCAAGTCTCGTCGATTCGTCTTTTGTTTGAGCGCCACACAACTCGATTACTCATTCCCTGCTTCCTGTTTAACTGAAGTACATGTTCGAACGTATCTCGCGGAATCAACGCGCGCTTAGCTATAATTATTTATTTTGTAAAACTTATTTCTTATCTACGGAGTGTATCCCTCAATCAGGAGCTGACAATTGAAAAACTTTTATAAATGCATGCAAGAGTAAGACATTGAAGAACTTGTGAGTCTTAATACCCAGTTCAATCGGAAGATCGAATAACGGTTGCGAACTTGACTGAAAGTTGGGGTTTAATTGAAAAAGGGTTTAAATTTTAGAAAACGTAGACTCTAATGAAAAGCGTATTTTTTTCAACAAAACAAAGAAGTAAAAAAATTATTAGCATGTTAAAAGGAAAGTTTGCGGCGGGGGGGGGGGGGGGAGAAAACTCTGATCCGGCAGACTACTTTGTTAGATTTTATTAAACCTTCCACATCGCAATAACTTGGATTTATGATTTCGTATCTGTGGTATCTAAAGTTTTATTAAACATTTTTGCTTCTAAATCATTATTTTCTTTCATCTCTGGCCTAAATTAAAAATAATTTATGCGTATTTATGTGCGAATCATACCCCAACTAGCGCGGTGATCTCTTAGTTCCATCTATCGTGTAGGTTTGGAGTATTACTGTGTGTCACATTCCATTATTTTCTTCAATTCTAAAGCATTTTATTTATATCTAACTACATGAAGTGCGTATTCACTCAACTACATGCATCAAAGCTAATAGTTTTTCTGAATAGTACTTAAAGCACTGAGGCATAACCGAACACATTAACGTACAATTCTAACTGGGAATATTATATAATTATAAGTTGCACAAAATATTTTATCTCAAACTGATAAGAAGGAAGATATATCACTGATAACACAAACATCACTGAGTCAATCGTATTCTCATGCGCGCGCTGGCACGCGCATTCACACGCGCAAAGGGGGTGTGGCCGTCCATTCAACTCAAATAAAATAAAGTGGGCGTGATCTTAATCTAGTCACTGTGAATATATCAGTTTTTGAAAGAAAATGCATTGGACAACTTGAATTTTGAACAGAAATTCTCTAAAAGCTTTTTTTTTTTTATGAATTCATTTTATTATTATAGAGCATGAAGGTTATTCTTGAAGATAAGCAAAATAGAACGAGAGCAAAAGCGAAAGCAGAATTATCAAAACACGACATGAATTTTCAGATTGTCCTTCTTGGAACTTTTTAAATCTTCTGAATTGATGCAATACTTTTTTATCACGCAAAAACTATGCATTGTAGTTGCATTGTTAAGTTATCGACTTTTTTATGATGATTTTTGAGCAAAGAGAATTGCTGAAATTTTTAAAGAAAAAAAAAGAAAAAGATATGGCTATATATATATATTAAACATACTATATGTCATCTTGCTAAAAGTATAATGAACAAAAAGTATCAAAGGTATATATATTCCTTGAAAGCACAATGTAACAATATTTACACTTAGTAATTTACACTTTTAGTAATATTTACACTTTTACACATAGTAATGAACGCTTAGAGTAATAAAGCAAAAAAATTTTGCCAGTAAATTTTATAATTTTCAGTATAGTATTTAAATGTGGATTTTCAAAAAATTTTATTCCCTAAAAATTATTTTTAACTATACCTTTGGACAGAGACGAATTTTACCTTTATTGTGGAAAATAATCACTTATTTTTCGCTATACCATTATACACCTTCGTTTTTTCACTGCAAGGTCTCTGATTCTCTTCAGCAGCAGTAGTTGAGTAGGACAGCACTCTGTTGTTCGTACCACTTCATAGCTGTCTCTAACGCAGAAACGCGTCAGCATTTGATGGACCCTTGCTACTTTCGCTGTTGCTGTTGTTGTCCTCGTCTTCATCCGTTTCATCGTCGATAGGGTCGGATTCTTCTCGCACGGAAGTCACTATCTCGTCATTATTTAGCATTTGAAATCCACAGTCTTCTGCATCACATGCTATCCAGGTCTCTACATCAACAAAACCTCAACAAAAGAGCACGTATGCACCCCCTCACTTGGAAACAAACTGGCCTAATATTCCGCGCAGATATTTACCAAATCATACAACTAAAATTCCCCAAATATCCCTCACTTTCGGTTTTCGCGTCACTTTTGACCTCGCACGAAACAAATGTTGAGCAATGCACTGTTTGAAAACGTATCCGGACTTTGGTTCGGATATTTGACGCTCCGGATAATAAAAGTTCGGATAAACGACGTTCTATTGCATAAAAAAAATGCATTATATACTACGCAGAATCAATATTAATATTCTACCGTATTTTGTATTTCTATTTATTTCGGAATAATATCAACCTTAAGTGGTTAATGATTTTGGTTACTATTTAATGGGAGGATGTGAATATTATATTCGCGAAATGTCTGTACTCCGTATATTTTAAATTTGTTTTTGATGACATATGAATTCAATCTTTAAAAATGTGTCGTCTATATTGTTATCTATATTTAGATGCTTTTTTAAAATTTTGA
This sequence comes from Trichonephila clavata, assembly GCA_019973975.1. Classification (NCBI taxonomy): domain Eukaryota; kingdom Metazoa; phylum Arthropoda; class Arachnida; order Araneae; family Nephilidae; genus Trichonephila; species Trichonephila clavata. The sequence continues at coordinate 69,733 of BMAO01013422.1, forward strand.
CTTGTTTATTAAAATTTAGAAGGATTGTATACCAATGAATAATTCGCTTAAATATTGAGTGTTACTTCATTTGAGTTATTAGACGTAAGAACATATTTTATTAAAAAGTCTCGTGGGATAAAAATAAATTCCTAAGGAATCTATTTGTAATTCAAATGGAAAAAGTCAAGCTTGTAAATTTTTGTTAAAAATTTGTTTTCTTCAAAATTGATATAATTTCTATTCAAGGAGTGATTTTGAATACGAACACAATTTAATATTTATTTGTGGTAAATAAATGAATAATCTGAAATGAACCCTGATAGTTTTATTTACTTCCCACCATTATAATCCAATAGTCTTTCATAATTAGAGGTAAACAATCAAAAGAAATAAAAACGAAAACAATATTTAAACAACAGATTGAAAAGTTGTGTATCGTTCATCTAAATTCTTTTTTAAGGTCTTGAAATTATTATTATGCGTAATTCCCAAAATTATCGCAATTGTCAAAGTTTGAACGAATGTTTTTTTTTCCCTCATATATTTTTCTTTTACGTGTATTTTCTCTACTGAAAAATTGAAGCGAAATATTTTTTCATTCATACAAATGAGTTATTCCATATTTAGTGCTTAAATAATCAATAAATTTGTCTTATAAAATAAGGAAAGAAGAATTTTTTTAATTAAATCTTTAGAAAATAATGTGTTTGTGTAGAATTATATAACAAAATGATATGCGTAAATAAAGCTCGACAAATTACACAAATTGAAAAATTAAATCTTACTTTCGTAATTTAAATTTGAAGTATAAAATATTGGAATTCAGTTAGAATAACTACAGTTTAAATAAGCATGTTATCTGTGTGAGATGACTTTTTAAAACTTATGAGATAAATATTGTTTTCAATTTTTAAGCATTTACTTACTACACTCTTATGTTTGCAAAATGCTATCATAAGCTCTTTGTTCATCATCGAGACAAAAATGCTTACGTAGAGGATGAATATATGTAACAGCAAACTTTCCCATTTTATTTCAATTTTATATAACAGTTACATTTAAATTTTTAAATGATGTCACATTTCCTAAGTTAAAATCTAGTCACGTATTGTTGCATAACGTTTCTATTTAGAATTAAACTGAAAACCTGTAAACCATTATGATAAAATAAATTCCATTATATATTTTTGCGAATATACATATATATATACATGCATATATATATATATATATATATATATATATATATATATTGAAAGGAAAATTGGCAGAAACTTTAAATATCTCTGAATGTAAAAGAATCTAAAATAGAATAATATCATCTAATTTTTTACACACAATATTTAGATTTTCTCTGATAAATTTTCTTCCTAGTTAATACTAAAGAAGAAATATCTACTAAAAGAGAAAATTCACATCTGAAAGCATGGCATGAACAATTAATATAAAATTAGTAGTTTTAATCATTGCTCCCAAGGAATGGCTTATCCCTTACTTTTATCTTTTATTTCAACCATCTATTTTATTATACAGTCAAACCTCCATAATACGAACCTCTATATTGCGAATTTTTCTTTATAACGAATTTTTTCCTGGAACCAAGAACATATTTCACGATTTTCTTAGTAAAATAATCTCCCAATTGCGAAGTGCATTTTCTTTATAACGAACTTTTTTCCCCTTGTGATTCAATTTTTTTCCTCCCTTTTTTTCAAGTATTTCTGGACATTTCAAGTTATTCCCTCTTTTAACACATGTTATGGTGGTCATAAATCTTGAACTGTTTATTGGGGGCCTGAAAGCAATAGAGTTCTGAGCGTTTCATCCAAGAAGTGCAACCTTTAACCCCCATTGCCCAGTTCACTAGAAGCAGCTTCGATATCCCCTTTCACCCTCAGTGGAGTTGTCTCATGTTCCCGTATCCTTGAACTAGTCTCCGTTCTTTTGTAGCGTTGATCAGTTGTACTGGTAACTTCATTTTTTGTAACTCGAAAATGTCCAAACGTAAGTGCTTGAACATCAAATAAAAAAACTTAATCCTTCAGGAAGTGGATAAAGGCGTCAAGAAACTTTCCTTGCGGTTTTTTTTATAGGTAAGACATTTAAAATAAATATATATTAATTTACAAAAAAGTGCGAATAATTACTTTTTTTTAATGTACAGTGTTTATGAATGTAAAATTTGTTTTTTGTGGTTTATAAAGAAAATTGGAAGATGAATCTCTATAAAACGAATTCTCCATGTAACGAACTTTTTTTTCGGGGTTTATCGACTTTGTTATATAAAGGTCCGACTTTATTTTATTGCTAAAATCAAGTTAAATAAAACGATTAATCTAATGTAATTCCATTGCTATGCTTTAAAATTAAATACAAAAACTATGATATATGCTGCAAAACTCACATTGAAAATATTTTTTGAATGTATAATTGTTATGAATTTAATCAACGTAGAAACATTTATCTGTACTACACATGTTAAGCCGACTAACCCCTTGCCACGATAAATTTTATGGTCCTCGACAGGACATCGTCGATCAGGGAGCATAAGCAACAACAAGCAACTTGTTAAGTCAGTACTTCTCAAACTTTTAATATTTGCAACCCAATTTCAATCATAATTTTCATCACGACCTTCACCATACAATAACAATGTATTGAATTCAATTATAATGTACTTTGACGCTAAAGCTACAATATTACTTTAATTATAAATCGTACAAATTATCAAGATAAGTATCTAACTTTTTATGTAACTTTATATATGAAAAACCCGTGGAGTCACTGGTAATTATTAAACTTGTTTTTAACTTTGCATTTCTAAGTTAATTATCAAATGCATTGTGCAGTACTGATACATTTATAAGTATATTATACCGATGTAAATGTGTGTTTTATTTTTTATTATGTCAGAGTGTATTTTGTTTTGTTTTCTTTCAATTAAAAAATTTTAAAATAATGTTTTATTTCCGACTTTTCGATATGCTCATGCCCCCCTCCCTCGTAGGGTTATCACACCCTCTAGGGGGCGTGCCCCACAGTTTGAGAAACACTGTGTTAAGAATTAAATACATTATACATTGATACTCCAGGTCATATGCATATTTAAGGAACATTAACTTATTCGAATGTACTCTTTAAATATTTAAATTGTACATCTTCTAGTGACTACTTTACCAAAATTCTAATATATCATCATCAAAACAAGAATAAATAGGTAAAATATGGTCGTGAAGATTGTTTTCTTTTATTGATAAAAATAAAAGAGCGGCTTTTTAAATTCGAATCATAGAACTAAGTTCAATCGGAAAGGATCACTAGTCCTTTATGATAGAGTTTAAGAAGCTTCACTTACAAAAAGTACGCGGAAGAAACACAAGGTATTATTAACTTCTATAAACACTGGATGTTTTTTATGTATTGAAGAAAGTGGTTAGCCCCATTTAAAGAACATTACTTTTAATCAAGATTTAGGTTTTGTTGCTTTGATGCTTTGTATACAATGAAGAGGTGGAGTTAACCACACGGGAAATTTCGATAGAGAGATTCGACATGTGTGAAACATAAAACTTCCCCGTATAATGTATAAAAAATAATAACAATTTGCTCTAGGTTTTTATTTCACTTCTGCTTATCATGAGTAACTGCTGATTCAAATTTACAGTCACGAATTTTGTCTCCTTTTTTATAATCTTTAGTTAAACCACGCCTAGTAAATCTATTGGATAAAATATTCTATCTAGCATTCAGATCACATATTGAAGAGGAAATAACAACCCACGAAACTGTCAGGGACACCGTCGGTGGTTTGGGCATTCCCTTATCGCACTTTAGCGCACATCGAGATCTTTCCAACTAATTATCGCTTTGGAGACTTATTCTTACCAAATAGACTGCTTTGAAAAGAAGGAAACTTGGTTCCATACAGAATTTGAGCAATAAACAAACTAAAAGGAAAATTTGACACTTTTTTTTTATTTCAAAAGCAAATTATAATATTCAACATTTATGTATTTATTCTGAAGATATCCATTAAAACAAGAACGGGTCTTATTTTCTATGCTCATAAGCAATGTCTTAAGGTATCCGACTACTTGCGACAACTTTTTTTTTTAAAGAAATGGATATGTATGGGAATTTTTTTGTGGTTTTTAGATTTGCTCAGTACATTTTAAGAAAACTATGCTAAAATTAAGAAGATCAAAAGAAATTAGTATTACTAAAATGGGAAAAAATGGGTAAAAATTTACAAAAAATAACATACCGGCCCCATTCTGTACCAAAAGTTTGTAAACAAATTTTCAATTTTTCAGTTTTAATGTGTTGCTATGTTATTCATTTTTGAAATCACCTTCAGGATAAGAGATATTTAAAATTTTTACAAACACTAAAGCCCTTTATCTTAGTTATTATACAAAACTGCTTAAAATAATTATGATTATATTCACAAAAGGGATTGTAAATTTTGTAATAAAACAGTGATTGATAAATCTGAAGGTTATAACACGTTTACTATTATACAGAATATACTCAAAAGATTTCAGCTAATTATTAATTGAAAGCTCTTTTAGCGATCGCGGTCCCATTTGAGCATTTTTTTTTTTTTTAAAAACTCACATTTCGAGTAAAACGTATTTTAAAGTATGACATCTTGGTTAAAGTAATGGCATCTGTTTTTACTCAAACACTTGTAGTTTTTGTTCTAGTGAACTGAAAATAATAAACTTGGTACTTTTATAAAGCTAATAAGATGGCCTATAAAATAAAATCATAAAAAAAATTTGTCAATTTTTTCCAAAATTCACAATTTTAGGGTAGTCGGATACCTTAAGCTCAATTATGAGTATTTTTTCGTTTCAGAGTAATTGGTGTGGTCTTTATATGCACAAATTTTACTTATTTCACCCTTTGTTTTATTTTAGAAAACATTTTTGAAGAAATTTTTTAAAAACAGTCATTATTTTAAAGAAAATGAGTCCTTCAACTGATTCAGTTATTATCATCTCGTTACCTTATCGTTATTTTGCACTAGCAATTTTTTATTTTGTTTGATGAACGTGACACTTGATTGATTTGTTGAGGTAAATAAGGGACGGAAAAGATATTGACTTTTTTTTTGTTATTGAACATGAGGTGAGCAAAAATTTTAATTTTAAAACTGGGAAATTAGTTTCAAAATTTGAAGATTTTTGTTACTGCAGACTGAAACTGAAGACTACCGATTTGAAAATATTTACTAAACGGATAAACATAAACTAACTTTTAAAGTTCTGCATGACAATCAAATCAGTGGCCCTTTAAAAATTAAATAACATAAAAAGGAAGAAAAAGAACATTTTTTACCAAGGTCATCCGTGTGGAAGTATTGTGATTTTAAAATAAAGATAGTGAGTTCAAAACTCATTTTCATTGTTGGCAAAAAGAGCCATTTTTTTTTTTTTTGTAGCCGACTGCGAGTTCGAATCCTAGTTCCATTTAAGACAAGCCCTGCACAATGACAAGGGCTACATATTAAATAGAACTGGATCTGTGTAAACCTTCTCGATGCGCGTTATGAAAAGTAGGAGAGTTCCATCCTTTTTCTTAGATGCAAATTTCCAGAAGAACCGATGTTGCACAAGATATTGTGATGACAGGAGTTATTAGTCAATAAGACGGGCAAATACCCAACACATAAATGTGCTTTTTGCTAATAATACAACGCTCGGTAAAAATATTTTAGACTGTCTAACATAGCAAGTGATAAAGCACATGTGAGACATAGTTTTTTTGGGTGAATTCCAAAGATATTGCAATCACAGCATGCCGTAATACACTACTGCACATACTTAACAGTCCACCTAGAGAATTCCTTTTAAAGTTGGTTATAAGCCATTTTTATATACGCTGAGTATTTGTGTCGATGTTGAACAAACACCACAAGTAAAAAGAACGCAAAATTTTCAACAATAAAGCAATATTTATTGATGTATTGGCAAATTTAAAAAAAAAAAAACATGTTGTGCTGTCTTGTACATAACTATAGGCACACTGAAAATAATAATTTACTGGAACGCCATTTTTATAGATGACACTAAACATTTTACTTACCATACTCTTCGAAAAACTTTCGAGTGCGGTTTCATCTAAATTGTTCCATACACACACACACATGCATAATAGTCTCCCTCAGTTCAAGCAATAGAGGAATTAATTTCAAATATTCGCTTATTTGCATATATCCGGGGCAAATATTGAAGTTATTTGAATATATTTGGTGAAATAGAAGTCCCAAACAGTTTTAACAAGGTTTAAATCTTGGAAACAATCAGGATAATCCATTAAATCAGCTTTTTAGCAGCTAACCATAGTTTGGTAATACTATTGCAATGAATAGCAGCAGGTGCTGAATGTTCATGTTTCTGAAATGCCTTGCGATTCTGACGAAATCTTTATAAAATGGTAAAAAAAATTTCTTATTTAATTAAACAGTATAGTATACATCTTGGTATATTAAACTATTGAATTTACATGAGGCAAATACCAGAGGTAAAGTTCCACAGCAATAAAAACTTTCCAGGTCATACAACTTCCTCCTCCACGAATTTTCTCTTTGAAAAATATTTTTTTTTCTTTTCTGCAATTGTGCCAGGATAAAATAAATTTGTCTGAACCATTTGGATTCAATTTTTTTTTCTTTCGTGACTGAACACAATCTGTAACGAAAAAAACTACTTAAGCAGTCAGAGGTAAATGAGAAAAAAATAATCAAATTATTAAAAAGATTTGCTTTACTCTAGTTTGTCCGCAAGTTTTTTTAGGAAGAACTCATGTCTTGAATTAATACGGATTGGTTTCAAATCCTCAAATGGGGTACTTCATGGCAATTTTGATCTTTCGCTAACAATATAAAAGACACCTTTAAAAGACGTCTGACAACTTCTGGGGATACTTTTACATCACTTTGTTTCCTTATCTGTTTCGTGCACAGCATAGAATTTGGTGCTACTCGGGTAATTTGAAGTTTATCTAAAGAAAGTACAGACGGGGACGTCTCAACCGTTTAATTGTCTCATAGCTGACTTTTTCTGAAGAAATATTTCATCTATGCTATGAAATTGCTTAATTTTAGGCCCGATTTCTCTAACTTTATTTCCACTGTTATCATAAACTTCAATCAAACCTTTTTTCTCATTCCGATATTTGTATCTACTTGCCGTTTTGACGAGAAAATAAAACGTAAACCTATATATTTTTGTACAGCATTACGTAAGCTCACTTTTATTACCACACTGCATGCGCATAATCGATCTTTTTTGTATAACTTGCAATCTAGCGCAATGATTCTTTCCATAAATACAAATTCCTTTTATAAAGAATTTTAACTTAAGATTTTTAGTGCTTTGATGGTGGGCCTATTAATATTTGGAGAAATGTATGCGTCAAGTTTATAGAGTAATGAGGATGACGACAGTGCAAGTTGTCGATAATTTTGGAAATTCAGGGAAAGTGACAGAAGTTGTCAATATGTCAATATAAAACACGATGAATATACCCCTAATTAGTCGGAGAATGTGCTCCTGATCAAACCGTAAAAAAAGATATAATCCGGTCGAATTAGTCGAAGATCTCAATGTACTACGTTCTAGTGGTTCAAAGTGTTAAGTTTCACCAGAAAGTTAGATCGTTGGCTGGGTTTCACATCAATTTTCTGAAGATCAACAGGAACGGTAAATCGTTACCTGTGTTTCCAAGCTTCTTCTGTTCAAAAATAAGTTATTCTTGAAGCAGATTGTGTAGCTCAATAGAATTATATTAACTGCTAGTATAACTTAAGGGTTGACGGAATGTGAATAGATCTTTTGAACTACCTGCAGCGATGTCTAAATTGGAACTTCTTCACAAGTTTTTGTTGAATGTACAGTGTGGCTGCCAGAGAATAATTCACAGGGAAATCTTGCCACTTAGCCAAACTGTTAATGACGCCTCCTACTAACCTTCATTTGCTGTAAACTTCGGCCATGAGGAGGCATAGTACCATCAATTGGAACAGTATTATTCTCCATTACAATAATCTAAGAATCCACGGTCTATTGCCATCACTCTTAAAGATATACATTATGCAAAAGTTAACCACACATTTTATTCTCAATTCTGAAATATCCATATACTAAATCAATGATATATAATAAAATCAAACAAACCACCTCTAAAAAACTCCCACAAATCATATTTCGTGAGTATTTCAAAAAAGGAAAGCATAAGCTAAAAACAAAATTCCTTTTAGTAGCAATTTTACAAGTTTGTGATGAAATCATTCTTTAAGAGAAGTTTCGTGTAAAATTACCTTGTCATGTAATTTCATGAAATGCTTTGTCAGAAGTAGGGGATTACTGTGCGAGTGCATAGGATGTTTCCCTTGACCTCTCATCTATTGTAAAAAAAAAGAATAACAACAAAATCTCTCCAAAACATCTTTTTAAGAAATGTTTCACATAATTACACAGTTACTATTTTACTGACAGTCGTACAAAAGGTAGAAAACTAATTATCCTAAATTTACTAATACAAAAAATTATTTTGCTAATATTTGACATTTCAAGCAATCAATAACATAGTAAAAAGAAAACACTTAAACACATAAATTAAATTGAACTTGTAGCATAGACTATTTTTTCATTTTCTTCAAAACAGAAAATTCTATTAGTAAAATGTAAATGTTTTTTTATTAATTTGAAACAGCTGTAAATGGAAGTATTGGTTAGTAAGAGCAATAATTTTATACCCTGCGTTAAAATCGGTCCTCAAAAAATTTATCTATGGAAATCACTATCTGGCTTTTGAATTTAGTTCAAAGTTACACTTCAAAACATTCCATGCATGTGCTTTCCATTTGTGGTATATCCATCTATTGACGAAATTTTTTTTCAATAGCTTGATAAATCGTAATATAGGATCTTTACTTCCTTCAGACACATTCGAATCTTTCTTTCTGTTTTGGTGGCTGTTTCTCGACAAGATTTTTCTTCACCATTTGCAAAAATCTAATAAATATGATCCAATAATAATAGCTTCCCAATGTCCTTCAATGTTGTGTAATTAGTATTCAACTTTGAAAATATATACGGTGAAAATTCTAATAAACTCATGTTGCATTTGATTTATCAAACATCACGACAATCAAAAGCTATGCTACTTAAATTAGTAATATTTTTTTTACTGCAACTGATGAAAATGAGTAAGTCCAAAATATTGTGCATAACTTTTCTAAATGAATCACTTGACAGTTTCTTTTTTCTGTCATATTGTGTCAAAAAATAAGCATATTTTTATAAACATTTTTAAGATGAAATAAATTATATAAACTCAAATCACACAGCAGTCAGAAATGTTATAAATATTGAATTAACAGAATTATGCTAATTTTTATTTTCATTGAAAAAAACATTTTTCCTTAAAGTTGGCTTTTTTCCGAAAAAATAAGTGAACTCAAAGAACACTTTACAAAAATATATATTAGATTTAAAAAGACATTATTATACTTACAGTTAATAATCCTCTTAAAATTCTGTTTTTTGCGGTAAATTTTAAAATAGGGAAACAAGCATAGTTCAATATCGCAATCGTGACATAAATATCGTGTTCCTTTTTTTCATCCGTTTTCTAAAATCGTTTCTTTTCGAATGGCACACAAAACATTGCCTGGTTGGTCACAATTTTTTGTCGATAGGAAGAAGGAAAAGGAAAAGTCGCGGAAAGTTCGGTGGAAAAGTTTTTTCTGTCAATCGTAAGGGACTGGACAATATTCCTGGTCGTCCTTTTTTCTCATTTACCGTCCCATATCTTCTTTCAGTAAGGTGATCTATAATATCAAGCCTGAAATTCAAAAGAGATAATTTTCCTCCATTTTCGGATATAAAATGAACGCATTCCACAATGATGTATCTAAAAGATGGAGGAACATTTTTTGTATTATTTCTGGCCTCTTTTTTTTTTTTTCTTCTTCTTCTTTTCGTTATCGGTTAATTTGTGAGATGCTGGTCCATTCTATCTACACCACAAGAGAAGTCTGATAACAAATTTTCATTACTTCCACAATCATTTACAGAAATTTTAGACTCGCTACCTGAGTCAATATCAGAATTATTTTCTGTTATGAGCCTCTCATAATCACTCCTTTTTCTTCTATTTTAAGCTCCAAATTTTAAAGAAATAGTGTTCGTAGTTTGTGCAGTACAACGACCCAATGAAAAGAAAATTCACGCCTTATCTAATCTAAAAGAATGTAGTAAAACCTAACCTGAAACCGGTTTAGACATTTTTTTTTTTTTTGTAATCCTGTGTGTGTACCCGATTATTAGACGTTTGTTACAGAAACATTGCACACTAAACACGCAAAAAATACAGGCAAATCAGAAGATTAGAGTAGGAAAAAAGTGTTGCCCGAGTGTCACTCGGGAAAATCAAGGAAGTGCCGTTTCAAATGTCCGAGCGGTGTTCGGGCAAAACTGGAAGGTGGTTAAGAACCAGGCAGTTAAAAAAAACTCTAATGACAAAGCTTAAAAAACGTATATTTACTGATTTCTTTGCAGAAAGCAGCTAACTATATATATATATAAAACTAAGTCATCGTACTTTTGGTTGAATAAGACAACCAATGAGCTTAGTTTTCAGTGAGAAACCAATTTATTTGCATATCCGACAGGGATGGTACTTAAAAACGCATAAACAATAGATGAATTAGTCATACAAGTCGTGCAGGTATGAACACGCCCTAAAAACACATAAAAAAACTTTTTGATTTAATTTTTGCAAATATACAAGAGTATATTCATCTTCATGGTCAGGCAAACTTCATAGTAATAATTATATGTAATAGCAATAAATATGACTTGATTCATTTCATTTTGAGATCATTTCTTCAAAGCATTATCTATACAAATAAATAAAATTTAAGTGTCTGTTTGTAATTTCAAATTAGCAGCTTTTTACTTAATGCACTAAAAGTATATACGGTACTCATAACAAAAAACCAATTTTTAAAATGTTTGTCTGTCTGTCTGTCTGTTCCGGCTAATCTCGGAAATGGCTGGTGCGATTTTAAAAATTCTTTCACTAATGGAAAGCTACATTAACGAGGAGTAACATAGGCTATATTTTATTCCCGTATTCTTACGGGAACGGAAACTATACGGGTGAACGTGAAACTGAATGTCAAGATGAAAGCCAAATTGAAAGCCAAGCTGAGCTAATGAAGTCGTTGTTTTGGTTACTGGCGACCGATGCTCTTCATGAGACATAATAATGTTACGCACACATGATAATACGCTGACACATGCCATAATTTTTTTTATGATAGTTATCTCACTGTTCAGTTAAGTAGAGCATCGGCTGTTTCGGATGCACTTTTAAAAATAATAAATCAAGGCTTCATAAGCAAAAAGTGTTTACGGTTAGTTTTAATCCTTTCTTTTTTTTTTATTTACATTTTTAGTCACATTTAAACAATAGTTATTATTATCCCAATCTATATCTATAAAAATAAATAAAATTGAAGTGTCTGTTTGTAATTTCAAATTAGCAGCAATTGTTTGCGGGGGCGGGCCTTTAAGGGGTGTTAGAAATTCCGATTTTTAAGTTATTAGACGTACAGTCTTGAAACTTAGTAAGTAGATTCCTCTCATAGGGTAGAGATACGCTACAAAATGAGTTTCGTGAAAATTGCCCTCAAGTGGCGTTACGGGACTTAAGGGGCGTTATAGATAATTATTTCCATTTTTAAACTATTAGACGCACAGTCTTTATATTTGATAAGTAGATTTCTTTTATAGAGTAGAGATCAGCTATAAGAAGGTTTTGTGAAAACAGACCTCTAAATGGCGTTGCGGGGGATTTAGTGGCGTACTAGAAAAACATTTTCGTTTTTAAACTACTTCACCTCCCTGCTTGAAAATTGGTAGGAATGTTTCTTTCATGGAGTAAATATCCGCTACAAAACAGGTTTGGGAAAAATTGACCCCCAAGGGGTGTTGCGGGGGGTGTTAAGGGCAGATATAAATAATTATTTCTATTTTTAAACTATTAGACGCACAGTTTGAAATTTGGTAAGCAGATTCCTCTCATAGGATAGAGATACACTACAAAATGTGTTTTGTGAAAATCGACCCCTAGGCCGCGTTGTGGGGGTTCAAGGGGCGTTATTGATAAATTTTTTTTGCATTTTTAATTTATTGGACGCACAGTCTTCAAATTTTGCTAGCCAGATTCCTTTCATAGTGTGCAATTCCCCTACAAAATTGGTTTTGTGAAAACAGACCCAGAAGTGGCGTTGCGGGGGCTCAAGTGGCGTTATAGATAATTATCCCCATTTTTAAACTATTAGACGTACAGTCTTGAAATTTGATAAGCAGATTCCTTTCGTAAAGTAGAGAACCGCTACAAAATGGGTTTCGCGAATATGAACTACCAAGTTTAATTTCGGGAGATTAAGAGGCGTAATTGATAAATATTTCCATTTTAAACTATTTGATCATCCTGCTTGAAAATTGGTAGGCATGTTCCTTTCATGGAATAGAGTTCCTCTAACAAAGAGTAAAACGAAAATTGACCCTAAGGAGAGTTGCGAGGGGTCAAAGGAAGTTAAAGAAAAAATTCCTGTTTTGAATTGTTTGACCCACAAACTTTAAATTTGTTAAGCATGTTTCTTTTGTTGAATAGGGATCCACTAATGTATTTTCAGCAAATCAAGTTCTGGGTGGGGTGCAGGGGGTTACTGGGACGTATTGACGAAAAAAATTACTTTTTTCGAGCTACAAGGACTATAATAATGAAATTTGGTTTGCATTTTTCTTTTGTTCAGTTGAAATCCGCTAAGAGCGGTTATTTTGGAAAACGGCTCTCAACGGGATTACGGGGATATTGATAGTAAAACTTTTGTTTTTTTTCCCTGCTAGATTTAGACTTGAAATTTGGCTTGCATGTTCAATTTACGGAGTAGAGATCCACCGAAAATTGGTCTTGCGGGAATCCACTTGGTTTTTGGGTTACGAAAGAGCAAACATCATTCTATGCTTCAATTTTAGAAATTTTTAGAAAACACAAATTAGATGAGTTCTGCCCCTTTTTTTTTATCAACAGGCGACAGTTACAGGTATAAGTATATTTTTCAATACAATCGAATTCTTAATGCAGGACTTAGATATCAATAATTTATACATATATATAAGCAGTAAAAATTTATAAAACATCATGAAATTCCCAGCGAAGCGGGCTGGTAACAGCTAGTTCTATATATTTTTGTCATGTTTCAAAAAATTCCCTCAAATACAATAAGGTGTAGCACTTTCAGCTTCCGCCTGCGACGGATCTTGAAATTTTGAGCTTCGGTCAAGTGACAATACCTGAGTTGGCCCCCCTTCACCAAACTTCTGTACTATGCCGACATAAGGGCTTTGACCCTCGACAGATTTAACGTGAATCAACCCTTCTACTCGGCGGGTTTTTAGTGGCCCCAGGACTCGAACTAATGCCTCGCCTGCTATGAGTTTGTCCCGATGGCCACTTGATTATCAAGTCCACTTTCCTTCGAGGACTTGCGGTATGTAATCATGAAAAATTAGCATTTAATAATCAAGAATACATTTATTTTCCTAGAATCCCCCATTTTAAAAAAAAATTAAAACACGCAAAGTTTGCCTGTACTTAAAAAAAAAAAGAATTAACTTAAAATAACTGTCACTTTTAATTGCCAGAGTAAAACACAAATATGTTAAACTTTTTAACAATCATGAATTAAAAAATTTCTACTAGTCTGGTTAAGTGATAAAAATAAAAGTAAAAAAAAAAAAAAATAAGGAAATTTATTGCATACTTTTATATAAGATTCCATATAATACATTTGTTTCAAAGGTACCGATAATTTACAACCCTACAAAATCTAAAATAGCATTATTTTTAGAATTTTCCCAACTTTAGGAGTCATTTTTATTATGATATTGTTAATCCTTTTTAAATTCAATGTGAATGAAAAATCAATGAAAAAATTGAAATCGATACTTTCTTGAGTGCACCAGAAACACTTAATATCAGTGATACTTTATGAAAATAAAAATGCTCTCGTAAATCTTTCCGATGCGTAAAGGATAGGTTGTTTTTCCCGAAACCTATTAATTATGCATGAAAGCGACCTCGGCAAAATTTTGCGGGCATAAATTATAATTGAAAAGAAAAAAAAGTAAGCCCAGCAAACCCATACCTAAGGAAACGTGTTAACATCTTTCAGCCCCGATCAAAGCAATCTAACTATAATAACGATAATACGATAACAAAAGCAAACAGACCCTCGAACGCTTGGGTATTTCCGAAACTATCTGCTGGTCAATGCCCTTGATTTTAGTCAAGGGTGGGGCAGTACATGGTGACTCGCCTTGCATCTTAAACAGTCTTGCAAAGTGTTGCCTCAAGTCACCTAAGGAACGTATCTGGAAAGTTCAAACCTTTACTACCTAGCTACTGTTGAAGCGTTTTGTGACTATGGGATTGGTTTCTTCGAAGTTTCCTTCATAATCCAAAGGAGATCTTTCGTATAATAATTAGTAGATGAGAAAGAGAAATTAGTATTTGATTTTGAGTTATGTATGGATTCGCTAATCCATACGGTTTTAGAAATAAATAAATATTCACTAATTGTGTGGCCAAAAGATAATTACAGAAACACCGCATTAATTATTTTTTTTATTTTCATTTATATCTTCTTACAGGTAAAGAAAAAAATAAAGGTCTAATAGAGAAAAAAAAAGTAATAAAAGTCCTAATATAAATAATGCATTAAAACAACAAAGGTTTTACAACTTATCCATTGCAACAGTGATAAGCAAATATTTTTAGAAAAGCAGAGAAAATTTTTGGCTGGCCAGTTAAACATTATAAAATATGCACAAAAAAACTAAAAAATGAAGGTTTTTAAAATTGTTTAGTACTAAAATACAATAAATGGAGCTGAGATTATGTTTTTTCCGTTTTTTAAATCTTAAATATAAAAAGTAAATTATATGTAGTATATTTGCGTATATTTTTGTTGGGAAAGTTTCCATTTCTTAATCATTTTTTATATAAAGTCTCAATTTCGTATTTTGCAAACGTAAAAAATATTTAAATTTCTATGGACATTTTTGCAAACATAAAAACAGAGTAAGGTCTTTAATGTTATTTTAAACACTGAAATTGAAAATTTTTATACTATTATATGAAATTTTTTTCTGGACCATATAAAACTTCTAGGGAGCCGCTTTTGGTCTGCAAGTCATAGTCTGTGATCACCGCATTAAAAAAAATGCAATAAGCGATAATTTAAAACACTTCAAATTAATGCCATCTCATCTACAAGAAATTAATTACTAAGTTATACAAATAACTTGTGTACTATGTTACATCTTTTTAACAAATAATACTCTCAAACACTCATGTTAACTAAAAAAAATACATTGGTTTCTTTCTAAATACTTTAAATAATTTCGAAACACTTAAACAACATTGATGCGCAAAAGATAAAAAAAACTAGCCCATTTTTACTGATTTTTCAAAACTTGAACAATTTATATCAAATTCGCTATGAGAATAATTACAAGTACCTTAAAAAGATAAAAAAAAAAAAATATTAGTTATTCATGATCATTTATATGTTCATGAAACCACGATAGTCCAAAAATGATGCAGCGAAGTGATACTTGAGGAGGGTTTAATTGGTATGTAATCCCTTCCACGCGCGCGACAGCATTGCAGTTTTCACAACAAACTCTCATGATGTTTACGAGGTTTCTTAAGATGCTCAATAAATCCAACTCTTTCATTTCGTAACTTTGAGAGTATTTTTAGAGGGGCCGATGATCTGCAATTGCTCTGCCGATAGCCTTTTAGAAATTCTCTATAAATTCGGGTTTGGAAATCCGGCTGGACAGATTGCAGATCTCACAATGAACTAAGGTGTCTTTGCTGCGAAGAACTCATTTGTGATTGAGAAATTGTTACCCCCCCCCCCACACACACGACACCTTGTAGTAAAAGTCAAGTAGCGACATCCTTGCTTGTGATGGCTCTTGCGTACCCTGCAACTGATCTTTTGGATACTATTCCAGTCTCCTGGAACTTGCTTGATAATTTAGAAATCCCTTATTTGGATATTTGGAGCCATCTTACTACCTCCGCTTGGAATCAATCTGCCTCCAATCTCCCAACTGCTCTTCATCGTAATCCCTCATCCAGAAGCTGTCGTTGCGCCATTCAACGCAAGACTTCAAAAATACGAGAAAACTAATCGCGTCGAGTAGTGTTTGAAGTACGTCTTATCAATTTTCTTTATTTGCATAAAATAAAAAAAAGATATTTCGCATTATGTTGGGTTTGTGTTCATCAATACTCTTTATTCTATAAAAACGGTTCAGTAGTTTTTGAAAATTCCGCAAAAATGTGATGTCTCGTAATTTTTGTACACGTGTATATTAGCATTAAATAATATAAGAACATTTAATTTTCAAAATATTGACTGTATATATGTTGAAGTAATTATTTATTACTAATATCGTTTTATTATTAATAAATAATTATTAATACATCATTTATTAATAATATCGTTTTACATTATTAATAAATAATCATTAGTAAATTATTTATTAATAATATCGTTTGATGTGTGGTAACGTTCGGTTTCCTCTTACATCCGAACCCTCTTGTCTACCTGTAAACCCGGCTAGATGTGTAGGAGGAACATAATAATCCACAGACATTATTTCTAATCTAATTTCATTTATTAATTCTTATTAACAATTATCAAACAGACACAATACAATTCTAATTAAAGTATATGAATTATAGTAGAGTGCGGAGGTGAGATTCTATAACACGGGGATACTACTACAGACCCTCAACTGAATCTAAGATAGCTTAAATACGCTCAATTACAACTACGTCGCACACTAATAACTAGCTTCTACTTAATCAAGTGCACAGTACCTGAACCTCTAATGCATCGGATCCTACACTGACACTTTGCAGGCACTCTCTTCGGCTTGATCACATGACGATGGCTCCACGCTCTGAAATCTTTAATTAATTCCACTGCTTTTCAATCTTCAACTAACAACTAATTCTCAACTTCTGTTAAACCCCTATTTGCACACATCTAACGTATCAACTTCAGCGTGTCAATAACAACGTGTCAACAAATCACTTCCTTCCTTCCTTCCTTTCTTACTGCCAACTCGCGAAAACCGAATTTATATAATATACCTCATTTACATAAATCACGCTCGCTTACTTGATGAAAGTTGGTTGAATTAAATATTTTGTTTAAAGAGATAAGAAGATATTAGTGGAACCGCGTATAGATCCGTCACAAATGTTTAAAATATCATAATTTGAGTTTTTCTATAACCTAAGAAATAAACTGACTGGTGGTGCAGTCAGTGTGGCATCGGCGTATATATTTTTTCAATAAGAAGTCGATAGTAGTTGTAGCTGTAGAATAAATAGCATTTTTATATGTTATAATAATGTTGGATGTGAAATCAAGCTTCAACTTTTGGACTGTTTGAAATGCATTTTCTTGTTCTGATTCTTGAAGTAGTACGATTAAACTTTGCTTCTGTAATTTAAAAAAAGTATGAGACACAAATAATTTTAAAAATGTATGAGATAAATGTATACGATGTTTATATAGGGACACGGTGTGCACTACATGCCAAGCAAATGCAAAAAATTCTCTACTACTAATACGTAATTAAAAAACTGATTTCCTTTATTACTTTCTAAAAAAATATGTAAAACATTTGAGATATTTAGAAAATTGCCTCAAATAAAATATAAAATTAACAATTCCTATTTTTTATTTCTTTTGAAAGAAAGAAAAATTCATACCACAATCAAAAATGTAATATATATAAAATATGCTTAAACCAAAAGACTCTATAAAATGTTATTTAATTTTTCCTTTTAAGAAAGTTTATAAATAGAGACTTATATTCCTTAATTAAATTTCTTTTATAAATGGAAATTCTTCATAAAACTCCTATAAAATCTGATAATAAAATAATTTATATATGATAGAAGTGGAAAAATATATATTTGTTCAACCAAGCTGTTTAAAACCTCTAAAGAATATATTATTTAAAATTCTGTATTTAAATTGACCTATTTCAAATATATTCATGAAAATATTACAAGAAAATTTGTCTGGGTCACACACATGAAATTATTGCATTCTTATGCTAAAAGAATGATATGCTAACCGCATTACCACAAAAGCGTCACCCCGAGTCACTAATCTAGTATTTAAAAATGACTAACTCCTCTATTGCCGAGGACATTTTACATAAATTTATCAATTACAAGAGAATTAATTTAATATCATCTAATTCTTTAAATTAATTAAATTATATAGTAATCCATTAATCTAATGTTGACTACATATATTTCTTATATACAGGGTGGTTCACTACCAGACCGACAAACTTGCCATGTTTGTAGGGGGTACAGAGTCGACCCGGAATCACAAAAGGAATGCAGAGTAGCAAATGACGTAGTTGCAAGCTATGGTGCAAAGAAGTCGAGAAAAAGAACAGTAATACATTAATGGGGTGGAAAACATTTTATTGAAAGGTTTTACTGCAACTAAATTAATCTCAGTGGCGCAACAGCCCATGTGGGTCAAGGTCTATTGTGCCCAAGGACGTCTTAAGGCATGGGCCAACTGGGCCCGGGACCAGAGCCTCGGCCACAATGGGGGCCTCGTCTCGTTCTCTACTCAACCTTAATAAGATCACGATTCGAATAACTTCTACGGTGAAATGTTCCTTCCGGTTGTAATCTCCGAAAAACTGGTAATTTCAGACGATATGTCAACTGGCTACATGAGATGACCGTCGTCCATGTATAGGTCTAAGCCTATCATCTTATACTATCATTACTCATTCAGTCTAACGGCAGCAGTCGGTTGAGACGGTTTGTGCAATTGTAAAGCATACACATTTTTTGTTTCGGGTTTGTACGAGTATTTGACAAAGAATGTTATGTACTATCTACTTTGATAGGTCATCGGGGAGGCCTTCATTTGTGTAGGGGTTCAGGGCCTACTTTTGCATAAGGGCCCAGAGCCTCCAGAAGTATTAAGACGTCCCTGGCTGTGCCCATCTCAGTATATGTGACCATGGGGTGCTGGGTGCATGAGCAGATGTAACGGTCAGTCTGAAGCGAAATCCCTAGTGTTTAGTCCCCAAGCAAGCACATGGTACTTACTTATCGGCCCACTGAAGGGATGAAAGGCTGAGTCAACCTTGCCCAGCCCGAGGATACCCTGGACCTGTGGTGTGGAAGCGCGACATGCTACCACTCGGCTGCTGGGCCTACTTTACTTGAACAGGTATTCGAAACTATTATTTAGAAGTCCTTTGGAAAGCCTGACATCGGAGCTGCTTGGAATTTCTTACGTTCTCGAAGGATTCTTGGCATGTCATGTATCTTCCCAGCATTTACAGATATTCAAGCAATGAAATGTTAAACTGAAGGAACAGGCGTCTCGTACACCAAACTCTTTATATGACCCCAAAAGAAGAAGTCCATGCATTATAGGTCCGGTGATCTGGTAGGCCAATGAGCCAAGCCACCAGGATCTATCTACCACTATCTAAAGGTTACATTAAGGCATTAGGCTCTTGTTGAAGAACCAGTCTCACATAACGTTCTATTTACACTTGTGAAGGTCGTGTGATGTGGTATACATCTGTTCGGGTAACGTTTTTGGTAACACAGAGCAGCGTGCGCGTTACAATCAGAAGTTTCATACGAAATTAGTATGTCGACTAGTTCCTCGTTTGAATACGAGTTCATCTTACTACCTCGGGAATTGGATCGCATATTACGACTTACAACAGGATCGGTGTTCACGAAACCTTCCGTTCAGCGCCATCTACCGCAAGACTGCCAGAAGGAATCTTCCAGAACATAAAGAATTCCATACAGTGGCCACTGTCCATACCCATACAGTGGCCTACTTAGTATTTAGCTTATCGGATTTTTATATAAATTATACATAGTTTCCTATCCATAAATGAGCTACAAAAACTGTTTTTGTGAATATTCTTTAACTATTTATGTGATATTGTGTGTGCGTTTCAGCTTATTTATTTAGAGTTTAGAATTTTTTAAGCTTTAAAAATATATCGATTCTAATAATGCTTAACATTATAAATATCAGCAAGAGAAAATTAGATTGAACTAACTGTCCTTACCTTGGAATAATTTATATTTTCTTAATACTCTGTAAAGCTTATTAGAATCCTAATTCAAAATAGGGAAAAACTACTCCAACATTTTATCATTCGACACACATTAGTATCAATCTTAGTATGAATACAAATATTATTTGACTTAATCAAAACTCTAAATAAAACAGCATCAATATACGTTTTGAACATAAAGATTCATATGCTAAAGAGGAGTTAAGATATGTAAAATCTCTTTTTGGTCTTTTTCAGTATTGATTCCCAGAAGAAGTCTATGCGTGATGCACTAATTTACAGCAGACAGGTAAGAAGAATTATTTCAAAAGTGATAATGAGATTCTACCTGTCTTAAACATATAGGTTACATAAACTTGAGTAAGAAATAAATCTTTCTGAGCTGCAGATTTGAAGTGAATATTTTTATCATAAATGCTGAATTTTGATTTCCTTCCTGGAGCAATTCGATTTGCTTTTTTTTAACCTTAGGGTCACAGCTCAAAGAAAACAAAAACCACAATCATACAAAGAAAAAAGCGGTCAATCAACTTTCGAGCTTAACCCTGAGCTAATTTCTGCAGACCGATGCTTCAGCATTCAGGACGTCAACTCAATGATGGTCAATTTTGTCTCGTTGTCTGATCAATTACTGCTAAGCTATTATTACAGGATAAATCAATTTTTCAAGAATTAATTTCGTGCAATTTTTCAATAAAAAAAGCATCTGTTTTAAAAGATTCAGACAAAGGAATATCCTTGATAAATGATAAAATAAACTTTCTTTCATTCAAAAGGTTTCACTCTACTCTTTTTTAAACAAGAAATGGATTTCACAAAACGTGTGTTCATTCTATTGTAAAAGTAACAATTATTTTTCTTATTACTTGTATGTTTTCTATACTATTGATTGGCGTAAAAGCTACATCTTTTATTTAAACTTATATTTTCCTTAACGTTATTCATTTATAAGATTTTTTTTAATTATTTTTATTTTCTTTATTATGATAAACAGAAATTACGATATGTTGATGAAATTTATTTATTTAATATATTTCATCATTCTTTTTAAAAGCAAGTCATCTATTAAAAAACGTTTCAAGAAAAAAAAATCAGGAAATGAATTTATATTTTATATTAAATTAGTAGATAAATACATAAATTAAAAACATCAGTATTGTTGAACTAATACACACATTTATAAGAGAATTACAATCTTGTGGAAATTCAAGTACACACATTTTTTGATAATTTCGTAAGAGGGAAAATATTTTCACGGTCGAAAACATACATGTTTAGTGCATAAATCAGAAAATCAAGATCAATATTTGATTTATTTGTGAACAAAAAGCTGTTACAGTGTTCTGTCAGAGGAGAAAAATTTGAATGGATGTTCATTGGTTAAGGTGGGAACCTCATAACCTCGAACCAAATCCGAATTTTACCCAAAGTCGTCGTATTGAACAATAGAGATTGCTGCAAATTAACCCCTTCCCGGCTTTCCCGGGCTAAGCTCGGGCAACCGAAACGTACCATACTGGCTTATTCCTAGTGCAGCTCGGACATTGTGAAAATTGAGCCTCTATAGATTTATCATGTATCAATCCCTCTGCCCGGTGGGTCTTCAGTCACACTGAGTTTGGAAACCGTGACCACATGACCTCTCAGCTATCGTGGCCACCATTCGGCTTTGAGTTTGAACTTAAATATGGTAATCAAGGATTATTTTTATTTACTTTAAGCATCTATTTAACATTCATTTCTGTTTATCACTGTATTTATATCTTTCTTTTTATTTATTTGGTAAAAATATAATAATTCGAGATTCCTATAATGCTCTTGTATTTTTTGATTATGATTATTAAATATATATATATACTAGATATAGATATATCATTGTTAACAAATATGTGACAGCGTTAGGGGGAAAAAACATTTGTTTTGGGTTCATCGAAAAGGTACAATAGACTTATATCAACTAACGAAGCGTTGGGAAACATACTGAGAAAATAGAAAATTACGCAGGAATTTTTAATACATTTAAAAATAAAGAAAGGAAATCTTTTACTTTTGAACAAGTAATTTTATAAAAAGAAAATAAATCAAAATTCATAAATATATTAAGATTCTGTATTTAAAATACTATATTCTAATAACATATCTAATAAAAATTTTAAGTATTATCTAATATATAACGTATTACCTGGTAACATATCCTGCCGTAAAAGAAGATGCTTTAAATGAACCATCAAAACACTCGTTGATGACCTAATTTTTGTCATGTTAAAAGCAAATATTTCTGCTTATCAGTAGGATTATTATAGTATAGCATAATATCCAGGATATCAACCTAAAAATATAAAATAATTACTTGTAGCAATTTATTTCTTACAAAAAGATGCGATATTTCATATTAGTCCTCTTAAGCTAACATTAATTATGAAGAAGCCTTCTTACATTGAATAAAATAAATAAGCACACATAAAA
The DNA here is from genome assembly GCA_019973975.1 of Trichonephila clavata. Classification (NCBI taxonomy): domain Eukaryota; kingdom Metazoa; phylum Arthropoda; class Arachnida; order Araneae; family Nephilidae; genus Trichonephila; species Trichonephila clavata. Next base: position 92,448 of record BMAO01013422.1, read on the forward strand.
AGTGATTCTTGTTTAATTTTGTCTAGTTGACCATGTTTGAACTCGATAAATGTGGTAATGGGAATAAAAATTCAGTTTTATAGACTTATACCTTTACAAAATTCTACATATTTACATGATAGATTTTCTAAATTTCAAAGATAAGACTTACTCAGTTTTAGATTTTGACACTCCTGTACATAAATCTTTCAATCCACTTATAAATAATTCATGACACACGTAATACTTTTTGTGAACCAATTCTCTCTAACAGCTTTAGATACTGTCAGAATACTGATGGGGAAAAAATTTCTTTCAAAATATGCCGTCAACTCAGCTAATGACAACATATCTTTTACAAAACCTATCCTTATACAGTCGACTCTCGATAATTCAAACCTTCGATAATACGAACCTATTGATAATTCGAAGTATATATATGATCAGTCCCTAGAAAAACTCTTGATATTTCGAACTAAAACAATGCGTTTTGGTACACTCAACATTACGAATTAAACCTGCGGCTGGCCAGAATACAACACGCTTATAAGTCAAAGTTATCTTATATAACTCTCGACAATTCGAACACTTACTATCATGTAGAGTCCTGTAATAAACATGTTGGAGCTTACAAGTTTTGCGTTGTGTTGTCTCTGAGTGTCTCCCCTGTAACGTAGCCCCTTTGATGACCTTCTGTCTGCTACCCTTTGTAGTGTTTTCCGGTTCCTCAGGTGAAAAGGCATTTCTATTGTTTTCATTAATTTTAAGTGAACAATAGACCAGCCTCACCTGCTATCAGCCCTCCATATCTTTCGTTTAACACGTGGCCTTGCTACACATGTTTTCAGAAAGGATGGTCCGCTATTTTGAAGAAGAGAGACTTAGGATTGTGTATTAATGAATTGAATGTATTCTTTCAATATAGGATTTCTAACTTCTGTGAAATAATTATACTCTATAATCTGCACTTTTTATAATACTTTAAAATAATTTTATACCTATGCAAAATTGTTGTTTTATTACATAGTTTCAAATTGAAATGTGTTAGAACAAAATTTCTCTTCGTGTATTATAGGAATTTTTTCTAACCTCTTGATAATTCGAAGTTTTTCATTGGTCCCTCCAACTTCGAATGATCAGGAGTCGACTGTATTTACTATCTTAAAGTATTCATCTGTGTTACATAATCGCACTGATCATATTTACTTAGAAGTAAAAATACTGTTTGTTAGTTTATTCAAAATATTCGCAAATAAAAAAATCCATTTGAAATCTATAAATTTCTGTTAAATTTTTAACATAAGGCTGAAATTGGATTTAGTTTCTAGTTCTTAAAATGTATTACCAAACAAAATAGAACTACAATGGTGAAATTCGAAAATGTTGCACTCACGTGAATTTGATGGAATTTCATGAAATAATACAAACAGTATACCATCTAGCCTTGAAGAAATTTTCCAAGACGAAATTAAAATAAATAACACATAAATATTAATGTGGAGTGTGCTTTCTATGAGCACCAATGCATTCTAGTGCCTGGCAGAATTGAATCAATAAAAATGTTTGAATCTTTTCTTGTGATATGTATCTCAGGACGTGTTCCAAAATATGCTCTATTGGTGAAAGTCAGGGGAACACGAGGATCATTCAAAAGTTGAGACATTTTAGAGAGCATTCATTAATTGTTGCAATAAGAGGATGGGTATTATTCCTACTAAAGTATACCATTTTGATGTGGTGGACATGAAAGGTATGATTGCAAATTGCAATGTCTTATCCACATAGTAGCGAGTATTCATTTTACCTTACAACCATCAAATCAATCGTAGCTGATTGTACCCTTCCAAATCATTAATTAGTGATGGGGTTAGTGACACTGACTGCTACGCCGTAGGGCCTATGTTTGAATCCTGGGGATCGCATTGATGTTTGTAAATGTACAGTACCTGTGCGGGATTTTTTCGAGCCACAAATCCTCTCGTGATGTTGGTGGATGGGGAAGAGAAATGGGAGGCCCCTGACCACCTCCAGGGTGCTCTCCTTCAAAATTGGAGTAGAACTGAGCCAAATCGTACTGTCACTTGCATGGTGCTTAAAGCTACGACTAACGATAGGTGTACAAAAGGTCGTTCAAACTTTGTGGAAACGATTTTGATAGTTACTTTTTATCAATAAATACCGTATTTTTTGTGAAAATTTGCTTCTATCTGATAGCCATGATTCTTGACAACAACACTATCTCGAATTTTTTATGAAAGTAAACTTTTCCTTAGTACTGCCATGCAAAATTTACTCCATTCCTCTTGAACCGTTTTCCAAAGTCCGTTCACTGTTCTTGGATGCCGTTTTAATGAACCAAAAGCACAAAAGTCCATTGCAGAAGCGTAGGGTGATTTTACACGCATTTCATCAATTGGGATACACTTTATCCCTGTTTATAATTCTTTCTTTGCTAATTAAGCAGAAGTTGATACAGACGTGTGACTAGAGGTTTTGTCCATTTGAAGCGTAACTTTACAATGTCCTTTCCATGTAAAGGTGTAATTTCTTCTTCAAAAATTGGTTCTAAAGTATTCTACTGACTGTAGAGGGAATTAATATTTGCTTTACTTTTTTGAGACTTTTTTGATTTGTAATTTGCCGTTATTATAGAAAATCCTGCAACTATCACGAATCCGTTTAGGAACTTTACTCTACGCTGACGAAGCGATTTCGTACGGTCATTCCCGTCAGATGAGCAATAGAAAATTGATCTCCTTTTACTACAGTCACTTAAATATACCCATACCTTATCGAGCTTTGTCACAAGTTTCCATTCTTCAGCCAGCTAGGTGGTTTATATATAATGTTCTACTAGTTGCTTTTCCTTCAGCAATATATTTTTAAAAAGGAGAAGAGCTTTAGGTTTAAACAACTGTTTTAACTTTAAATCCATATAAATGATTTAAATTTAAGTTCCGGAAGACATTCCTAGTTTCGAAGTAATGAATCTTTCAGTTCGGAGGATGTCCTTTTAGGATCAGAGACTTCACTTACTTGATAGTTACCTGCGTTTGAACCGTATTAGGAGGAAGTTTCGTGGTCATGTTTTCATTTTTGCCTTTTGATAGAAGAGTTTTCCCTTTCAAATTTAATGTATAATAAATAACTTTGATTGAAATGCAATAAACAAGATTTTTAAATCACTTTTTAATTTGTTGGTACGAATATATCTCCTTGGAAAGCAAAATTACATATAATTTGGAATGTGGAATCGATTCATATATCATTTTTAGGAGTCATTTTTAAAACAAATCTTTTACTTTACATTCCAATCAAAAGAAAACTTTACAGTCTATTATTCTAAAATTTCCAAAGTTTCATCTCAAAATACAAACGAGAAAATGAATTACAAAATTGTTTCCATAAAGTCTGGACGACCTACTGTAAAAAATAGCCCCTTGCCACGATGAATTTTGTGGGCCTTTATATGGCACTGCCAAACAGGTGGCATTAGCAGCAATAATGTATTAGACCTGTATGACACATCGAAATCACTGCAAGAGGGACTCTTTCAGCTTAAAGGCAACGGACACATTGCTCAGTGCAGAGTCTATTCCAAGGGTACTCAACCTTTTTTCCGCCGGGCCACATTCATATGATTGGAAGGAGCATGGACTGGGCATGAGGATAATGGGGGGGGGGCACTATTAGACCAAAGCAAGACTGGACAAAGCGAAGTTAATCAAAATATTAAAACTCATTTTTTTGGCTTTTACTTTAATACTGAAGAAACCTTTCTGTTAAACACACACAAAAAATATTTACTTTTATGCATCTTTAACTGAGTTATGAGGTAGATTCGATTTCCATTAATTTATAACCAAGCCTCTTGTTTACATTCTACTATAAAACAAAAGCAAAATTGATTGATTCGGTCGCTTGATTGATAGAATTTCTCGTTATATGTTTAATATATTGTTCTTAAATAATTGAATTTCTCAGTGCAATAGGCCATAACCGGAATACTCAGAAAATGTCGCCGGGCAACATGCGACCCACGGGCTGCAGGTTGAGTATCACTGGTCTAGACTAACTGCTGAACGCATTTTCCCCGTCATTTACATGTTCAGTTTCACCTGACAGTACAACAAGCTAGACTTTGTTGACAAAGAAGTTTACAATTGTTCTGCAATATCTTTTTCTGGGTTACAGTTGTAGGTCCATCAGAAACTCTCATCTATGTAGTATGTTACTCTTCACGTGCCATTGTCCTTCTGTGTTAACCTAAACCAGATCTGAGAGTGCTAGAACCTTCCTTTATTCCAAAGTATAACTAAATTTTGCACTGTTAGAGCAGTTCTTCTAGAGATTATATGATATGAACAATTCCCTTTTACACAAACCAATTATCTGACCCTTCTCTACAGTCAGATATATGGATAAATGATTTTTTTTACAACTTGGCATATCGAGAGACTAAAAATTTTTGTAATATTAAAAAAAAGGTTGTGTGTGTGTTAAGTAATGAAGTTTATGAACTATAAATTGCACAATAATACAATTTTTAAAATTAAAATCCATAGGTTCTTAGAATACAGTAGAACGTCGTTTATCCAAACGTTTATTATCCGGAGCTTCAAATATCCGGACCAAAGTCCGGATACGTTTTCGAACAGTGCAGTGTGCTCAACAGGTGTTTCGCGTGAGGCCAAAAGTGACGGGAACCAACATCAACGAAAGCTGAAGCCGAAGCTGAACATCTTTGGGAAACTGGAACGCGGAGCGTTCCTCCGTCCCATACTGAGTGTGTTGGGCTCTTGAAGTTGTGGGGCCTTCATGAAGACGGAGCGTCCTGATTGGCTGGCATGGAAGGAGAAAGTGGGAGTGGCAAAGATGGGTGGTTTTGGCGGTATTGGAAACATCAACGAAAGTAGCAAAGTTCTCTTAAAAACGCGTTTTCTTCGTTAGAGACAGCTATGGAGTGGTACGAACAACAATCAGAGTGCTGTCCTACTCAACTACTGCTGTTCAAGAGAATCAGAGACCATGCAGTGAAAAAAGGTGTACAATGGTACAGCGAAAAATAAGTGATTATTTTCCACAATAAAGGCAAAACTGCGACATTTTGAACCTATGTTGCCTTTTCTATAAAAGCCCTTTTCCCGCATGTGATGAATTTCAATATATGTATAGTGTCCGGTAAAATATACATGGATCGCATTCGGTTTTCGGTTATCCGAACGGTGTCCAGTCCCAATTGATTCGGATAAATGACGTTCTATACTGTATTACATTATTTTAAACCAAATTACGATACCATTAAACCTTTCACCTGAGGATGATTTGCTTGAAATTTTATTCATTTTCTAGAATTCTTTATATGTGCACTGCTTTCAATTTCATCTATTGCAGGGGTGTCAAACTCGCGGACCCGCGGGCTGCATGCGGTCCACAATGAACATTTTTGTGGCCCGGCAAGTATGTTGGCAGAAAATGATATAAAATAAAACACCAAAAGTTCTACCGAAATAGGAAAGATAGTAGCAGAAAATAGATGTCAAGTGTCAAGACCTAAACACATTAAACTTTTCTTGTTCTTTTATATACACTGGTGTTCAAAAGTTAAGCATAATTGATAATTATGTGAATAAAGAAGGAACTGTAAATCAGAATGGTGGGATACGTAATATGCGAGTGTAAAATGGTTATAAAATCAGGAAGTAAATCAAAAGAATGATAATAATTAATTTTATTATCCAAAGTAGCAGTTTGAAAGAAAACTGAGCATAGCAAGGATTCACACTTTAAAGAAAAAATGAAAGAAAACAATAAATAAAATACTGATGCTGTAGTTTAATAAGACGTGTGGTCACACCTCTGACAACCAGGCACGCTGCACAGCGATTTACCATACTTGCCATGAGATGATAAATGAGTTGTGGGCTCAAATGGTTTCAAGCTTCTTGGAGAGCTCTCTTCATTTCTGTAACGGAGCTTGGAGGGTGCGAAAGGGCTGCAATTTGTCTCCCGAGCATATCCCATACATGCTCAATAGGATTTAAATCAGGGGAGTTCGCAGGCCACGACATACGCTGGATGTTTTCCGTTTCAAGGAAGTCATCAATCAGCACCGTTCGGTGGCATGGCGCATTATCATCCATGAATATGAAGTCAGTACCGACAGCACCTCGAAACAAGCGAACATAAGGCTCAAGATCTTCGTCTCTGTATCTTTGAGCAGTCACAGACCACGTGTGAAAGAAAAGGAGGTCTGTGTGGCCGTCCATCAAGATGCCTGCCCATACCATTACTCCCCTTGATGGAAAATGATGTCTTTCCGTTATGTTTCTTGGTTCAAAACGTGTTCCACGCTCTCTCCATATCGTTACCCACCGAGATTCACTACTCAGACTAAACCGGGACTCGTCACTGAACATCACATTGGCCCACTCTCCCACACTGTTGATGTTTCAAACTCCAGTTTAAACCAGCGCGTTTATGCGCAGACGTGAGGGGAATGCAAACTGCTGGTCTTCTGGCATACAGGCCATCATGATTGAGTCTCCTGTAAACAGTTTGTCTCGAAATTCGTATTCCTGTGGCGACTGTGAGCGCCGAACCCAGTGCTCTGGCAGTACTGCCCCTCTGACGTCGCGCACTTATTACCAGATATCGGTCTTGGCGAGGGGTTGTGACTCTTGGTCGACCTGATACTGGTTGTCGGGTAACATATCACGTTCTTTGAAACCTCTGCCACAGTCTTGAGATCACAGACTGGTCTACATTCAGAATTCGAGACACTTCGGTTTGTGATTGTGAGGATTCCAGCATTCCAACGATTCTTCCTTTCGTAAACATGTCCAATTGGCGTCTTTGTGCCATCATTCACCTTGTTTGATGGTTAACAACGTTCCTTCGCACAGCAGTTGCACGAAACTTGTCTGAACTACCTATGCTGCGTGAATCGGTTTCTCCGCTTTCCGACATGCGCCGGTGTTTCGCGCAGGACGTAGTCGACTAAAAAGTTTTGCATAAACCCAATGTTTCTTCTTCACCCAATTAATATCCGCAAGGAATTTGGAATAATTTTACGAATTTTTACTCCATGTTTTTCGCATTTTACGATTTATGCTTAACTTTTGGACACCAGTGTATGTTTATTATAATGCAATATTCGAAACATCAAACATTAACGTTTCTATGACTATTGATTTTTTTTTGGGGGGGGGGCCTAAAGTTAAACTTCGTTTGGCCCAGGTTAGCCTTAAGTCTGATGTCCTTGATCTAATGTATTTAGTACGTTTTTGTGAGATAACGTTTGTATTATTTTAAATCAGGAATATTTATACATTATTGATATTTTATAATTTATGCAGAATTCCCAAATTCAGATATTTTACACTTTTTATGACATTATTTATTTTGAATATGTTAACAGCCTCTTACATTAAAAATAGTATTATATTTCTTTAACTATTTTTATTTTTATATTCTCCTTTTTTCGAATACTATTACTATATTTTAACTAGAAAGGCTTAATAGTAGACTTTCGACTGCTATTTCTATTACTCTGTAGTCTGTTCATGTTTGAGGTTTGACATTTACGAATTTTATAACAATACCCGAGTCTTAAAGAACTTGTTAAATTTAACCTCATTTTTAAATTATAATGCTCACCCAGGCAAAATGCACATCAAAATTTAAATGTAACAAAATTTTTTGTTTGAGGATAAAAACACATGTGTGTGTGTCTCAGCATTGAGGAAGCAAAAAGGGGGAAAATTAGACGGAAAGCATAGGATATTGTTTCATGTAAGGATTGCAATCAGTAGACGTTTAGTGGAAAAACACCTCAATATCTGGAAAGAGAAGATATATTGCAAACCAATTTGAAAAAAGAAAGATGCATAGTTTCTTTTAACCACTGAGATGATACAAAGCAAGACAAAAGTATAGGTTCTATTGCATGAAATTTCTAGGGATTAGTTCCGTTTCAATATATCTGGTTTTATGTAGGTGCAATATTATGGTTTCTGTTTGTTTCTTTCTTTGCTTGTTTTTATTCTAAAATACACGAGTTAGATAATTTTTTTTAAATTCTTACACTGCCATTTTCTAATCTTTTAACAACATATTATCAACAGTTCAACTTTTATTTTAAGATAACACATTTTTATTAAAATAGTGCTATATTGTTTTTTAAAACTGAATGGAAAAAAACTGAAAGTTTTCATGAAACAGAAGTTTTAGTTCAAGGAATGCTATTTTTTATTAATTTATTTTTAGCAGTTTATTTAAATATCCAACTACCCTAAAATTGTGAATTTTGACAAAAATTGACAACATTGTTATGATTTTATCTTATAGCTGTCTTATAAACTTTATAAAAATACCAAGTGTATTGTTTTCCGTTCACTAGAACAAAAACTACAAGTAGTTTAGTTAAAGCAGATGCCATTACTTTAAGCAAGATGTCATACTTTAAAACGCGTTTCACTCGAAATGTGTTTTTTGTACATGTTCAAACGGGGACAGCGATTGCTAAAAAAGTTTTGAAAATAATTAACTGAAACTTTTTGTGTATGTTCCGTATAAGAGTAGAACTGTTTTAACCTTCAGATTTATCAATCACTGTTTTTTATTACAAAGTTTACAGTCCCTTATGTAAATATAATGAATGTTATTTTAAGCAATTTCATATAATAACTAAGATAAGGTGCTCTATTTATTGTAAAAATTAAAATATCTCTTATCCTGAAGATCATTTCAAAAATAAATAACATTGCAATGCATCAGAATTGTTAAATTAAAAATTTGTTCATAAACTTTTGGTACAAAATGGGCCCATTTTTTTTTGTAAATTTTTACCAATTTTTTCCACATTTTAGTAATAATAATTTCTTTTTATCTTCTTAATTTTGGCATATTTTTCTTCAAATGTACTAAGCAAAAACCTAAAAACCACAAAAAAATCCTCATATCTCTTTTAAAAAAGTTGTCGCAAGTTGTCGGATACCTTAAAACAATATGGAAAATATTCCCCAAAGGTTTTGCTGGATGGTTAGAATGTTTAATACACCATCCATACAAAACACGTGAATCGTACAGACATACATTGCAAAATGACTTTAGAAGTTCATGGTTCTTTTTCCATGTTTCAACATATCTACGAGTACATTTAAAGTGGTTCAAATTTTTAATATATGTTACACTAGAGTAACAATAGGGTTTTATTAGTGATACACCTTATAATTTAGAGTCTGGATCAAGTGGTGGGGATATTACCATATCTGGTATCTCACTCTCTTGACTGTCATGTCACCATGACTACGTAATTCAGTTTCATCAAACGTTGTGAAGTTCTAATTGCTTACCAAGATGGTTTTTTAATGAATTTTGTACTTATGAATATATATATATATCTCTCCGGGAACGTAGCTCAAGACCATAACCATTTGATTATTACAGATACTATACACCAAGCAATGACATATATCTTTAAGAATGTTTAACGAAAAAATACCAAGAGTGATGAAATACGAGGGTAAGTCGGAAAATGTATCCCCGGTCGACTGTGGTCAAATCTGTGCATGAAAGTCAATAAGAATGAGACATTAAAGGTAAGACATAACTTTATTTATCCTCGTAAGTACCTAGTACATTGAGACATTTGTCATTCCTCTTGATAAGCTTCAAAAAACCCTCCAGGAAAAACTCAGGGCTTTGCGTGCGGAAGAAGCGTTTAACGGCTTGTTTGACTTCAACATTGCTTCCAAGCTCCTTCAGGTGAGACTCTTCTTCAAAGCCAAAATCAGATGAAAGTCATTTGGTGCGAAATCATGACTGTATGGCGAATGGTGCTTCGAACCAAGAGTTGCAATACGGTTTTGCGTTGCCGTCGCCGAGTATGGTATCGCATTGTTTTCCAAAGAACGCCAGATATGAGAAGCTCGAACCACTTTTTCCGAATCACGTCTTTCAATTTCGACAGGGTATAACAGTACCGCATAGGTACGCTGACGCCTTGGTTCCAACCTCCAAAAAGTCCAACCAAAAAGTAAACGCTTCTTCTGTATGCAAGACCCTGGGTTTTTTCTGCAGAGTTTCTTGAAACTTATCAAGCGGTATGACAAATGTCTCAATGTACGTGGTACTTATGTGGAAAAATAGTGTTGTGTCTTATCTTTAATGTTTCATTCTTTGCTTTGAATTTCATACTCAACTCTGATCACAGTTGACAGGGGAAACTTATTTTCCGACTCACACTTGTATTTATAAGCGATGAGAAAACAGTCAATTGAAGAAGACATTTTGTTTCATCACTCATTTTTCAAACCTTCACATTACGACGGATGAGGACTTTTAAAGTGCCATAGAAATTAATGTTGAGAAGATTCTGGCAATTCACACATGATCGTCTGGGATGTCGAACTCATGATCCTCTCGCTATTTATTCATGACTATATAACTAGGCAATTTGTGGCCCCCGCAACTCTGAAGTTTCAAATGTTTGCGTTGTTGAGTTTAAATGACCTTTGGAATTCTTGTAATTTGTATTGACATGAAAAGAATAAACCTCGAAAGAGGTATGGATCAGATAAAACATCACAAAGCTTTGTCTTAAAAAATAATAGGCTTTAATGTTGAAAAAGATATAGCGCTCAAATTGCTGGGAATAGTCAGAAAAGCTCTTTGATAGAACAGCTTATTTGACTATTGGTAGCATGGCGATGAATAAAATCCAGTGTTACAGGGTTTACTTTTCTAAGAGTGTTGAACGAGAGAATTGCATTTTTATCTCTTAGGGGTTCTATAAATCTGTATGTAAAATTATTTCTATATGATAGTAATTTTGCGTTATGAAATTGTTTAGTATTGAGTAAATGAATATTTTTTCAAGCTTTTAAGGGGAAAATTTTTACAACCAATAAATACGATAATATTTCTGATTATGTGTGTGTTTGCATGTGTTTTTATCGATAATTATTAGAAATCTATATTAAAATTTTATCTTGAGTTTTAAGGAAAGGAAAATTCGAAATATGTTTGAAGAGCACACACTTTTAGATCTTCTATTTCACTGAAATCCTCTTTCTAATTTGTTCTATTTCTTAAATAAAAAAACACCTAAAAATAAAAGCTGTTTATTGTTTTTCCGACTGGAATAATATTAAAATTGTTTTAACAGAGTAAAGGTTTACTCAAAAAAAAAAAACGCCTTTGTCTTACCTGACTATTACCTGAAGAAATTACTCAAACATCACCTAATGCATCGTGTTTGCTCTTCTTTAGTTTTTTTTTTTTAAGGTTCTTTTCGTAGAGCCGCGGAATCTTTGCAGAGTAGTTGTTGTTTTGTTTTAGTCGATTGATGTAGGGTGGCTATATTCTTACAGAAAGTCAGAGTGTGAAAAAATTTCCCGTGGGAAAGTAAATTAAAAAGATCTGTGTAGTTAATGAGAGGAAAAAAGGGAAAAACAACCCTTCATAGAAAAAATGACCTTGGAGATGGCGACATCATAAACCGCCCAGGAGAAGCAATCCAGTGCAGTAGATATTCAATGAAAAACTTAAAAAAAGGGCCGCTCGGTTTCTCTTTGAAAACTACAAGACTCAAAAAATGAGGAAAAAATATTAATTTAGTGTAAAACTTAGAATTTGTTTTTTCTTTACAGAAAAATATTTGAAAAAACAAATTTAAAGTTCTTGTCTATAAAAATACTATGACGCCATACATATGCATAAGGGATATGCGTTTATTTTCCACTAAACCAATGAAAGGATGTTTGCCGTATGCCATATATTTTTCTGAATTTATTATTTCGTTTACGATACAAACATTTAAAAGAGCTGATTAAGGTGCTAACCTTACTTATTTTTTATTTTTCTGAATAAAACTTTTACTTTACTTAATGTTAAAATATGTTTTGTATGGTCTTCAATGAGAACTTCTTTAGAATTATTTTTCAAATAACACTAGACTAAATTAGTTACGAAATACGTTATGACAATGTAACAATTTCATCTCTTATCAAAGATATGTTACATTACGATTTTTACTGGAACAAATGTAATAATAATTTTGTCATAATTCTCATTAATTCAAGCGAATGTGCGATACATAGTTATTTTAATGGAAACCCTTTCTCTAAATCCATAATTAATTTCACAAATGTCATTGTTAAACATATACCTCCATCACTTGTTTTGAACACTTTGAGTTATTACACTAATTCAATGAGTGTATGCAACCCTTTTCTACTTTCTTTGAAACAAAAATAAAACGGTTGACCTGTACGTTTGTCAGACATCCAAATTCAACTTCTTGAGAACGGACAACGCCTTCAAGAAATATTACTTGATTATCCACTATTTATATATTTTCGACCTCTAAGCCTATCTCGAGCACTAGGCTCGTCAAATGGTTTCGTTTATAAATCTCATCTCCCGCTGTGAGAATGCTGTAACATGCTCAAAGAGTGTCTTTCGAATTTGAATACATAAAAACATATCTTCTGCAATCTTTTAAGATTATAGTGGGAATTTGGCGATGGTAGGAAAGTTTTTGAAGCACGAGTGGAATTTAGTCTGCTTTGAAAAATAAAAATCAAACTAGAAACACATTTTCAGATACTATTAAATGAACCAGCATTCATAGTTCACTCTGAATCAATTATCCAACAGGAAAAAAGATTTTTTTTTTGTACAGCAGATTTATATTTTCATTCCATTCCAATTCATTTATATTCATTGTCATTCCCTTTTTTCAGCGCAAAATATATTCCATAGTCCATTTCTAAAATTGTAATATTGAAGGATTTTTACCTTCACTTATAAAATGAAAGGAATTGTGAATTATTTAATGTTTCTAAATTTCAAAAGATATGATGAATGGCAATACATCTGTGCTTATTTTCAAGTACTCAAACTTTTATAAATGCTAAGACTTTGTTAAACCTGAAAATGTGTCCAAAGTTTAGGTATTGCTGTTTATTTTGTCGTAATCTTGTTCTCTTTAATTAATTTTATTGCTCTTATTGTACTTAATTAATTTTATTGCTCTCACGTTTTGATACGCCTTAAGGAAAGCAACTAGATACATAATTTCCTCGTATAAATACGTTACTGACAAGAATTTAAACGTTAAATTATGTTTTTTTATACAGTTTTTTCAATTGAACTAAACTAGGAAAAAGTTTTAAGATCAATTTGCTTCACGATTGTTTAAATTTCAAAGAACAGTAATGTTACCACAACATAAATCTCGTTAATTTTCTCGTTAAAAATAATTTTAAAAAGAGTTAAAAACTCAAATAAAACTTAACATACTCAATTTTTTAAAATTTATTGAGGATTTTCAGTTACATAAATAAATCCCTGACGATAAATTTTTGTATTTACGTCCACCAACATGAAAAAGGAATCATGTCGTTTTTAGACAATCTCGATTACTTGAGTTTCCATCGTTCTTCATTTTTTACTTTTAAGCACTTCTTTAAATTGCGGTTTCGAATAAAAACAGTAGTTTGTAATTGTAACTATTTAAATAAATAGTTATATACATAACACATTACAAGTATCACCTTGCAACTATTTTAGATAATACTGGAAATAAGTATTTAAGACCTGCGAGATCCTTTTATTTTAAAATAAATAAATTCTTGTTGATGTATATCACATAACAGCAAATACCAAACACATACACAACAAAGTTTCAATCAGTTATTTAATTTTAAAAAGAATATAAAAAAATTGTTGATCAGTCTATGCCTCAAATAAGTTTTCTTATTTTTAGGGGGAGGGGAATAATAAATATTCATACAATGAGTAAGAAAGAAAAGCGAGTGATAAGTTACACAAGCACAAATATTTAATTTCCCTCTATCCATTATTACACATCGTAAGACAATGCAAGGGAAAATTCTATTAAAAGAAATCAGAAAGAAAAAAGGCAACACTATAAAACTTGAAGTTTCAATAAGATAACGGAAACACAAAGCGTGCTCTTAAACAGGTACAGTAAAATACACTTAACGCGAAAACGCTTAAGATGAAATATCGGTTAACACGAAGTAATACAACGCTCCCGACATCCTACTATGTATTCTCATGCCTTTTTTTCTGATCATGCCTTCTGAGAATGAACAAAATACGGAAAACACCGGCCACGCTGGTTCCTCATCGGAAGAGTTCGTTGCAATAGATGATGATGTGAGTACAGCCCAAATAGTGACAGACAAAGACATTTTAGAGCTTGTTCAAAGTTAAAAAAATATCATTAGTGCAAATTCCGACGACGAAAATGAAATGAACAATGCAACTCCAGTTCCCACGTCACCCAAAATGAGGAATATCATGAAAAATATGCACAGCTATTTAGAATCAAATTCTCCGATGAGGAAATGAATAACAAAATGGGCGACATCGAGCAATTTGTTGACAATTTCATGCTAAAAAAAACATGCAAAAAAAGTATAGATAATTTTCAGAAAACTCAATAAATGTTTTGTTTTTTCAAGAACTTGTAAAAAATTTGCATTTAATTTCATTGTGAATGTCTTTGTTTCATTGATTTTTATTAAATACATGCATATATACATAAGTATGTGAATAAAATTAATAATAAACTTAGTTTTGTTCAATATATGGATTTTTTTTTTGCAATATCCCTTAAAACGAAAAAATATTTCAGTTCCCTCAGTATTCCCTCCTATTTTCATTGTATTTGAATTGACGTAAAGAAGTACACGCACTTAGTATAATTATTTATTAATTGAATCTCTCTCTCTCTAAAACTATAAGCATTTTAAATCGGATGTAGCAAAAAAAAATTGTACTTCGATAAATTTACGCTTACAACTTTTATATTACGATAAGGTTAAAAATGTTCTCATTCATTTTTGTTTCAGTCTTTATATCCTACACGAAGAAACATTGGAAGATATAAACTGAAGCGTGAATTGAGTCTAAAAAAACTAACGCTAAAAATAACATTACTTAAGTAATTAGTTATCCGATTACATGCCTTTGACGTTCTCTTAAATTTAATTTTGTTTCATATTCCTCTAATTCATCACGTTCGTAATTACTTTAATCGTTTCTTTTGTCGACGTGTATCTATGAAGATACATTTAATTTTTAATAGTTTTTCTCCCGGTAGCAAAACAGCAGGTAGAAGCCCGAAATACCTCATCGATCTAAATGTCAATTTTTCCCTAAGCTCTCGCTGCTAATATTTTGTTGATTAAAAAATTGAAACAAAAAATGAGTGACATAAAAAAAGTATGGGGAGTGATAATGCGGAAAAAAACGAGGAAAAAACATAAAATCTGAACGGGGTAAATTCGTGATTATGCGGAAATAGCATTGAATAACTTCTAATAAAAAAATTTTTTTCGTACAGTATATTTTTTTTATTTGCTTTATTTTAATAACAATATCACTAAGTTAATTTATCATTTATCATTATGCATTAAATATATTTCTAGATTTTATAGTTTGAGTTATTATCAATACTATTCCATAATGATTTTTAGAACAAGACATAACTCCAGTAGATCTTAAATATCTGCCGACTGAAAATTATAAGTCTGAAGTGTGCGTAATTGGGTAATTTTGCGTATTTGGGTTCAAACATTAACATTCTAAGCGACATTGGTGCTGAAATTAAATCACTGCCTTCATGGTCTAAGAGCTTTTTAAAGTCAAAATTGATTAAAAGACATACAAAAATTACACTATAATAGAATCCTCAGACCCACACTTACCTTTGGATTTGACAGGTGTCGTCCACGTCACATGACCATGGTTCAAAATTACGCGGACCGTCGCCAAAAGCCCTCGTGTTGCTAAGACAGTGCGATGTCAATATTCACTCACTCACTCACCTTTGGATCTGAAATTTGAACTTTGACTAAATCACAGATTGAACAGCTAGCCATCTTTGAGTGAGAGAGAGAGAAAAGTTCTTGGCTATATCTTTCGTTCTGTGAATGAAAAAAGATTGAGGAGACAACGGCATAATTTTGAATTATATAAGATGTTGAAGAAAACAGATATCATTAAATCCCTCAAGATGGGTCTCCTGAGGTTTGCGGGCCCTATCTACCGCATACACACCTCATCCTATTGACACACAGAATTTTCAATTACAAACCTATTGGAACTAGAACTAGGGGTAAAACCAAATTGAGATGAGCTAATTGTGTGGAGAACGATTTTGAAGTTTTAACAGTGAGACTAACTAGAGAACTGTTGTAAGCGGAGATCGGAATGGAAGAGGGTTCATGAGAAGGTCTTGGCCTATATATATATATATATATATATATATATATATATATAAAGAGTGTCCAACCTTAATGTGACCCAATAGCTAATTCCCGAACCATTCGTCTTAGATATGCACTTACAATTTGAAAAATGTTTTAAAACAGGTAAAGAATGATTTTACGTGCTCTTCGAACCAAAAAACCCATTTACAAAAAACTTACAAAAATTAATTTTTTATACGGTCCCCAAGTCCTATCACTTATATTTAGAATAAGATGCAGTACACAAAAACAAAATAAACACAAAAGTTTCATTTTATTACGATAAAAACTGGCCGAGTTATAGAACTTTGAAAATCATACTTTATATGCATTTTCTCGGCGATTTTCAAGAAGCTAGTAAGGGGCCGTCTCCAAAGTGAAATTAGTTGGAACTCTGCTAGGAAACTTTCGCTCTTGCACGTCACTCTTATGTAAATTGTTTTTAAATTTAAAAGCATACGTTAATAATACAATAATTGAGTACTTAAGAAATAAAATTTATTCTGTGTACGTGTAAAACATAGAAAAAATATAATATTTTGGACGACAAGAAAACATTTCAAAAGCAGTTCCAAAAACTAGACTTATATGCTATGGCTTCAGTCTGATTTGCTGCGTTTTTGCTAATCATGACGAACGTTAAAAATCTGTTGTGTAGTCGCTTGCAATTGCATACAGTCGTATTCTAATATTATGAATTCTAGTAGGGTAGAACGAGATGTATACAAATGGAGAATACTGCGAAATGGTACTGTTTTATGCAGTGTAATCGAAATAAGAGAGAGGCGGCAAGACTTTACGCCATTAAATTTCCCACTCAAAGACATCCATCTTATTGCACAATTGCCCGTGCTGTTCTGCGCTTGTATAAAACTGGGAGTTGCAATAGACGTATTCCCTGTCTCGTGCCTTCACCATTATTTAAGTTAATTTGGTCATTCTGATATAATAAACCCCCTGATACATGATTGGTGCATTTTTCTATATTATGCTATAATTTGAACGGCAAATCCTGTATTATTTTCCTGCTATTTGCTAAAACAAGGTGTTTTAATCTTTTCGGTACAAGTTGTATTTCTTTAATTTAATTTTTATTGTTTGCCGTACAGCAATACAAATTGTCAATCTATGATGTTTACTACGATGTTTTAATTTTTCTATGATGGTTTTTTTTTTTTTTGCTCTTTCTGTAGATAGTGAATTACTGTGTTCAAAACTCAATTTATATACGACCCCCTTTTCTGAGCAACTCGGATGCTTCAAATTTATGTAGGCATAACTCGGCCGGTTCTTATCGTAATAAAATGAAACTTTTTGTGTTTACTTTGTTTTTGTGTACTGCATCTTTTCCTAAATACAAGGAATAGGACCGGGGACTGTATAAAAATTTAATTTTTGTAAGTTTTTTGTAAATGGGTCTTTTGGTTCGAAAAGCACGTAAAAACATTCCTTACCTTTTTTAAAACATTTTTTAAATTGGAAGTGCATATCTAAACCTAACGGTTCGGGAATTAGCTATTGGGTCACATTAAGGCTGGACACCCTGTATATATATATATATATATATATATATATATATATATATATATATATATATTACAAAAATATACAAAAAATAGTTATATACCTAAGATAACTATAGTCATGATAGAATAGATTTAGCCACAGCCCATATATATATGGGCCACTCCTGGGTGTATATATATATATATATAGATACCCAGGAGTGTTGTGTTAATAGAAGAAGGAGAATTTTTCTCCTTGCTTTATTTTTATAAAAATATCACTAAGTCAATTTATCATTTGTTGCATTAAATTCATTTTTTATGTATTATTATTTTCTTTGAACTATTATTTAAAAATATTTCAGAATGATTTTTAGAACAAGGCAAGTTTTTATATTGTTTGTTTGTGTTTCAAAATAATATTTACAAGTAATTGTATCATTAGAAAGTATATGTTTGCTCCCGTATTTACGAAGATTTAAAAAAAAATACATTTTTCATTTTAAATTCTTCACAAATTTTTGATTAAGTATGCTTCGTAATAAAGATATATAACAAATGTTATTTTCTAAATAGCGTGAATATTTATCGTCTAAAAGTAGGATGGTTCCATTGCTTCACAGGATGAGGGGAATATTGAAAGGTTTTCATCTCTCTATTGAAAAAAAGGTTTTCATCTCTCACTGCTGAAAATGACTATATTTGTATTTGTATTTCCAAGATAAAGGGTTATGTTTTTTTTTAAATATTTTAATTAAAGAACTATACTTTCTCCATATCGCTAAGCTTTTTTATGGTTGTGGAGATGGTATCTATATAAACCAGTAACAGCCTTTGGGCTGTAGTGATCACTTTAGTCCAGTAGTAGGGTACGTACTTACGGATCAGAAGGTACCAAGTTCTATCCTCCTTCATGGTGATAAGTAATGTCTTATATTACCCAATAAACAGTCAAAAAAATTATTGACATGAAAGTTTCACTGAATGCAAGTGGGCATGTATCACGTTTACGCTTTTATATACAGAAAAAAACAGCTTTTTTATTCTGGACATTTTTGTTGCAGTCAGTCGTTTGATTAGTTTCTAGTGTATGTGTGGAAGCTTATTCTTAGTTACAGATCATATTTTGTAACTGATAGATATATATGTTCTTTAAAAGTGTGTATGCATGAATCAGAATCTTTCACTTACTTTTCAAAGTGTCTTATCATCCATATATTTGATTTTTGCTGGGAAAAAACTCTGAAAACAATATATATTTTTATAGATGTTAAAATTAAAATTATGGAAAAAGATTAAAGTTATGAAATATTTAATTCGCATCCCAGAGAATACCAAAATAATCATAACTGTATTTAATGCTTTTGAAACATGAAGTAGAAACTATTTAAGTATAAATAAAAGAAGTTCACACACAATCGAACTCTATTGAATATATATATATATATGTGTGTGTGTTTGTGTGTGTGTGTGTTGCTGTGGGGAGTCCATATCCCCACGAATAATCACATCACAAAGTTAAAATTGAAAATTACATTTCTGAAAACTCAGATTGCGTTAGCTGTACTTCAAACGTGGAGAGAAGTCCCAAATCTCACAAAAAATAAACTGGAAAAGCTATTCACAGCTTGAAGCAAGGCATTAAAGGCCTGTTGGAGTCATTTGGAAGGTTGCAAAAGCCTTAGCTACAAAGTCTCATTTCTACAAGAGCCTACTATATTCCTGAAAAGAGACATATGCCAATTTTGTGTTCCCAAGAATCCAGACGAAAATGTATAATTTCAGATTCCCACACGCACACTCACATTTAATAAATCAATTTTAAAAGAAAAATAATCGTGTTATTCTAATCTGTGATTTAAATTTCATTCTCTAAAAATAAGCTGTACAAATGGACCTTACATATATATATATATAATCAAAATTTCTCTACAAGAGAGAGATGAATTAACATGATTAAAACTGAAAAGAATTGTAATTGCAAGATAACCAGACAACAGAATTTAAAAGGAGATATGAAAAATTGAAATAACAGAGTTAAATATAAAAATATAAAAGAATGGATGCTACAGTATTATAAACATTGCTGACTTTTTATATAGTAGAGTTAACATAAAACACTTGCTTATAATTAAATTTTAACTGCCATACCCGAAATTATCCCAGGTACGGCACTAATGCTCCAAAATATTACACCTGAGTATTATGCAGGTTAATTTTTTCTTAAGTGCCTCTTTTTGTTGTACCTTATTAGGAGATTATTTCGGCTTGATCTTTTTGCCAAATCCGAATCTATATCGGGAAAAGTTAATTTTGGCTCAATTTTTTAATAGATGATGTTTCATGAGGAGTATTCTTGATATTTTCATGAGATCACCTCAAAAATAAAAAAGGAAGATATACTCAAGCCAAAGATTGTTTTTGACTACAATCTAACTATGGGAAATATCCCTTCATCCGGCAATCTGAAAATGCTAGAAAAAATGTAAAAAAAGATATTTTTACATTTACTGGACAAGATACTCTGGTTTTGCCCTATAAAAATGCATTTGAGAAACATATTACATTTTTAGAATTTCGAATCTAAGTTGTAGAAGAGCTTTTTTTATAAATATAATTATGCAGTTTCTGGACAATAGAATCCAGGCAGACCACCTACAGGAGATAACCCTGCCCGTCTTAAAAAAGATATTTTATATCCCATATTCCATCTACTCCTGGGAAACGGAAGCCTACAAGACAGTGCGAAGTTTGGTTTTCAAAAAATGATGCAAATGGAAATAAAAGATAAAGAAGGAAACACGATCCTGGTGTAATGATTGCGGAGTTAGTTTGTGCGTGGTAAAGTGTTTCTAGTTATACCACACAAAAATAAATTTCTAAAATGCTAATAGGTGTTCCTTTTTATTTTATA
The DNA here is from genome assembly GCA_019973975.1 of Trichonephila clavata. Lineage (NCBI taxonomy): Eukaryota > Metazoa > Arthropoda > Arachnida > Araneae > Nephilidae > Trichonephila > Trichonephila clavata. The sequence continues at coordinate 113,135 of BMAO01013422.1, forward strand.
TTTTTTTAGTAAATAATGCTCCACTAGAAACGAACTTTAATACTACCACGCTGTGTGGCAGCCATTTCTCAAGCGAATACGCAGTTGCTACAAAACTTTAAAAAATTTTGTGCATGTGTAATTCAAACTATCAATTTTTAAATTAAGTATATTTTATTTAGTACTAGCATTTGTGATTTTTGCAATAAAAAATCTGATAATTTATGTATCCAAATCATCAAAATAACTTGATAGTTAAAAGGTTAAAGGACTAGAAAATTACAAATGTTACTTAAACATTCAGAACCTTTTGCTGGCTTTTTTCACGATGTCATTTGACATAAATACAGAAGCTTTACACTGTCAAATTCTTTCTCTGAAAGATATGATAAAATGCCATATTCTGTTTGAAAATAGAAACACAATTATCGATTTATTAAACTGAGTTTCAAAACAAGTGAGAAAACCGTTAGCATGTTCGAGAATAATGTCTATATAACATTACAACAGATAAGTGTTCAGTCAGTTCGAAAATAAAGGGTCTATCTCATTAGTCATCTTGATAGCTTACTACATACGGTTTGTCTAGGTAATACCTACGTTTTAGAATCAGCCATAAGTCTAAAAGAGAATTGCTTGTCTATCATCTCCCTATGGCGCCGTGGAGTTGGAGCCAGATGACTGTTTCAAAGGTTCTTGATCTTGGACGACCTTGGCTTTATCGTCTGGTATCCCCTTCTAGTACCGTCGAGTTTTCTTAGAATACATTTTTCAGCATACAAATCAATATATACTGGGATTTTCTAATCTTCTGTCCAGGTTCGCTTGTATCAAGCTGAATCTCGAGACCACGAAGATAATTCCAACTCAATGAATCATCTGAACAGCTAAAGACATAACAATTTTAAATAACTGAGTGCGACTGCAATCAATTGGCAACATAATAAAATCGGGAAGCTACAGCTGAAGCATTTCTTTAATGCCATAAAACTGATAGAATAATTAGGTTCATCATGCACTTCTGCTTTAGTACTTAATTGTTCAAATATTATGCAGCTAAGTTATTTTCTTAATAACTACAAAAGGTAAGGAAATGCCAGCTTTTCTTTAAATTTGGTTACAAAAATATATATTTAAACGAATCTTGGAAAATAAGACTTTGGAAACTCAAGTAATGCAGTTTCATTTTTTATATTTTCTATAAACTATTTTCTGAACTAAAATTATTAGATTAATTTTTTCATCATTATGGCATAGTAATCATCAAAATTAATAAGGTACGAAACATATATATTTATAAGAAATAAAGTTTATACATGAGTTTAATATCTGAAAAATCAAAATTAAAAAAAAAATTACTCTTATAAAATAACACTAAATTAAGTAAATTACAAGTAACGGTTGTTTTTTTTTGTTGCTATTGTATAAATTTAAGTCATCCATATAACAATATTAAATTAATTTAATATCAATGTAAGCATGAATTTAATGTAAAATTTGATTTTGTTAATACTTCAACTAATTACAATCGAGGATATAATTGGTATTACCTGCTTTTAAACAGTTATCTAAATGTTCTTCTATGAAATTTTGTTTCAGTGTATGATACTTGAAAACACAAACACTCAAATAAACAATTTTCATTAGCTAAATATTTTAAAATATCAACAAGCTCCAACTTATGCTGTTATTATTAAAAAAAAGTTTAAAAATAAATCGTTACAGGTACGGCAACATTTTAACCATTACTAAGCGACTGTGATGAGATATTTGAAAAATGGTAAAATGTAGAGAATGATATATGTAAGCCGAAAGAGAGCGTGCGTTTTACAAATAACAAATCTGAAACAGGCTGCTTACGTGCTCCCAGACGCCATGTTGCCAACCTCGGAACAAACTATTCCAAAAATTGTTCTTTTTTAATATTCATTTTCGTTATGTGATAAATTATCCTCAGTCTATATTTGCAAATGGAAGCTGTAAAACAAAATTGGTAGTTGATAATCATGGAAATGAATTTACTATTGCTTGAATATATACAGTGGGATTTGCTACCAGACAGACAAACTTATAAAGGTTTTAAGGGTTACACAGACAACTCCGGAATCACATAGGAATGCAGGGTCACACAAATGCCGTAGTAGCGTGCTATGGTGAAAAGAAACAGAGAAAAAGAGTAGAAACAGCAACACATTAATATGACAGAAAATTTTTTATTGAAAGGTGTATATATATATATATATATATATCTTTGCAATTAAAAGTTCAGCATATTTAAGAATTACATAATGAACATCATCCGATTATCTGGACCAACCAGAAGAGATGACTTCGGAAGGCATGTGAGTTTTAAACTTCCGGTCTGTGTTTTGTATAAAAGTCGAAGATTCTCTGGAAAATGCGCATCGTTTATTGTAAAAACCATGTAACCGCACGCATCTAGATTTTGCTTTTGTGTTTTTTACTGTGCCGTCTCCTAACTATAATAAAAAATGGACTATCCCGCTACAAAATGATTCGTCATCAATTCCACATCTTTTGTACTCATCTCCATTCTTGGCCAACTGATTAATAGTTAATTACAAGAAATCATACCACTCACCCCGATGTTATATATATATAAATATCAATAAATACATACAAAATAGTTATAAGACCTAAGGTAACTAGTCAAGATAGTAATAAGTATATTAGCCTTAGTAGTACTATAGCAAACTCTTGGCCTTATGAACTAATATTGCAGGTTTAAGCAAAGTTTTGAGGCTAGCCAACCTTCAACTGTATTTGCCAATACTCTGGGCCATAGGGAAAGAGTAAGGAATATCAAGAGAAATTTAACTATTACAGATAAAAACACAATCTATAAATATAAAACGATAAAATTATAGCCTACTAATAATTACGAGTATAAGTTAAAATCGATGCAAAAAACTAGATGTATATACGAATGTATATATTTCATTTTAACCAAGGAATTTCTTAAATTTCTCGGAATGCTATACAGAAGCGCCTATGTTCGTGCAAATTGCTCTAGCAGAATTTAAATAATCCTTTCTTTTGAGAGGTCAGACGGAAGTCGCTGAATAACATGAAATGCAAATGAAAGGTGGAGACTAAAAGCAATTTTATCTACACTTTCATTGACCGATTGTAGAGGTGGATCTCTATATTCGTTAGAATATTTTCACCAATTTTTTGAAAAAAGAAGCGATTACTACCTCATGAATGCACGCCGAAGTCCAGCCCTTTTAACACCTTAACCATGACCTTTTTCTAGTTTATAGTTTGATCTAACCCAGACGCATTTGAAAATAAAAAAAAAAGTTGGAAAAATGGTTTAAACATATTGAGCTTTCATTATGAAGGGTATCACTGTAAGCTAGTTATTTATTTATTTCCATTAACAAGGGTTAGTTTCATTAATAAGGAGAGTAAAAAAAAAGCTTAGCTATGATATCTATTTTTGGATGATGATAAAATGTTGAAAGAAAGGATGCCGCTGACTTAGAACCCATTAGTAATGATAGTAATCAAAATAATGATAGAAAATGATACTACGTTTCTATCATCTCTGTTTTTGATACGAATAATCAAATCATTACGTTCTTTTTTTCCTTTTTAAATTTACACACAAGGAAGCCCCAATTTTTATATAATAATATTCTTACCCATAATGCGCAGATAGTTAATACAATATAAAATGATTTTAAAATAATCAAAACTATTACTCTTCATTCTGACCAGTGAATTGATCAGCTTCAAAATAATTTTTATTAGGATAGAATCTTTAAAGATAATGAATACTATTTAGAAAAATACGGTACCTACAAGATTGTTCACACACTCACATAAATAAATAACGATCTAGATTCAAGATCCAGAATGTTAGACATAAAAATGAAGACAGATTGTTAAAAGATGTGAATAAATATTATAGATTTGCTAAGTACAGTCTTATTATGTCATTATTAATATGACGCTGGACTCAAAAAATGACAAACTTTCTTATTTTTTATTACAGTGCTGATCACCGTAAATGCAACACCAAGAAAGACAAGAGATAGCACAACAAAATTTATTTTGTAGATAGCATGTTGACTAAGTATCAAATGATTAAATTTATAGACTTCTGTGAAGTGTGGTTCCTGCCAGAATAGCCGCCATTGTTGGAGATCACTGCTGTCACGCGCCTCGGCATTGATTCAAAGAGACTTTTGGATGTGTTCTTGGGGTACAGCAGACCAAGCAACTTCCACACGTTGCCAAAGTTGATCTGGTGTGGCAGTTGGGGGTGTAATCTGAGTCAATCGTTGAGCAACCATGGACCACATGTTTTCTATCGGTGAAAGATCCGGACAGCGAGCCGGCCATGGAAGCAATTCAATCTGGTGATTGACGAAGAACCTTTGGACAATGCGTGCCACGTGTGGTCACGCATTATCCTGTTGAAATATGACTGTGGTCAAGCCCTGAAGGTAAGAAAGGACAACTGGCTCCAACACCTCGAAGGTGTAGCGCTGGCTGTTTAAAGTACCGGCAATGCGTACTAGAGGAGTGCGAGAGAGATATCCAATACCGCCCCATATCATAATACCCGGTGCAGGACCAGTGTGGCGGTGCATAACACAGCTTTTCAACATCCTCTGTCCACGGTGTCTCCAGACTCGAATCCAACTATCGTCGTGTTGCAGACAGATGCGTGACTCATCAGTAAGGACAACTTCATTCCATTCTGCCTCCCACATCCTTCTTTCATCGCACCATTGGCGACGGAGACGTCTGTGGTTCTGCGTCAAGGGTAGACCAAGCAATGGACGTCTTGCGGACAGACCACGCTGCTGTAAACGGCGTCGAATGGTACCCGCAGACACTGAATGATGCGTTACAGTCTCAATGTGCTGTGCTATGGTTCGTGATGTGACTGAGCGATCCGTCACTGCCATGCACACAATTTGCCTGTCCTCATGTGAAGTGGTGCACTGAGGTGGATGCGATCGACCACGTCGGTCCGTCGTACCCTCCTGCTTCCAACGGTCACATATCCGCATGACAGTTGTTTGGTTTCGTCCAACACGACTACCGATTTCCCTGAAAGATAATCCACAATCTCGGTAGGCCACTATCCTTCCTCTGTCGAACTCGGATACTTGATCAAAAGCTGATCGCTGTTTTTACGAGACATAACTGATCGTTTTTTGAAAAAAACAACAAGAAAAACACAATTGCCGAACTTGAAATCGTCTAAATCTCCAAGCCTTAAATAGCCCTTTGAGGTGGTGCCACAGGCGTGCGTGATGTGTGTCTGCGCTGAAATTCTAATCATATATTTGCATATCTTCCCTCCACTAATGCATGTTGTAAATTTCATGTTATTTGCGTGCTTCCTTCATGGTGTTGCATTTACGGTGGCCAGCAGTGTAGATCTTCGAGAAATTTGACACGAATATTGGTTAATACCGTAAGTGGAACGTTTTTGAAATTTTTTTGTAATTTTTTGAGTACTTGAAATTTTTTCGTGCTTAAATAGACTTAAATTGCTGTTCGTGAGTCGTTTTCTTCAAATTTCTCCCAAATTTAAAACGTTCTTCACAATTTGTCTAGTCATGAAATTTTTTGAAAATTTCAAAAAAAATAATAATAACTAAAAATATATATATGTTTCTTATTATGCAACAAAAAGTACAACTCTAAAAAAGTTTGGAAATTTTAATAATCTGAAGGTGGGAAGGGCTGGAGATTCCATGTCTTTTATGACAAATCAAGTTAATGTTCAAGATCCTGTCTCGAATCCAAAACATTTTTTCAGTCGGAAAATTGTTCCAGTATTAGTATTACATTCTTACTTTACTATCCGATAGTAAGCAGCATAGTTTATTATACTTTTTTAAATTTTGGATTAAAGTGGTTCGTTTATTCAGATACAAAAAGGTTTTCATGTTTCGTCTCCTATACTGTAATGATTTAGACTTAGAAGGCATGTTGAAGAGAAAAGTATAAATTTCTGGAATTTTTTAAATTGTAAAGTATACATATTTTAAACGTTCATATGTATGGCGATGTCACAATCTGATATGAATTTTTATTTATTTATTTATTTTTTGAGAATATGTTACGAGCTTTATTCAAGCGAAGACGATCTTAAAGCAAATGGTTGTCCTTCATTAACCTCAATGTGGAATTCAATTAATACATTTTTGCCGCTTTAGTTGTTAGTAGAGTATAGTTTATTAGTCTTAATGAGATAAGCAGTTTTTTGTATTCCTATATAGTTATACTACTAAAATTCGGTTGACTATGTTATGGAAAAAAACTTTTTAATGAAAAATAAATTTATTATTTATGGAAAAGATATTATTTTATTATCTCGATCTAATTAGTACTACATTAAGGCAGATTATCCCAACTAAAACGTAATACGATAATGTCTTAATTTAATTAAGACAACTTAATTTATTTCTTTCTTTTTGTTTTTGTTTCAGTGATAAATTTCTTTGCGGGATCCATTGGTTATCTGTTTCTTTAATTTTGAACTTCTGAAATGCAGGATCATTGAGAAAGAACTTTTATCGTTACAAAACCAGTGGCGCACACAGGGATTTTTCAAGGGAGGAAGAGGGCTGGATCGATTGCCTAAGTGCTCCATTCTCGTATGATACCCCAAAACGGCACCAAATATATTCTTTTGATTTTATCGATTGTCGGGAATAAAAAACAGCAAAAAATAAATTATTGAATAAATAATTAGCCTTAATTAATAAAATAAAATATAATTAATTATTTTACATACTTTATTCATAAGATTATAATCAATCGGGAAAAAATCAAGGGCGATGGGGGGGGGGGCTTGCTCCAATTATTTTTATCTATGCTCCTTTATTTTTTTTACTGAGTAGGTTTATAGGTAATATTTAATTTAATTTTTGTCTCTCTTTAGCATATTATATAAGAAACTTTGATATCGATTAAATCCGTATTTTTTGTTTTTCGTTTAAATATAGTCCTTTATTTTGAGGTGGTGAAAACGTTCGTGTTTTTACGCATTGCTTCAACTTCTGTTCTGAAAGTCCTATTTCAAAAATTCTCTATAAATTAAAAAAATAAAGGAAAAGTATAACGAACAAACCATAATAAAACAATAAATTACTGTATTAAAAGAGAAGAAAAATGCGATTTTTTTTTCAATCAAATGTTCTCAAATATTTCAAAACTAAAGCTGTAACTCGTAACTAGAAGTAATGTAAATTATATAAAAGTTGTGGGGGAGGGGTCCTAGTTAGGACCCCTCTCCCTCTGTCTGGCGCGTCTCTAAGTGTGGGGGGAAACGAAACATCACCAACAAACGCCATAATAACAAATAGATTTATTCAAGTTCTGAACAAACACTTATACACACAATCACAAGTTTAACTATAAGAAGAAACCTAGGAGTGATCCCTAAAACGTTGATTAATCCTAATACTCAATTCTAAGTAAACCCGACTACCAGAAATGGACAAGGAGAACAATCACTAATGACCTCAGGCCGATTCTAAATCTAATATCTTAAAGCTTCAATCTAATAATTTAATCTCAGAAATTACACCTTTTAAACACGCGCTGAGTTTGTGAATTTAATTCTCCAATGTTCAACTTACTTGACCAGCTTCACTGCTCCTTCTCCTTTTTTACATCTACAATACCTATATATATAGACTTTATATAATCGAACTAATTAACATATATCTATCTCGTGTTTTTCTGGAAAGGCTGTGAATTAGTATAAATGCTAGCCCCAAAGTTTCCCCAAGAGGATTAGTTAGAATATCTCGCGAATAGCCCCGTCACAAAGTAAAGCTCGTAATGTACTTCTGTATCTAATGTTATTTTCTAATTTTGTGACAAAAGTTTTCCAGAAAATTTTTTTCAGTAAAAATGTTAGAACTAATTTCAGCGAATTTGGGGGAAAACATGTCATGCTTATATAAATATGTGCCTGCAAATATATTATTTAATTAAGCCTCAACTTGATATGAGTCTAAGAAAGAAAAAGAGGAGCTCCATATTTAGTAAAATTTGTTTTTATTTCCTTGTAAGGAAAAGTCCTGTGTCTTTCATTTTATTTTCTCAATTAACTTATCTATTTCTCGAAAAATAAACGCTTCCTCTTAAGCTAAAAATAGCTTTAAATTTTGCTTGTAATTAGTTTCAAGAAATTTAATCCAAATAATTTCTTGTGTTTAATGAGCATCCTTATGAGAACAAAAAAGCTGTACACACATAAAAAAGGAAAAATGAAATTTAAAAAAAATATAAACAGCTCCAAACAATAACAGTAAAAATTTCATTTGTAAAGCCACATCTCAATATCTATTAAATCCCCTAGCATTTTCGGAAGCTTTGATTGAAAAACCGCCATGAGTGCTTCAATCTGTCACACTTAGTTTTAGTGTAGCATGTCATTTTAAAAAACTTGAATATGCAAATCATCAGTTCCTGCAATAAAATATGAAAACTTAGCGAGAGATTCTCTGAAATCTATGATCAAGAGTTCAGTTTAAGCCACTAAAATTCAACGTTTCTGCAATTTTAATGAGCTGTTTTTTTAACAGCGCACGGATAGGTCAGCACTGAGTCACCGTTTGAGTGACCGACGTCTATCGTGTCACCTTGAAGCAAATAGGGAAATTAAGGAGATTAAAAAAAAAGAATGAAAAAAGCTTGAAAGAGTTGACCGTCTCTAAGAATGGGGGGAAAAAGAAGAGGAAAAGACTTGCGCGGACTTCAAGCGAAAAATAGATCCGTTGGAAGCAGATCTGGAAAAATAGAGGAAGAGGGGGGAGTTTAAATGTAAAAGAAATATATGTGTTTATGCATATGCGCTTGTGAGTGAAGAAAACCCCAAAATATGACGAAAATACACAAAATTTTCTTTCTCGATGGGAATGTTTAGAAGATAATTATCCGTAGTCAAGCATCAAATTCCCGTGGGACATGGCAGATAGTAATTTACTTCTAAGAAAACAAAGCAAAAAAAAAAATATTTGGTGCAAGGCATTCGTGTTTGTGTATAATACAAAAGAATGGGTGTAGATCACGTCGGAAAGCAGATGTGTCAGTTTTCTATTAAATTAAACATACTTTTTTTAGGAAATCAACCTGTGTACAAATTCCACACATTAATTTAAATAATAATTATTTGAAATGGGATGCAATACAACTTACATTTTAGCACAACTCTTTTCTTTCGTTTTTTAAGCTTTTGTTTTGCGAAACATTTCAACTAAGGCTTAGTGGATTACTCTGCCTTTACTTTTTCCCCTGCTTTATCACAAAAATTAGAGAAAAAAGTAGTGTACAAAATGAACTAGCAGAAGCATTTAAGAATAAAGATAACTATTGTAATATTTATGAGAGAGAGAGAGATGTTTTGTCTTCAAAATTTCATATATTCACAATATATGTTAGTTTCAAAAATAAATTTACTACTCATACTGTTGGTGAACTTAGAGCAGAAATAACACAAAGGGATCTTAATATTAAAATTACGCAAAGAAGTAATAAGAAATGAAATAAAAAAAAGGAAATGCCTTTTTTATTATGTTATTAAAATAAAATATTAATTGAAAAAGCAAAATAGTTCATTAAGTTTTATTGAAAGAATTTGATTGTATATAAATTCTGTCAATTATTTTCTGAAGTTTTCATCATTTTTATGAATTTTATCTAAGTAAAATCAGTTGTTTTTACAAACTTATGTAATGATATATCTAAATATATATTTTACACTGCTGTTCAAAATTAAGATGATTCATAAAAGTGCTGGATGCACATTTTAAAGAAATTTAGTATGTATATTGGAATGGTCTGAAGAATGTTTTTTCAATCGTTATGCAGCAGAAAAGTTGCTTTTCGCGCTTAGCAAAATAAAAATTTCCGGATAAAAAAATATCCTCCACTTGCGCATCACAAGTTTGAAAAATGAAAAAAATGTCACTGTTGTTGGACAGTTTTACCCCTATTGTAACGCTTTTGTTCTAAATGTAATTATATGAGAAGCGAGAAAAAATTAGCACCTGTAAATTCAAAATATTTATTCTTTGTGCTAAAAACTTGAAATCACTTTTTTTTGTAAAATCAGCAATATTTTATAACTTTATTCGACTTTATATTTTTTTCACCCTTAATAAGAAAAACTAAATAAAAATGGTAAATATGTTTCACATTTCGAATATCTTAATACTTTGTGTGTGCACCTGTTATTAAGCATAGTTTTTATAAATTATCCAATATTTTTATTCAGGAAAGGTGCTTTAAAGTCTGATTTTTGATAACATTTGGGTATTGATCTAAATAAAAACAGTTGTCCTGATGATACCGTTTCTTGCTACAACACAATAAACTTTACGAAATCCCTTAGTCTAAGCGTTTCGCCGCTTAGGTGTGATGGGGATGATTTAGAGATCTGTGTATCTGAGTCATATCACTACAACCTTAAAAGAGAGATGGCGCAATTGCCGGTGTTGCTTGATCAGACTCCATAACGATCACTGACCAATTATGTTGTTTTTAGGATGGTCAATGATGTGTTTAGTTTGGAATATGAGGAACAGAGAAAGCAATTAAAACCTATGTAAGATCAAAATGTTTTTGTTCAAACAAAAATATATATATTATCAATTTTATAAAGATATATATTAAATATTATCAATATTTTGTAATTTTTTCAAATTTACTTTTCTCGACTTTAATAAATAAACCTTAATAAATAGGAAATAAATTTTCCATTTTTTATAAAAAAAGAATGGTTTTTGAAATTAGATTTTTAAAAAAAATTTATGCATAATAAGGACTGAAAACCAGATTACCACTAGCAATTAATGTATTTGATTCCTTTCTTTTCTTTTACGTAATTAGCTGTTGACATGTGTTATGTCTAGTTTACTGTAGCTATGGAGACACTTATCTCTTATGCCAGTTTACTAAATGATTTTGACTTTCAGTCAGTCGCCAGCAGATTGTAAGGTGGCAATTAATTTCTTGATAAATATTTGTACTCTTATTTTCATATACTTTTTTTTCGAATGTTGAATGTTAACTTCTGAAAAATGCAGTAAAAATGGTTAAATGTAATAAAATCATTACTAGAAAGGATTTTGAAAGCCAAATATTCGGTGATCCAAGTGATTTTTTGCCAGATAAGAATTCTTCCCCCAAAGATGTCTTAATGTGCTGTTTCTTAGAGCGATATGGGGTGTCACTACCTCCCAACAACAGACAAGTAAAATTTTGTAAAGTAGCAGAAAAAGCGGTCTAAAAAATTAATATTTGAGCAAAAAAGCTTCTGTTTTTTGTTGTTTAGGAGTACAGAATAGTACAGCTAATTGATAAGTAACATGATAATGATTATAGTAGATCAATTTGTAAAAAAGACTTACATCTTTAAAAGGGAATCTGTTCTGCTTTTGATGCAGTAACATTTAATTGTGCTATTGTCATAGATTGCATTTGAAAAGCAATCTAAATTTGTGTGAATGCATAGTTATAGTTAATTGCCATTGAGGAAAAGTTAACCCAATTCCTTTAATTGAGATGTTTTGTGTTCCTGGAAAGAAAGTGGGAGTTGAGAAAGTTTTATGGTTGAACTTATACAGGAAACTAATCCCTACATTAGTAATGAACCTTGAAAGATAAACAGCTAGCGAATATCCTAGCTTTCCAGAAATACATTGGCTAGAAGAACCCCATGTGTGGAAGAGTTGTTTTCCATAAAAATGGAATAAATAGCTCCTTCAGGGAAGGGAAACATAAATTTCAAAGATTTCGTTCTCTTACCACACCACAATCACAAAGACTTTTAAGGACATGGAAGTCTCTTGTACGCATTCAACATAATGCCTGCTCAATTATCAATATCTCAACTATCATACTGGTCTCATCAGATATTTTATAACATGTAGCAGGTACTTGGCTTTCTCTAGACAAAGATACATAGAGAATCAGTGGATTTGGACTCATCAGTGAACAAAACAGTCTTTTACTGATCCATGTTCCAATATCATTGTGCTCTGGCCATACTAAACGAGTCTGTACGCAAAAGTGAGAGTTGGGCAAACATAAAGTCATCCTGCAAACAGACCTCTCTTATGCAATATTTTAGAAGCAATACCTTTAAAACTTGGGTCCAATAGGCACATATTCACCACACAGGTAAGATATTGCACTCTTGTAATGTCTGACTATAAAGGACAAATATCAGTCTTTATTGGTTGTCTTGGCTCTTAATTGATCTTTCCCAGGATTTTTCCCTACAGATCTAGACGCATTAAACTGTCTCTATATAAGTTATACAATTACTAATAGATACATTAACTTCTCTAGCAATCTATATTTGAGACTATCCTGCCTCAAGTCCCTTGATAATCTGCCACCTCATTCCATTATCCAAACATTTCCGATGACTTCTTTTTACTGTTTTCTTTTGAATTTCACTGAAAGTTGCAAAAAGAAAACCACACGAAAGTCGATGTGGTGTGTAGACCAACGAAGCGTGGGAGTTTACACGTACGCTTTCAAACCATTTTCATTTAAATGCATATCGCACACTTACGTGTATGTTTACGTAATCGATGCTTATAATTTATATCTTTATTTGAAGCAGTAGCTTTTTCTCCCTCTCTCTCTTCCATTCCGTACTTTCAAGAAACTGTAATAAGTGTGAAAATTCTCTTCGTTTGGATCACTAATGCGCCATAAACTTACCACTAAAAACTCTCTTCATTTTTATCACTAATGCGCCATAAACTTACCACTAAAAATTCTCTTCATTTTTATCACTAATGCGCCATAAACTTACAACTAAAAAATTCTCTTACGTAGATATTTACACTATAATTCAAATTCATGGTATGTTGTCTATTTTCTCTTAAAAGAATACATTTTTTGCTTTACTAATTCCTATAACTTTCAAGTATTTTTTATAAATGCGTTTGGATAATCAATTCATTCAAGTTATTAAATGTGGTATACTGAAATTTTAAAATGATGAGAAAAAAAATTGTTGTTTGGAAAAAATACGATTTATTTATCTACTTATTTTAGACAAGAAAAATGCCAAATTCTTGAAAATGAATTATAGTTCTATTCAATATTTAGCTTCTAGATTTCGATGTTATCTTGATCATTGCATGAAACACATAGTAAAGAGTCTAGATATTCCAGTGACCTTAGTCGTAAGCTCATGAGAATCGATTTTTATCATCGCTAGAGTAAAGTGTGAGTTCGAGTAAAGCTCTGGCTCCACTAAAACTCTACTCATAACATTCGTAACTTAAAATGAGGCTTGGCACATAGCATGACTTGGAAATTAAGGGAAGGATGTACCAACTCATGATCCATACAGTTCTAGAACGACGTTAATTTAAACAAACCCGAATTAATACTTAACAAATTATAAATTTAGTCAAGTATTTGAAAGTTTCCTGCCAATGGGCTGCATGCTTAAGGCTGCCTTTGTTTATTGTCAAACAGCCCAATCTCTAAACTTAAACTATTTTCATATAAAACTTGTTAACACGTATATATCCGTTTATAATATCGCTAACTTAAAATTTAGAAAACATTTTTTTAAAAAAAGGGTGCATTTCCATTTCAGCATAAAGTTTAAAACCCATTTAGTATCAGAAATTGAACATAAACAAAGTAATATAAAAAAAATTAAGTCAATTCCTATATAGATCAACAAAGAAAAATTTTATTTTAGTTACTTTTTATTAAATAATTACAATTAATATAAATATGTATATACATATGACATAATCACAATATTAAGCGGCAAAACACCTTTTAAATTAACATTAAAAAAATTTTAAAACATTAAATTTGTAATTACATTTTGTAAAGAAAGTTGAATATAATAGGTAAGAACTTATCTTAAAACCAGTGTAAAAGGAATGCTGACGTCTAACTAGCATATGATTATTCAGGTTAAGTTAAATCTTCATCACAAATATAACAAAAGCTGTTTTATCCAGTGGGGCTGCCATCTAGAAGAATAATATCGACTGAAATATATCTCTTAAGATATATATGTATGCAATTATATATATATGTGTTACCAAAGTTTTTTTTTAATTTTAGCAATGCGTATATGCCTTAAGTGACTTCATAAAACCGCAGATTTCGCAGCCTATGTTACATGTGTACTTCACATATAATTTGCATAACCACTTCCTTAACATGACATGTTCTTGAATCATCACTAATAATAATTTGAAATAAATGTGTAAATCGAATGTATTTCATTTGCTAATCAATTATATTCATAGAAAAGCTATAATATATATACTTAAGCATACCACTTTACGCTCACAGCTACACTTACAGATTTCCTTTGGCAAAGCAAATAAAATATTCGATAAAAATTATTACTAATTCGTCATTTATTGCATTTTCAAGTCATGGGTACGTAGAAAAACTCCATCTTTAATGTTACCTCCTTCTTTCTGAAATTAAATTTATGTTTTAATTGCTTTTTTATTCATAAAAATTCTAAAAATTAGTAATTTTTTTATTTTTTACCAAAGTCAAATCCAAAACATTATATATATATATATATATATGTATATATATATATATATATAGTATTAGTTATATTTAACACTTAGATGAAATTTATTTTTTGTGTTGCCTGTAATAAGAAATTTTGAAGTTTGGCAGTGACTTCTTTTTCATTTGAATTTCAACATAATTTGAATAGGTATTTAACTAAGAGTACTTTCTTACTGTTAACACAAAATTGTCTTCAATTTAATTCCAGTTAAGTCAGTGCTTCTCAAACTTTCAATATTTGCGACCCAATATTCAACCATAATTTTCATCGCCCCTCCCTCCACACAATAACAATTGTATAGAATTAAATTATACTATACTTTGATGCTACAGCTAGAATATGACTTAAACCTCTTAAGTGCCACCGGCGAATAAAACGTCTCACTCAGCCAAAGCGTTATTTTCCCCGTACGTATATATACGTCTTCCCGAAGAGCGATCTTTTCTGTGCACTGCTATCCATAAAATTACTCCGAAGGCCTATTGAATGCTATAAAAGAACCTTCACAGGGTGTCCTGTGGCATTGGGAGGGAATTGTGTAATTTTTAATCGGCAGTTAAGAGATTAATCATAAACTGAACAATTATCAGGTATGTGTTAATTTTTGCATATAATTTTATATCTGGCAAGACCATGGGTCACACTGGTAATTATTAAACTTGTTCTTAACTTAGTATTATTAAGTTAACTATCAAATACATTGTGTATCGATACATTATATCAGTTGCATTACATCATATATTATTTCAGTGTAAATGTGCACTTTATTTTTTATTATTTCAGAATGTATTTTATTTACTTTCAGTAAATTAGTAATTTCTTTAAATAATCTTTTGTTTTAGACTTTTCTATATGCTCGCGCCCCCCTCTTAGAATTATCACGCCTCTTAGGGGGGCGCCCCACAGTTTGAGAAACCCTGAGTTAAGTGGAAATATTTCCCATTATGTTAAGTTCAATTTTAATAAAAATAGATTGAAATTCAAAACAATAGAATCCAAGTGTTTAAATTAGAAGAAACTTTTTTTTACTGCAGTTGTCCATAAATCTCATTAATGTTTGAAGAAAGAAGTATATTAAAAGTATCTATATGTAGCTTAATTTACAAGATGAAAATGAAAATTCAGCAAAATATCTACAAAAATGTTTTTTAAAAATCAAACACAATAAAAATTATCCATAAAAATGAAGGCCTTCCTAAAATAGTATGATTTCTTGCCATAAAACCTAATTTTATTCCTAAATTCGTGTGCTATTTTCTTGAGTATTTCCCAAAACCAAATTGCTTGAAATAAATAATTCATTCCAAGAATTTCAAAAACGTAATTACTTTCAATAGCTTTCCCATCGCTTTCAAAAATTATTCCTAAATCGAAAATACATCCTCGTGTAACTCAGAGAAAGCAACACCCCTTACAAATGTAATGAATTTAAAATAATTATTTTAAAAAAAAAAATAGTACTTTTCATCTTCACAATCAATAATTCTCGTGTTTATCTTAAATAATTTACGATTCAAGATAATAAAAAAAAACAAGGGAAGTCTCTTACAGAGATAATTAGTTAAAAATTATAAGTTCTCATTTTTAAAACTTTTTTAAATTTCAGTCATTTACAAGAGGTTGTAGACCTCAGAAATAATGTAGAACACGTCATAGGGAAGATTCGTATTAGTCATTCTAATTTTCAAAATTTCTGCGTGAGGAATTATAATTTA
Source organism: Trichonephila clavata (assembly GCA_019973975.1). Classification (NCBI taxonomy): domain Eukaryota; kingdom Metazoa; phylum Arthropoda; class Arachnida; order Araneae; family Nephilidae; genus Trichonephila; species Trichonephila clavata. The sequence goes on from BMAO01013422.1 coordinate 129,416, forward strand.
AGTGAAATAGGTAACATTGGTAAATAACAATAAAAATAATAAATGACTGGGAATCTTAATTAAAAGGCAGATTTTCCATCAAAAAGTATGTGGCCATGTACTTTTTTTTATTTGTATTATTATTATTTTTTCTGTTTTTTGTTCAAAAAATACTAAAAATATATATATCCATTCATTTTGAAAACAATACCCTTAACTTAAAATTGCGGAGAGAAATTTTAGTATTCTTTTATTCTTCTTTACCTGTAAGCCATTATTTAAAATAAGAACTGTGAGAAATTATCCACGTTGAGTTGCATTTCTCACAACGGGTTCCCGCCCCTATTATGTTCTTTTGGGTGCAGAATTTTCGACTGTCTCGTGTGCTTTGAGGCGGGGATTCCCACACAACAGACAATTTAATTTCAGTAAATTTTGTATGTACATCATTGTGTGTGTATTTTCAGAATCTGGCAATAACTTGTTTGTTGTACACTAATGTAGGGCGGGCTATGCGTTTTTAATGCAATTTTTGGTAAGCTACTTTTTTCTTACAATGGATTTAGAAATTCTATCCTTTTTTTCAATGGGATTTCCCTCAGTATTATAAACAGAAAGGGGTAAATTTGACCTAGCCACAAAACCTGCTATATAAATCCCACTTTTATGTAAATTATTTATATAGAAAAATTGAGAACCCCTCATTCACCACAAAATATCACACGGGGGCTTACAGAAGTAAGCACATATTACAAAGGATAGAAGGAATTTAAAAAAGTCATGTAGGATTGCGATACAAACAACCATGCCTTCTCCGGGATTCGAACCCATGCCCTACGGCACCGCAGTCAACGCCACTAACCACTATACCAGATGGTGGCTATTATCTAAAGAAAAGAGCTGTCTAGAGTCAATAACGTTTATAATGTTCTGCAGCATTCATATTTCTTAAAATTCCAATATCTGCTTATTAGGCTTTCATTTTTCTTTAGTATTCTCTATTGATTTCTGTCTTTCTAGTAGAGTATTATTAACTTATATAAATACTAGCCGTTACCCTCCCACTTCGCTGGGTATTTCATGATGTTTTTTAAATATATACTGTTTATATATATAAATTATTGATATCTAAGTCCTAGCATTAAGAATTCCATTGTATTGAAAAATATTCTTATACCTGTAACTCTCACCTCTTGATAAAAAAAAAAGAACAGAACTACTAATTTGTATTATCTAATAATCTCTAAAATTGAGTATAGAATGATGTTTGCACTTTCGTAACCCTATAACCAAGAGGATTTCCACAAAACCAATTTTGGGTGGATCTCTACTCCATAAAATAAACATAGAAGCCAAATTTCAAATTTAAATCTAATAAAGCAAAAACAAAGTTTTTACTATCAATACCCCCCTCCCCCCTGTAATTCCGTTGAGAGTCGTTCTCCCCAAAACCGTTCTTAGCGGATTTCAATTCAACAAAAGAAAAATGAAAACCAAATTCCATTATTATAGTCCTTGTAGTTCGAAAAAAGGAGTTTTTTTGTCAATACGCCCCAGTAACCCCCTGCTCCCCTCAGGAGTTGATTTTCGTAAAATACATTCTTAGTGGATCCCTAATCAACAAAAGAAACATGCTTAACAAATTTCAAGTACACAGGTCTAACAATTCTAAAACAGGATTTTTTTTCCTATAACTCCCCTTGACCCCTCGCAACCTTCCTTAGGGGTCAATTTTTGTTTTACTCTTTGTTTGAGGAACTCTTTTCCATGAAAGGAACACGCTTACCGATTTTCAAGCAGGTAGATCGAATATAATAACAGAAATATTTATCAATTACACCCCTTAATCCCCCAAAATGAAACTTGAGGGTTAATTTTCGCGAAACCCATTTTATTGTGGTTCTGTACTCCACGAAAGGAATCTGCTTACCAAATTTCAAGACTGTACGTATATATTGTATGTATATATTGTACGTATATATATTGTGTATATTGTATTCAGGAAGCCATAGATTGAAGAGTACCCCTTTAGTATGGAGAAGATAAGAGTCTCACTAATCCTTTATTTGAAAGGTTAAATTGCTTTGCTTGGCAAATGCTCGATGAAATGATGTCTTTTTTTGGAACCCTGTCACGTGATATGAAATTGTCCATGTGTGTAAAAAGTATTTCCAAACTAGCCATTTGTCCCTCCCTGATGATCCAAAAAGTGGAAGACCATCATTCATGGGGGCTGCTAACACAGTGAAGAAAGTGGGCTATCATATTAGACCAAAAAGCAACCATCCAAATGACCATGAATGAAACTGGACTTGGTCACGGTAAGTGTAGAAAATTATTCGTTAAGAACTACTTTTCAAGAAGACAACACGTCACGCGATTACTGACTTCTTATAAATAGCGAATATAGTGCGACTTGTCAATGGAGCTATGGGATCTTTTGAAGCAAAAGAAAAAGAACATTTTTTTAGTCACTTAGTAACTATGGATAAATCTCAGATCTTTCAGTTGGATCAGGAAACCAAATAGATGAAAAAGGAGTAGAAGTAGATCGATTCCTTTCCTTTCAAGGGTAAGGTGTAGAAGTCTACAGGGAATATCATGCTGCACAATGGTCTTGGAGTCATCTTAACCCTTTTATGGGTCATTTATTTTTCTTTCGAATTTCTCGCAGTTTTTTTTATGTTTTATTAACAATTAAAAAACAGCATTCAAGAAAATATATTTTATTTTGCCAAATTACATTTAAATTTTAGGGGTGAGAAGAATACTTCCACAGGAACCATTCACCGTCATAAAGAAAATTAAATTTATTGCTGATTATATGCCATGAAAAGATGAGAAACATGTTGCAATGCACAAGGGAACATCACATTTTACACACGTATAGCGGGTCCTCCTTTATTGTCCCTTTCTGCTACATTTCATACATCGTCTTGAGTTGGAAACCATCTTTGGCGTATAATTTCCCACACTGGCTAAGCGCACATCATCCGGAACTACACACTTCTTTGCTTGGAAGCTAGCAGGAGGTTCTTTCCTTTTTTCGTGAAGAATATCCATCTATTCGCTGACGAGCTAATGCTATATAGAATGTAAACTAGTCTAAACTTATGTTTCTTTTATTCACTTGCCGCAGTATGAAACTATTTATGATGGCAAGGTCAATAAGAAAATAAAATATTAGAGTATGGAAATTAGTCCTCCATCGTTATGATTTCGTGGTTAATATATTATAATGGGTTTTGCTCTTCCCCCAGGTGTATTTTGTAAGATCATGTTGATGGGAAGTAATTTTTCCAAGGTCCACGAAAGGGTTAACAGACTATCTGAAGCAGGATCATATCATTACAAGCGCATATTACTGCAAACTGCTGTATTGTGGGGGCGCTGGCCTAATCGGCACCCCTGTCTCTCCGTCCTGCGCGTCTCTAGGTGTGTGGGGAAACAAAGCATCACCAACAAACTCCATAATAACAATTAGTTTTATTTATCCTTTGAACACACACTTGAGCAATCACAAGTGCTACAAGAGGAAACCTAGGAGTGATATCTAAAGCGTTGTCTATTCTTAATACCCAACTCTAAGTAAACCCGACTACGTGAAATACACTCATGTCCATAAATTAAGAATAATTCAGAATCACACAGAAATTGAACTCTAAAATAAAAACTTCCCCTGTAGAATTATAACACACATATTGAAGAAGAATATGCAAATTACAGGAAACCACGAGATGGCGCGGATAGTACTTCACAATTAAGAGAGTGTATATAAGGAATGGTGGCAAAGAAGTAAAATTGTTCGCAAGAGCTTTAAAAGCCTTTTAGTGCAATAAACGCATAGTTATGGCACAAAGGAAGCATTTGGATAATTTTTTACGTGGTAGAATTATCGGATGACTGGAATGTGGACGTACCCAGCTGAAAGTATCCGAGAAACTTGGAATCGCCCAGAGTGTCATCTCCAGGCTTTGGCAACGATTCCAAGATGATGGTAATGTAAGTAGATGTTACAGCACAGGTCGCCCCCGAGTTACAACGCCGAATGAGGACCGGTATTTGGCAGTTACTGCCAAAAGAAACAGACGGAGCCCAGCATCAGACCTATCTCGTCAGCTCTCTTCAGCTACCGGTACGACAGTTTCAAGGCAGACCGTGTACAGACGCTTAGGGCACATTGGTCTATATGCTCGTAGGCCTGTCAGATGTGTTCCCCTTACCGCAACTCACTGTCGCCTGCGATTAACCTGGAGTAGAGAGCATGCATTGGGGGACCGCAACAGTGGTCTTGTGTGATGTTTTCCGACGAGTCCAGGTTTAGTTTGCAGTCTGATTCTCGCCAGACTTTCATATGGAGAGCGCCAGGTACCCGTTACCCCCAAGAGAACACCATTGAACGACACCGTTACGGAGGTGCAGGATGGCTCGTTTGGGGAGGAATTATTCTTGGTTCCAGAACGGACCTGCATGTTCAGAGTGTAACGATGACAGGCCACATCTATCGGGATGTCATTCTGGAACAACATGTACGTTTGTTTAGGGGCGCCATGGGTGCTGAATTTCTGTTTATGGATGACAACGCCCGTCCTCACCGTGCAAACATTGTAGACGAATGCCTTCAATCGGAGGATATCATCCTTATGGATTGGTCAGCATACTCACCGGACTTGAATCCAATAGAGCATGCGTGGGATATGCTTGGTCGATGAATTTCAGCCCGTCAACCCCCTCCCACCTGTCTACCGGAACTTCGGAGGGCATTGCTTGATGAGTGGTGTAATATTCCCCAAGATCAGATTGATAATTTGATACTCAGCATGCGTAGGCGTTGTAACATGCGTAGGCGTTGTAACATGCGTAGGCGTTGTAACATGCGTAGGCGTTGTATTGCATCGTCCGGGAGACATACTCCGTATTAACCATCATACTAACCATGTTATACTGTTTTTTGTAAATAGGTTATTTTTTGAAATTTGCACCAGGGAGTAAAAATCGCAATTTTTATTAATTATGTCAAACATATAGCATTTTTTTTTGCTGTTTACCTTTTGTTTAATAAATAGACTTTACAAATAAGTCAAATTTGTTTTGCTTCTGTCTCTTTCTTTGCCTGAACTTCATTATCCTTAATTTATGGACATGAGTGTAGATAAGGAGAACAAGCACTAATGAACCGATAGTTAGTTCTAATTCTACTATCTTAAATCTTAAATCTAATAATTTAATCTAAGCAATGACTTCCTTAACTCGCGCTAGGTTTGTGAATGAAATATTCCAATATTCACACTTACGTAACAGCTTCCCGGCTCCTTCTATCTTACGTCTACAAAACCTATATAAACTTTATATAGTCAAACTAATTTACGTATCACGAGTTCTTCTTGAAAGGCTGTGAATTAATGTGAATGCTAGCCCCAAAGTTTCCCCAAGACGATTAGTAGGAAAAATGTCTCGAATAGACCCGTCACAGTTTAAATTGCGCAATACTATGTTCAAGAAACTGTACGATATGATCATAAATGATGCCTATCTTAATTTCATTAATGCATCTAATCACTCCCCTTAAAATGCTTTTGAGGTATCAAAGTAATGCGGCTTTGAAATCTGACCAATTCCATCCTATTCTTTTGATCTCACTCCAAGCAACTTTTTCTTATTCCCAGAACTGAAGAAACTATTGCGGGTTCGAAGAATTGACAACATTAACGATGACGTTCAAGAGATAGAAAAAGGATTCTTCTGAGTTCTACAGTGGCGGTTGTTGGAAAAATAAGAAATGCTGAAAGAAGTGTATAACTCTAGATGGTGACTATGTTGAGAAGTGTTATAAATAAGAGTAACAAATAAAAATTAAATTTCTATCTCGATAACTTTTTAGTTTTAAGTAAAACTTTGATTCCCCTCGTATATGTATAAAAGGAAATATATCCACATATATATATATATATATATATATATATATATATCCATATATATATATATATCCATATATATATATATCCATATATATATATATCCATATATATATATATATCCATATATATATATATCCATATATATATATATATATATATATAATTTAAACACACGGATAATAAGGATGCCCCCATCAATACAGAACAACGACCCTTGGTTGAGTTTTTCCTGTGGATTGAAAAGGAAAAAGAAAACCGAAAGAGAGATCAATAAATATAAAATATTCCAAAGTAAATATTAATAAGACAAATTTAATTGATTTTTACCCTTTAATAATTGTTCAAGTGGCCTCTTCATTCGTCTTTATTGTCCATATGTTACATTATTCATAAATGGACACGAAAGTTTTTTTTAAAAAATACAAGTAGTTTGTGTCCATTTTATTATTTTTTTTTTCAGTATCCTTGATTACCTTTAAAGATAATTTATGAAGAAAAGAATCATTAAACTGAATTTAATTTATGTCCATTCATTATTTTTAGAAAAATAAACGTCTAGTAATTACACATGCAAAATAGATACATCTAATTTAACCCATTCTAAAAGCAGAGTATCGATACCTGCAGATTACTTTTGTTATAATAAATGTTCTTCCAAACAAACCAAATTTAAATAAATACTTCTATTTGTAACAAAGTAGCGCAGTCAGAATCAATTGCTTCTTAATTGCCTACTTGTAAAACTGGTTACTTGTAAGAAAATAATATCAAAGTTAGTTAAAAATTTAGACTTGATATCTCTGTGTTGATTAAAAACAAAAATTAAACTGAATTAACATGTATTAAATAAAAATGATAGTTAAAAAAGTTTAATTTTTTCTTCGTCAACATCTCAATCTGAGAAATGTATTTAAAAGTAAAAAATAAATAATCTCTAACGCGCCTTCACCAAATCTTGCTCATTTTAAATAAACATAAAATGGCCAATAACTAGATCCTGGGATAAAATACATTTCAGTCCTATGCTAATTTGAATCAAATCCTAATAATGTAGAGATCAAAATCACAAAAGAATTAAATAAATATAAAGAAACCGTCTTTGATATTGCATTGACAAAAATATGTCTACGTTGAAGAATTTTTAAGGGTATAAATTGAATATTCTTTTCTATATTTTTTAACTGCCAATATTCAGAATAGGAATTGACATTTTTTTTTTTTTTATCGCTTCAATATTAGAAGACTATCCATGGGTAAGTTTTCCTTATTTGGAATAAAACTGATTGCCTTTTGTCAAGTTACTGCTGCCAATCGATGTTAAAAAGTTTTTCAGGTCCAGACTTTTACTTCTGTTCATTAAGTTTTCGTTCAAGATTAAAATTAGATCATTGCCAATAGCCCAAGGAGCTAAAACTCAAAATTTAAGAATAAAAAAAAAATCTAAAGGGAAAGATGACTTTTCAGCCACAATCTGATGACCTTGGCAGGGGTGTTTATTTACCACACCGACCTACCGGCCGCAACTACGCCATGCATGCCTTAGCCTTAGACGATTGAGACAAAAGGAATCCCTATTCAGGCCATTTGTTAAGGGCTTTTATTCCTGTCCATTGTTGTTTGCGACTTGCAGAAGGAGGCCCCGTTGCAGCTTTCAAGTAGTGCATAAATTATGATTATCAAAAATAATTTGTTTAGTATCTAAAGCAGCAAAAAGACATAGGTATACATGAATATTTATAGGGCTCCCAAAAAGATATATGGAAACCTTTGGATATATTTTAGCTAGATGCTTAGATTTTTCTAAAAAAGATAGCTTATAGAATATTACTACTCTGGTCTTTTTACATACTATAACGAAGATACATTATTTCAGTTAGAATACAAAATATACTAAAAGGCACTAAAATAAATTACGAGTTATTTGAGTTTTAATGAAGAATTTTTTTGGAAATCAATTGGGAAACAGTTCTATATTTTGTATGTAAATAGAATATTAATATACGAATCATAATTGATTGTTTGTGACAAAATATAGCCTTCTATTTTTCTCCAAAATATCATGATACGTAACAAGTTTTTTTCATATCTAACATTATACACAGTTATAAATTCTATAATCATGAATTGTTACAAAATGTAGTCCTTGATGCAACTAAAGAACCCCCCCCCCCAAAAAAAATTATTTTCTCCAACATATCATAAACATTGTACATTTAAATTTTGTATCTCTTTCAAACTAGTTGTTACATTTTCATCTAACATTACCTAATTCTCATTACTATACTTAGAATGTTTAATTCAGTACACAGTGGCCGCGGACCCAAGTGGTCGAGGTAACGGATCAGGGCTAGCGTGTGATGAGTTCGAGCCCAGAACCACTAAATACCCACCGTGTAGGGGACGATGCATGTCAAATCAAATGATCTTCCGGTGGTGTGATGTGGTAGTTAGGAGAGGGAGTGCCAGCTTAGGTGTCGTCCGCGTCCCTTGACCATGGTTCAAAATTACGCGGTCCGTCGCCAAAAGCTCTCGTGTAACTGAACAGTGCGACGTAAATATTCATTCACTCACTCACTCAATTCAATACACAATAGAAAAATTATATGCTAATATAATTGTGTAAATATAATACACAATTTTCCCTTCTAGGGAAAAATTATAAGATTCGCGTCTACACAACTTGTACTTATTTACTTTATTACATATTAAAACCATCTCCTGAAGCAATGTGAAGAACATTGGTGATGGACCTCGAAATTTTGAACCATATCAAAGTGACGAGGACGACACCTGAATTGTGTGTGTGGCCACTCACTCTCCATACTTCTGCATCACACTAACGTGAGTACTTTGAGCTGTAACAGATTTAAATATCAGCCCGATTATAAAATTGGAAGAAAATATTTTAACTAAACTTTCTAACAAAATCACACACTTAAAATAGTCAACAATAGTCTAAAATGAGTCAAAAGATGTTTCAGAGGTATTACTTTTTATTCAAGGGATACTTAAAACTTACAAAATGTATGAAAACAGCTTCTTGAAGGATTGTGGAAGCTATTAGTTTATAAAAATTCAAATAAACTTATAAATTTAATTTAAAATTACAAGGAGAAAACCAGCTGTTGTCTGATTTATACATTCTCATTAAACCCTTTCGACAAAAAATGTTTTGTTCAGTTCATAGCATTTCACACATTTTATTACAAATCAAACCTTCAATCAGCAAACTGAGACTGTATTTCCTGTACATTTTGAATGTGACAGAAGTTTCGAGGTGCTTTAAAAATAATTTTTTTTATTTGAAAAATGCAGTGACTTTGAGATATTTCAAGATCTCTTAACGGTGACATGGAAATCATTTTCCTAAAATTTCAAATGAAGATTATTAACTTACTGTGTGTAATATAAAAAAAATTATTGCATTACTGCTAGAATTTTGTTTTGAACTCATTCTGTTTCATCAGTTGTTCAAATTTGCTTTTGAGTTTTTCCCTCTTTGGGTATTATTTATCTGCATGAAAAGCATTCTCCAAAATGAAATACACAAAATATATTTACAGACTACTTACCATTTGAACACTACTGATAAATTCCGCTAGAAAACTTGATTTAAAACACAAAAAATTGTGAGTGGAAAGTTATAAAGAGAGCTACATGAATATCATTAATTATAAATCAGCTTGTTAATTCCTTATGAGAACCATCTATGCATGTTATTTATTGTAAATTTTTAGGGTTAATCCAGTGCTTCTCATACTTTCAATGTAGGCGTTAAATCAAAATTTTCCTCGCCCCCCTCCACCCTATACAATAGCAATGCTTTGAATATAATAATAATGTACTTTGACGTAAAGCTATAATACGACCTTAATTATAAACCGCGCAAATTATCATGATAAGTATTAAATTTTGTACATGTTATTTTTAAGTAATATATATTTCAAGCTACTTCTAAGTAATATATATTTCAAGCTACTTCTAAGTAATATATATTTCAAGCTACTTCTAAGTAATATATATTTCAAGCTACTTCTAAGTAATATATATTTCAAGCTACTTCTAAGTAATATATATATTTCAAATAAGTTACTTTTCAGTAATATAAAATACTAGCTGTTACCCGCCCGCTTCGCTGGGTATTTCATGATGTTTTATAAATTTTTACTGCTTATATATATGTATAAATTATTGATATCTAAGTCCTAGCATTAAGAATTCGATTTAATTGAAAAATATACTTATACCTGTGACTGTCACCTGTTGATAAAAAAAAAGGGCAGAACTCGTCTAATTTGTATTTTCTAAAAATCTCTAAAATTGAAGCGTAGAATGATGTTTGCTCTTTCGTATTTCAAAAACCAAGTGGATTCCCGCAAAACCAATTTTCGGTAGATCTCTACTCCGTAAATTGAACATGCAAGCCAAATTTCAAGTCTAAATCTAACAGAAAAAAGCAAAAGTTTTACTATAAATATCCCCGTAATCCCGTTGAGAGCCGTTTTCCAAAATTACTGCTCTTAGCGGATTTCAATTCAACAAAAGAAAAATACAAACCAAATTTCATTATTATAGTCCTTGTAGCTCGAAAAAAGTAATTTTTTTTCAATACGTCCCAGTAACCCCCTGCAACCCCCAGAACTTGATTTGCTTAAAATTTATTCTTAGTGGATCCCTATTCAACAAAAGAAAATGCTTAACAAATTTCAAGTATATGGGTCTAACAATTAAAAACAGAAATTTTTTTCTGTAACTCCTCTTGACCCTCGCAAACATCTTTAGGGTCAATTTTCATATTACTCTTTGTTAGAGGAACTCTATTTCATGAAAGGAACATGCCTACCAATTTTCAAGCAGGATGATCAAGTAGTTTAAAAATGGAAATATTTATCGATCACGCCTCTTAATCTCCCGAAATTAAACTTAGTAGTTGATATTCGCGAAACCCATTTTGTAGCGGTTCTCTACTTTACGAAAGGAATCTGCTTATCAAATTTCAAGACTGTACGTCTAACAGTTTAAAAATGGGGATAATTGTCTATAACGCCACTTGAGCCCCCGCAACGCCACTTCTGGGTCTGTTTTCACAAAATCCATTTTGTAGGGGAATTGCACTCTATGAAAGGAATCTGCTTAGCAAAATTTGAAGACTGTGCGTCCAATTAATTAAAAATGCAAAAAAATTATCAATAACGCCGCTTGAACCCCCGCAACACCACCTAGGGGTAGATTTTCACAAAACACATTTTGCAGTGTATTTCTGTCCTATGAGAGGAATCTGCTAACCAAATTTCAAGACTGAGTCTAATAGTTTAAAAAAAGAAATAATTATTTATATCTGCCCTTAACCCCCCGCAACACCCCTTGGGGGTCAATTTTCTCCAAACCCGTTTTGTAGCGGATATTTACTCCATGAAAGAAACATTCCTACCAATTTTCAAGCAGGTAGGTCAAATAGTTTAAAAACGAAAATATTTATCTCTTACGCCACTTATACCCCTGCAACGCCACTTAGAGGTCTGTTTTCACAAAACCTTCTTATAGCTGATCTCTACTCTATGAAAGAAATCTCTTTATCAAATATAAAGACTGTGCGTCTAATAGTTTAAAAATGGAAATAATTATCTATAACGCCCTCTTGGGGGCAATTTTCACGAAACCCATTTTTAGCGTATCTCTACCCTATGAGAGGAATCTGCTTACTAAGTTTCAAGACTGTACGTCTAATAACTTAAAAATAGGAATTTATAACGCCCCTTAAACCCCCCGCTCCCGCAACACCCCTTAGGGGTCAATTTTCCCAAAACCCATTTTGTAGTGGATATTTACTCCAGGAAAGAAACATTCCTAGCAATTTTCAAGCAGGTAGGTCAAGTAGTTTAAAAACGAAAATACTTATCTATTACGCCCTTTAATCCCCCCCAACGCCACTTAGAGGTCTGTTTTCACAAAACCCGTTCTGTAACTGATCATTATTCTACGAAAGGAATCTATATATCAAATTTAAAGACAGTACGTCAAATAGTTTAAAAATGGAAATAATTATCTATAACACCCCCTAAGCCCCTGCAACGCCACTTGGGGGTCGATTTTCAGCAAACTCATTTTGTAGCGGATCTCTACTCTCTGAAAGGAATCCGCTTACCCAATTTCAAGATTGTACATCAAGTAGTTTAAACATGGAAACAATTATTATTAAAGCCCTTAACCCCCCCCCGTAACGCCCCTTGCGTTTCGAATTTCGGAAAATCCTTTCTTAGCTGATGTCTACTCTATCAAAGGAACATGTCTACTAAATTTCAAGTCTGTAGGTTGAATATTTCCAGAGATTTCGTGATTAGGTCAGTCAGTCAGTCAGTCAGTGAGTGAGTCGCTTTTCTCCTTTATATATATAGATAAGTATTCTCCAACTTTCTTTTCTAATTTTTAAATTGGAAAAAATTCAAAATAATTTTTAATTAAATTAAATATTTATTTCCTCGTACATCCATATAGAAATATAGAAAATATAGAAAAATAACTCTGTCTTAGAATGTTAATTTCTAATATTAAACCTTCCTTTTAAAAACTTTGCTCGGCAGGACAAGCCCACAAGAGCCACTAGCAATTATGAAACTTGTTCTTGATTTAGTATTAATAAGTTAATTATCAAATATATTGTGCAGTACTGATACATTTTTAAGCATATTATATCAGTGTAAATTTGTACTTTATTTTTTATTAAGTTCGAATGTATTTTGTTTTCAGTAAATTAATAATTTTTTTAATAATATTTTACTTTCGATATACTCACGCCTCCCAAATAGGGTTTATCATCCCACCCCCCTAGGGGGGTGTTCCCCACAATTTAAGAATCACTGGGTTAATCTGATATCACTGATTGCAGAGTTAAAACATTCATAGTGTGTCATTTATTGTGCTTCCTAATTGGTTTTTATGATTTACTTATAATGTGAATTTGACAATGTAGTTAACTAAAGTAAACTGTGAGGACAGCTGTAGTTTGGAGACCCCCGCAATGGAGCATCTTTGGGAGTACCTCAGCGCAGTGGCGTAACGTACACCTCCGCATTGTGCTGGAGGGGGCCAAGGACTCTAAGGGGCCCAAAGCTTGAATGACGCTAAGTAAGTGGCTTGGGGTCCAAAACCTGAGTTTGCAAGGGAGCCTAATATTCTCCGTTACACCTCGTCCTCAACGACAGGTAATCATCTTTCCTCCATTCAGGTCATTAAATGAGTATGAAGAAGGACTGCTGCATTTATTAGCATTGAACACTTTCTTCTAGTGCCTGACAGCTTAACTGACTCTATGGAAAGTCGGTGCTGCCAATGTATTAGGGGTGAACGTATTCCTTGTTACAAAAAATTAATCCCTTTTCTTTTCATTTTTTTAAGAAAGTTGTGGACTTTTTAGTTCTCTAAATGCAAATCAGGCTTGATGTTCCAATTTATATACAGTTCCAATGAAAAACTGTTGAAAGTACGATTATGTTTTAGCAATTTTATGTTTTTATGTGTTCATTTATTTGCAAAAACTAACGTACCTTAACTTTTGGAGACTAGTGTATGTGCTACATAAAACGAATACTTTAAAAAATGCTTGAAAAAAATTATTTAGTTCCGTATATAATTCTTATGCACTTTTTATAATGTTTTATATTTTTTAAAAAAATATCTTGTATATTCTTTGGGTATGCATGAGTTAAATGTTTCTTGGTCATGTTATTTAGGGCATAAAAAGTAAATTTATTTACTCTGTGTAGAAAGAACATCCTTCAATAACTCTCTGTTGAGAATTTTTCTCCCTAAATTATACATATTATAACAATAAGTTTATTTATTTAATTACGAAGTACTTTGTGAGCTGAAATTATTCTGCCAATTCATTTGAACATGTTTTTACGTTACTCATCGTGTAAGTTTTATACTTCAATCAATTTGTTTGACATAAATGTTTAAACTTTTAACTTTTGCAGAAATTTTTTCCCCAATATCTTATTGAAACGTTTGACAAATAAATAGTTTAAATCCCCAGTAGTTGAATAATATTATATGAAATTATCCCTTAAATCACACATCTTGAAATTTAAGACTTTCCTTGATATTTACTTTGAGTGTATAAAACTTCCTTAATTTTAACACATTCTCTAGTTTCATTCAATATCAATTTCTTGAAATTAATTATATTCTACGAAAGGTTGGAAGATCAATTAAATATGAGACAAAAGTATGCCAAAGTAATTGTTTGATCACAAAACAAAAAAAGAATCAATAAACTTAAAAAGCCTTCTAGGCAACATAATTTAAAAAATAAAAGTAAACATTAACTATTCATGCGATGAACTTTAAGAAAATGAATTTTCACTAATTATTGCTAAGATTCTCTTCCGTAATTATAAAATCAATTAATCAAAGGCTAAAATATGACACCATCCTAACCTTTCGCCCTGTTTGCATCTAAATAAACTCCAATTCCTACTCCAACCTCAAAAATGCAAAAAGGATCATTCATAAAATACCCCATAATCACCGCAGGTGTTTACTCAGTTGAGATAGAAATGAAAATGGGGAAAAGACGTGTACACAATTAGTTATTTTGGTTTTCTGTCTTGCGGAGAATCTTTCATCATTTCTCTCCTATATCGTGCGTAAGGAATATTAGTTCACTACGTTCCTTTCCTTTTGTGATAGTGATCTATTTAGTTTGCATACATAATAAGGGAAACTGATGATAAACCACAAATAGGTTAAGCCCCGAGAAAGATCACGATGTCTTCGTTGAATAGCATATCATAGGAATTGTGTGTGTGTTATATTCCGCACTCTCTCTTCACTCTTCAAATCCAAGTTAAAATCCGAGTCCTGACCTGATTTACGCATTCAAATGACGTAAGTTTATTATTTTCTTATGACGAACCGCGTTAATGTAGGCGTTATTTTGAACCAACCGCGAGCACTTCCTTCCAACCACAAATACAATTGAGGCCTGAAATTTTCGGAGAGAGAGAACCTCTGTCAATTTTTTTCTGTGTGGAATAGATCGTTTCTTTTTCTTTGGTCTTGGCTTTCAGACCTTTCTTATCTATAAAATGAGAAGAAAAAAACTTCAAAAATTCATTACTTTCTTAGACTTTTGGCGCTTCGCACACACAAAAGAACAGTCCCTGCTTTCTTATTCTCATTTTCTTTTCGAAACTCTTTAATTTTAGCCGTCCTGCTCGAGGTTGAAAAAAAAATTTATGTATGTGTTATCGTTGTTGTATTAGTTTTACTTAAAACGGAAAATGCGATGAATCGTAATGTTTCACACGTAACCCAGCTTTTTGTTTTACCTCGGGTATTGTACCGTTGTGTTTTCTTTGGGAAAATTTTATACCGCCTGGAAAAAACTCGTAATTGAAAGTATTGTTTGAACACAATCGATTTTAACCGAATTTTGATTTGTCGTGAAACAATTGAAGAACATTACAAATGAATTTTTATTTCCTTTTATTTTTGCACATATTTCACTCTTTTGAGCAAAAACTTGGAGACTTGTTTTGTCTGGCTATTTAGCCATCTTGCATACCTAGGGATAGTTTTATGGTATTGATACCGACACTTCATATATATTTTTTAGTGAAATATAAAGTAAAATACAAATAATTTTCCCTTTTATATTGCTTTTGCTTTTTGGAGAAATTATATTAAGTATAAAGATCTCTTAATTTCTATTTTTGGAAGAAATAATAAGTAAAACTCATCGACTTTTAAAGTGTTGAATGTTTTTCTGTTGGAACTTTCACCATTTATTCTGAAGAAGAAAAAAATTTTTCATAAAGGGAGTACCTACTTATATTATGTGCATAGTTATGTAAACAGTAACCTAATTCAGTAAATTAAATTTTAATATATAATATGAACGTTTTGTTTCCCTCTTATTTTATTTTTGCAAAGATGCTTCTCATGAGCAAGCAGATAATTTAGCATTTCCAGGTATAAAAAAAATAAGAATTTGTGCCTATTACAAATAAATTTGCATTCCCTTTTTGTGTTTTGTGCAATAAAATTTTTAAATATATAGACTTTTTAGTCATTTGAAATATGCGCATGAACAAATTTAAAACTTTGTATAAACAACTATACACAAACAGGTATAAGGAATCTCCATGAAAAGCTTACGATGGATTTTTGAATAAATAGTTGGAAAAAACAATAAAGAACGTGTTATATAATAGTTCAATAGTTTAATTATTATATTTATTGGTATTTAATTACTCCACAGTTTATAGATATTTAATTATTCAATAGTTTTATTGTTATAGTTTATTAACATTTAATTATTCAATAGTTTTGTTGTTATAGTTTATTGAAATTATAGTTTAATCCTGAATAGTTACAACTCACAACGCCATCGAACATCTACAATGGTGTGCAAAAGTTATGGAATAAACAAACATTTTTGTGAATTTTTCAAAAACTACCAATCCAATTAAGGTATCCGACTACTTTAAAATTGTGAATTTTGACAGAAATTTACAAATTTTTTTTAAGATTTTATTTTATAGAACATCTTATTATCCTTAAAAAAATACCGTTTATTATTTTCCGTTCACTAGAACAAAAACTACAAGTGTTTTACTAAAAGCAGATGGCATTACTTTAAGCAAGATGTCATACTTAAAAACGCATTTTACTTAAAATAATTTTTTTTTTTTTTTTTTTTTTTTTTTTTGAAAATTCTCAAACGGGGTCAGCGATTGCTAAAAAAAATTTTGTATGAAATTGTTTGTGTATGTTCTGTATAATAGAAGAGTTCTGTATATTCTTCAGATTTATCAATCACTGTTTTGTTACAAAATTTACAGTCCCTTATGTTAATATAATCACTGTTTTTTAAACAATTTCATGTAATAACTAAGATAAAGTGCTCTGGTTTTTGTAAAAATTAAAATCTTTTATTCTGAAGTTTATTTCAAAAGGAAATAACATAGTAACACATCAGAATTGAAAAATTGCAAATTTTTTCAAAACATTTGGTACAGAATAAGCCCCGTTTAGATTATTTTTTTGAAAATGTTTACCAAATTTTTCCCATTTTAGTACTAATAATTTCTTTTTCTCTTCCTAAGTTTAGCATATTTTTCTTAAAATGCACTAAACAAATCTAAAAACCTCCCAAAAATTCCCATATCTCCATTTTTTTTTAAAAAAATTGTCGCCGGATACCTTAATTATAAATTAGTTTTTGAAACCATTTTGGATATGTATGCATTAAAATACATTAAAAAGCTTTGAAATTTAAATCCTTCATTTCCTAACATTACTGAAATTCTAAATGGGTATAAGTACAACAATCTTTAAAAGTAATAAAATCCTATGTTTTAAAAAGATGAATATAAAATGTGTATAAAGTTTTGTGATGTAATAGTTGAGGCTCTTTTGGCTGATGTGAATCGACTTAAAACGTAAGAAAATTTTTTAACTAGTCGCGATTTGTGACGGGAAAATCTGAAGTGGAGAATGAAGTTATGTCATATTACTTTCAAACGATACTATAAACATCACTAAGGAATTAATGAAATTTAGAAACTCGGAAATATTGCAATAGAAAAAGAAAAGCAGTCAATTACCCAACTTATAACGGGTCTATTCACGTTTCTACTAATCCTCTTTGGTAAAATAATCCTTTTTGCTGTGATTTCAGTTGAAAGAAAAGTATAGAGTTAGCGGCCGGTGGTCAAATAGTTAATTCAAGAAGAAATCTTAGTCAAGTGCGAATGAATGAATGTTAACGTCGCAGTTCAGCTACACGAGGGCTTTTGGAAGTCAAGTGTGAAGCAAGAGCAATCAGGTGAATAGATAAGGGTTATTATTTCTATTATAGTTAATTGATTAAGATTGGTTGCTCCTCGTGTTTTTAGTGATTTAAATGCATTCTTAATTTAGTTGATTAGGTCCATTAAGTGATATAGGAAATAAAATTGTGTTCATTGAAAAATGGCTGATTTTTACTCGAACCCTCCAGCACCCGCGGTCGATGAACCGCGACAAACTGTTTGCTTTAAGCATAACGCAATAACAGAAAACATAAATACACAGAAATAAAAGCTTCGGACAGTTCAAACACTTCAGAAAAAACAGTGAACATCATTTAAAAAGTAAATGTGTGGTGACCTGTAGCCACCCCTTACATTAATACCTTCCTGTCTATCTGAAAACCCGGCTAGATGTGTTGGAGGAACTAAATGATCGGAAGACATTATTCCTATTCAAACTGATTTATTGATTCTTATCAATATTTAATAACAGACACAACACAATACTAATTAAGGTATATAAACGAGAGTAGAGTGCGGAGGTGAGATATAAATACAAGCGGGGAAAATATTACAGAATTTCAACTGAATCTAGGATAGCTTAAACGCTCACATTACAACTACGTCTCACACTAATCATCAGAATTTACTTAATCGAAATCACAGTACCTGTTGTTTTAATGCTTCCGTTCCTTCACGGCGAATTTCAGGCACTATCTTAACTGGATGAATTGACGATGACTCCAAGCTCTGTAATAGTGAATTTCAATACTTTTAATCCGCTTCTCTTTGCGCACATCCAAACGTATCAACCTTGCTTAATTTGTCAACAACTACGTGTCGACAGTTCGCTCACTTGACTTCTCACTTTATCTTACTTAGCTCTGTTCAATTCACGAAAACCGAATTTATATAACATTTTTCATTTGCATAAATCAAGTTTGGTTTCCCGATGAAGGTTGGTTGAAATAAATATTTTGATTGAAAGGGAAAAAGAAGAGATTAGTGAAAATCTGTATAGATCCGTCACAAATGTTTATAAACAGCATCTGACGTTCTGAGTGAATTTTGACGTCTCACTGTTCAGCTACTCGAGGGCTTTTGTCGACGGACCTTGTAATTTTGAACCATGGTCAAGTGACGAAGATGACACCTGATCTGGTCCTACCTTCTCCTAGCTACCACACCAATGGGATGACGTTTGAGCTCTCGACAGATTTAACGTGCATCGCTCCCCTACATGACGGGTCTTCAGCGGTACTAGACTCAAACTCATGACACGCCGCCGCGAGTCCGTTACCTTAACCACTAGACTACCATGGCCACGCAACTGAGTTTTAATAATATTTAAAAGAAAGTGTCCCATCTTTTCCATTCCTTTACTAGTTAACGAATTAAGTTATAATTGTGACTGTGATGACCTATACAGGCTCTGAAATCATTGTTCCAAAATTCGAATCATAGATTAAGATTTTTCATTAGGTAGGATTACGGCTATAGGGAGAAAAAAAATGGTATCGAACGGATCCACAACATGAGTGGAAATATGAAGATTATAAGACTACCCTATATAAAATTGTGAAGTTTGCCAAAAATTGACAAATTTGTCTTATGGTTTTATTTTATAAGCCAGCTTATTAGCTGTATAAAAATATCAAATTTATTATTTTCCATTCACTAGAACAAAAACTACACGTGTTATAGTAAAAGCAGATGCCATTACTTTAATCAAGATGTCATACTACGCGTTTTACTCGAAACGTGTGTTTTTTTTTAAATGCTCAAACGGGAACAGCCGATTGCTCAAAAAGTTTTGAAAATAATTAACTGAAATAAATTTTTTGTGTATATCAAGTGTTTTAACCTTCAGATATATCAATCACTGTTTTATTACAAAATTTACAATCCCTTATGTTAATATAATCACTGTTTTTTTAAGTAATTTCTTATAATAACTAAGATAAAGTGCTCTAGATTTTGTAAAAGTTAAAATATCTCTTATCCTGAAGGTCATTTCAAAAATGAATAGCAAAGCAACACATCAAAATTGAAAAATTGTTCATAAACTTTTTGTACATATTGGGCGCCGTTAATGTAATTTTTTATAAATTTTTACCCGCTTTTCCCCATATTTAGTAGTAGTAATTTATTTTTCTCTTCTTAATTTTAGCATATTTTTCTTAAAATGTTATAAATAAATCTAAAAACCACAAAAAAAATTCCCATATTTACACTTTTTTTTTTAAAAAAAGTTGTCGCAAGTAGTCAGATACCTTAAAAGAAAATAACTAAAAAAATCCTTCTAAATTTTATATTGCCACAATGGTTGAATTTTCGAAAGAATAGAAAAAGACATAACTTTCTTTATAGGATTTTAGACTCAAAATAAAATTATTGCTTTACAATATAAATAACTAAAACCGATAATTATCGATAAATGAGTGCTGATTAGTAAGTGGTACAATTTACACTTTACAGCATTTCATATCCCCAGCTCTCTCCCCACTTCATTTAAACTGTCCGATCCAACGTGATCCTTCCGTCGCACTGTAATTTTGCCAGTAGGTTTTTTACAATTTAATACTAATGAAACAATTAAATGTGCGTTTCTGATGGGTTTTTCCTCCTTGTTTTGCTTAGTAGATATCTTCCCATCGGAATAAATGCTACAAAGTACTAAAATAACTTTTTTTTCTTTAAAAAAAATTACTTTGACTTTTTATCATAAAAATAGCTTAAATACCTAAACGACATTTCCTTAACGGTAGAACTTAACATGAAAATCAATATTTTTTATTTTATATATATATATTTTCCCCCTTATGTATGTGACAGAGAGCCTTTTTTCCGCATAGATAGGTTTTTAAATTTCTGGGGGGGGGGCCCTCCCGCTTCCCATTGCTGTTCATTTTATCTTATAAATGCATGCTAAAGAATGTCAAACTTTTCGCCGAAATCAAGTTCATTTGAAATAATTATGATCTTATTTCACATCAATTAAGCGCTTCGATCTCAATAAACCTGTTGAGAAATCTGCAAGTATGTTATCTAGGGGTGGGGGATTATTGATCGTTCAACTAAACAAATATGAAATATTTCCTTTGGCTTTTTGATATCTCTCAGAGTAATTACAGGAATTGTGTGACTAGCCATTTCAATTTCATAGCACAGTTCCTCTCGCATCTGCACCGTTTCTTGCTGTACACTACATTTTTGAGGCAACCCCATTAGTAAAAGTCAAATGGGGTCAAATCAGGGGAACGTGCAGGGTACTTAATCAGATCCCTTCGTCTAATCCAATGACCTGGTGTAACGTTATCCACATAGGCACGCACATCTGTATAGTAGTGGGGTTGAGCGTTACTTGCTCTGTGTAAAACTTTCCATTTTGCTCTGTGCAAAATACGACCTACGCTAGACCTACTCACACCTGTTTCACGTGCACATTGTGATGTCTCTTTTTATGGTAACTGTGTGAATGAATCGAATACTGTAACAGAATACGCTTCGCTTTTTGATGTGCGTGACCGGCCTGATCGTCCCTTATGCATATCCATCATTGTTCCATCAAAATCAAATTTATCGCGAAGGTGAGCAATGCTTAAGCTTATTGATGGTTCCGTTCTACATTGTTGCCTCTAATGTCGTAGCATTCATTGATATTCTCAAATTTCCAATACCATTTCAAAATGCTTTTTCGCTACTTGAAAGTCAAACGTACTTGTGCACCATAGTCTCACTTCCCCTATTAAAACACTAGCGCCATCTGTCGCAGAACGTCGGAACACTAATGCCAATTGTAAATATCAAACCTTACAACTTAACCCTACAGCCAATACGATCTCAAACTTATGGCATTAACATATACCCAGTCTTATAGTGTGTCTACATTTTTTATCACCCCTGTATATACAAAGACACTGTAAAAAATTAAATACACTTCATAAAAACCCCTTCTGAATAAAAGCAAATAAAGAAAGAGAACAGAGAGAATAAACTTTTAGCGATAAAAACTTGTCTGTAAATTTATTGGAATTAATTTATAAGTGTAATGGATTATGCTTCGAATGAAATATATTCCCTTCCATGACATTTAAAAATCAAATTACTTATATTTTTTTTTCATTTTTGGCAATTTATTTTAAAAATAATATGCACGCAATGTAAATTTTTATTTTAATCACGTCTGATAGCTGGAGTTTTCAGAAATAAGATCGCCTGTATACCTACGCAGAGAAAAAGAAACATTTTATAAACTCCTGAAGCGAAATATGTAATAAGCATGAACTTTGAAAATTACATGTTCGTCCATAATATCGATAATCACACATGTGATATTTTGCTCTCCGGCTTGCACTGCCACCCATTTGTGAGAACATTCAAGTCCGCATAAATTCAGTATGATATATTAGCAAGGTTAACTAGAAAAAAAATGAAATTGTAGTTCAAAAGTCTGATTTTAAATTATCTGATATTAAATGCGGAAATTCGAGGAACTGTCTTAATCAATAACACATTTCAGTCATTTAGTTAGCGATGATATTATTATTATTAACACACCGATTTCAAAAAAATGTTTAAAGTACTTTAAAAAGTACCGCTTAAATCATACGTTGTGTTGATATATTAGAAGAAGATTAATAGTTAGAGTATATATATTTATTAGAAACAGGAATACGATATTAAAGGAAGCTTTTTTTACTCGGTATCGTAAAGTGCTCGTTACTTGTTAATCGGTAATGTTTTCAATAACCTACTCTTAAATGTCTGTCGTGAGTGTAAAATTAATTTTTAATTCATTTTTTACCAGACTTCTTAAAATTAAATATTACATACTTTGCTATCTTGTAAGAAGAACTCTATGAGTATAATTTCCTAACTATATTAATATTGATAAATTATTCGTACTCCTATATTTTTAGTTTTGGACTCTTTATATATAAAAGTAACAAAAACCCTGTTTTTATGGTTAACTATATTGTAGTATAAAAGTATATTTAATGTAATGCAAAGCAGCAATTCTTAAACTGCGGGACGTGCCCCTTAAGGGGCATGATAACCTTACTTGGGGGGGGGCAAACATAACGGAAAGTTTAAAGAAAAAATTATTTAAACAAATTTTATTTTACAGAAAGGAAGCCAAGCGAAAACATTCTGACATAACAAAATTACATGTTGCGTGTTTATTACAATCTGTTCCAATTCAAAAATTAGAGATGAAAAGTAACATATATATATATATATATGTAATACCTATCCTATTACTTAAAAGTAACTTACTTATATAATATCTATTACTTAAAAGTAACTTACTTATATAATATCTATTACTTAAAAGTAACTTACTTATATAATATCTATTACTTAAAAGTAACTTACTTATATAATATCTATTATTTAAAAGTAACATATACAAAATTTAATACTTATCTTGATAATTTGTATGGTTTATAATAAAGGTCATATCGCACCTTGAATGTCATTATTACAATCAAGAAAAACATTGATATTTTATGGGAGGGGGGCGTGATGAAAATTATGATTGAAAATTGGGTCGCAAATATTGAAATTTGAGAAAAGCACTTGTAAGACCTTCAAATCTACTCGAAACCGTTGAATAGAATATAGGATATGTGTTATATAAATTTCTATTGAGCCTTAAAGTCTTCCGATGGCATAGTGTAAAAGGTAGGAAACTGATTTCAGGCTCAGATATTGACCTCTTCCTCTGATCATAGTTCAGTTTTATGAGATCAAACACTACCTTTCTATATGTGTAACTACAGAGTGACATTAAGCTCCCATCTAAGGGTCATTTTTAAGGAAGGAAAGCGAATTTTTTTCATCTGGTTGTCGTGTGTTTTTATCCTGGGATACATATGAAAGGCGCGAGAGATGGAAGAACAGAAGAATATAGACAATTTATTGCAAACGATGATCCCAGGATATAACAGAAAGGGTACGCTGCTTTCCATTTGAGACAGGAATCCATTTCAGGAGAAAGTCCAACTTCTTTTCCCGAAGAAGATACAATCATGTCTTATTCGGGATTCGAACCCGAGCGCATTCGGTTACAAGCCGAGGGTCATATCCACCATACTGGCTGTGGGCGGCAAATTTTTCATCAATATTACATTTACGAATTCATAATTAACGGCACAAACGTAGCCTAAATTCAAACCAAACCCAAGTATTTCTCTGAGATGATAGCAAATGGCTTATATTGAAGTAATGATATAGACAACATACCCATATATAAGTTATATCTATGCACATGTACGACCAAGTTTCGTTTTATAATCGGATACGAAGCAAATATAATGTAAATACACTGCTAGTCACACAAAATGCAACACCCTGAAGGAAGCATGTAAACCATAAGAAATTTACATCATGAGTTAGCGACGATGAAATATGCAAATCATTAGCATAATCGCGTGGACGCACATCACGGACGACCTTAGTTCCACCAGCAAGCGTTATATAAAGGGAGAACAGATTGGCGATTTTAATTACAACAATTGTTTTTTCGCGTGGGTGTTTTTGTTTGTTTGTTGTTGTTTTTTGGCATAAGCTGTTTACCTATACCTCGTGGAAGACATCGATCGTCTTTTAACTAAGTTCCTTAATTCGACCGAGGAAGAATAGTAACCTATAGAGATTACGGATTATCCTTCAGAGAAATCGGCCAATGTGTTGGTCGAAACCAAGAAACTGTGATGCGGGTCTGTCATCTCTGGATGCTTGAGGGAACGATAGACTGACGGAACCTATCGCACCCACCTCACTGCACCACTGTCCGTGATACCATACAGATTGTGCGCATGGCATTAATGGATCGGGCGGCCACAACACGAACCATAGCACGATAGATTAAGTCTGTTACGCACATCATTCAGTGTCCACTCGTATCATTCGACGCCGTTTGCAGCAGAGTGGAATGTCCGCAAGGCATCCATTGCTTCGTTTACTCTTGACTGGAAACCACGGGCGTTTGCGCAGCCAATGATGCGATGAACGGCTGACATGGACAACGGAATGGAATGACATGTTTACTGACGAATACAGCTTCTACCTGCAGCCTCAGGATGGTCAGATTCGAGTTTGGAGATACCATGGTGCTGCTGAACTGTTGCATTATGCATCGCCACAATGGTCCTTCATCCGGTATCATGGATTCGGGGGTATTAGATTTCACGGTCACACCCCTCTAGTATTCATTGCCGGTACACTGAGCAGGCAGCGCTACATCTCTGAGGTGTTGGAGCTCGTGGTCCTCCCATACATTCAGCGCTAACCATCAGCCATATTCCAACAGGGTAATGCGCGACCACACGTGGCACGCATTTTTTAAGAGTTCTTCTTTACCCATCAGGTTGAATTGCTTCCTTGGTCTGTTTGAACTTCCGATCTATCGCCAATCGAAAACATGTGATCCATGCTTGCACAATAACTGCTTCGGGATACACCACACGCTGCTACACCAGATCAACTTTAGTAATATGTGAAAGCCGCATGGACTGCACCCCAAGGATGCATCCAAAGCCTCTTTGATTCTATGCCGAGGCGTGTGGCAGCGGTTATATCCAACAATGGCGGCTACACTAACTACTGATTTTGTCATCATCCACACGTCACAAGAGGCTGTTATTTTAATTGTTTGATCTTTGCACAACATGATATCTGCCAAAAAATTTCGCTGTGATATATCTGATCTTTCGTGGTGTTGCATTTTGTGTGGTCAGCACTCTGTAGTAACTTGGGTTAAAGTAATCGCATTTGTGTAATGTTTGTGTGTGATAAAATATATAGTTATTAAAAGGTCTAAATTTAATTTAGTATAGAAAATCTTATTTTGCTTGATGTTTTTACAAAAGTTCAGTTTAGGATTACTTCTTCCAAGAAGTAAAAATTATATCTTTCAGTTATAATCAGTTTTTCAAAATTTGATTATTTTTATTTTTGTGTTCCCTCTTATTTAAATTCCATAGAACATATGTGAGATGCTTTGGAGAGGCACTAGTTAGTAAAATCTTATCCTACAGAAAACACCAAACAGCTGAAACGTATGCTCCTTGAAGACAGAGAGAGAGAGTTGACTATTACCTGAAGAACCGCTAGATAATTTGGTATTGAGTATGAAAAGATGATGCACGTAATTATTGCAGTTAGATGAGGTCATATTCCTTACTAAGTGACTTTGTTTTGTTGTTCTTCTTCATGGACAGACAACAAACGCCATTCTGAAAATAAAGGCTTTTTCTGCTTTGTTCTACAATTCATTTTTCGACTACTATGCTTTCATCAGCCTTTAACTGCTACATTGTGCCTTTGTAGTTTGGATTTCAAGTCGCCCAGTTGATTATTTTCAGAATTACGTCACAATAGGAATAATTGCTTAAATTTTGAACATTAATGTGCATATACACTCCTGTGAAAAATATTTCTGATGTGAATATGATTTCACGACGGGTATCAGCAATCTTTAACGTGATACGATAGTTGGTGCTAGACGCATGGGACATTCAATTTCAGAAACCTTAGGGAATTCAACATTCCCCTATTCACAGTGATAAGAGTGCCCTGAGAATATATCATTTCAGCCATTACCTCTCACCATGGATGAAGTAGAAGTAGCCGATTTTATCTGCTTAACGACTGAACCAGCGACGTCTGCGTTAAGTAGTTAGTGAAACACTGCCTGGAAATAGCTGCAATAATCAAAAGCGAAATTTGGTGTTGATGGGATATGACAGCAGAAGACTGACTCAAGCGCTGTAACCGACAACATGCCCTCAGCAAGCAGTGCTTCTTCTTACCTGATAGATATATCGGTTGATTTGATAAATCACGTTTTTAGTTGATGAGAAATGATGGTAGGGTTCAACTATGCAGCAGACCCTACGAAATCATAAGCCCAAGTAGTGAACAAGGTGCTGTGAAAACTGGTGGTAGCTCCATAATGTTGTAAGCTATTTTTACATGGCGTGGACTGGGTTCTCTGGTCAAACTGTTTCGATAACTGATTAAAAATGATTATGGCCAGTTACTTAGAGACCATTTGCAGAAATTCATGAACTCCGTGTAGCCAAACAACGATGGCATTTTTGAGGATGAGAATCGCTAGGTCACCAGACCAGGTTTGAAGAATATTCTGGACAGTTCCAACGAATAATTTAGCCACCTAGATCAACAAACATGAACTCAATCGAACACATATGGGACCTGATCAAAAGGTCTGTCTGTGTATAAAATATAAACCTACAACACTTTCGTCATTATGGGTTGTAATAGATACAGCACAGGTCTGGATATTTATTTAGGGGATATCGAGTTGCTTCACTTCATTGAGAAAAGATGGTCACAAGATATTAAGAGACATCTCATGCTTATTGGCTTTTCAGCGTATATAATCTTTTGAGAAAAAAACAAGGAGCATCCTTAAAAATATTCGAATGCGAATTCTTTATACCAAATACTCTCTATAACAAAAAAAAACACGACGCACCGAGAAGGATTTATCGGATTGCGGTAAAAATTGGTGAACGTGAAGAATATACATAAAAAAACCGATTAAAGTTTTCGAACATACAATTGAATGATTATTACGAAGCTTGATCATTAGAAAGGGAGAAAGTCAATAAGGTGCTGTGTGGCCCACCTTTAACCTGGATGCAAGCTGTCACCCGGGGTGGCATACACTGATAAAATTCCCGGATAATATCTTGCGCAATTTTGTACCCAATTGTCTAAACTGTTGGGCTAAATCAGGGGTTGGAAACCTATGGCACGCGTGCCACATGTGGCCCGCGGTACTATTCCCTGTAGTAGTACTCTGTAGTACTTTACAAATTTGTCAATTTTTGACTAGATGGAAATAGATAAATTTGTAATAGACCTTATTTGACGAACATCTTCAGAATTATGGACATTTACGGAATAACGAAAAAATCTGAAAAATAACTCTGAAGATAAACTTACAGTTATTTTGTTGATTGTTGAAGGCCATTGCCGGAGAGATTTAATTGTTGGACGAGAGAAAATTGCATGTACTCTGCTTTCCGCTTTTGGTTCTACATATCTAAATAAAAATATTTCCTCATGTAAAAAACATTTCGAATCCACAAAGAAATTGTTTAACAACTGAATGCTCATGTCTAATTAAAAATTATAATTTATACCCCTAATTTTGCGATATGAAAGTGGAGCAGTGCATGAGTGAGTGAATATTTACGTCGCACTGTTCAGCTAAACGAGGGCATTTAGCGACGGTCCGCGTAATTTTGAACCATGGTCAAGTGACGCGGACGACACCTGAGCTGGCACCCCCCTCTCCTAACTACCACACCACACCAACAGGAGGACGTTTGAGCTCTCGACAGATTTAACGTACATTACTCCCCTACACGGCGGGTCTTTAGTGGTACTTGGATCGAACTTATGATGCGCTAGCCATGATCCGATACCTAGACCACTTGGCTACCACGGCCAGGAGCAGTGCAAGCACTATGTTAATACATTAAAATTTTTATTTATCTTTTTATTTGACTATAACGAAGGGAAATACTTCTGTTTTATGTTGTATATTTTTTATTTTAATAACTATGTTTATATATACATAAATATATATAAATATAATGTTATATATATATATATATATATATATATATTATATAGCATATATGTACAATTTTAATTTTGTTCATTTCTGTTGAAAAAATAGCTATATTTTATGCTGTTTATTTTTATGTTAAGAAATATATTTAAATGATGCAAAATTAACATATAATAAAGCTGTAAATATCTATATTTTTGACCTCTATCTCTGCATGCATTATCGCGAGAATTGAATTGTTTCAAAAATGTCCTACTGTGTGGCACGCTGAATCATATTGGTAAATTGGTTTGGCACGCCTCAGCTAAAAGGTTGCCGACCCTTGGGCTAAATCATCAACATTCCTGGACGGTTGTAATCGCCTTCCCATAACGTCCCAAATGAACTCTATGGGAGAAGGATCAGGTAACATAACTATCCAAGGAAGTGTAGGGCTGGTTTGAAGACAATTCATAGCAACACGTTCCGTGTGTGGCCGGGCCTTATTGTGTTGAAAAGTAAGTTCTAAGTGTCGCAAAAGGAACGGTAATGCAACTTGTCTCAAAATGTCGGCAACGTACCGCTGTACTGTCAGAGTGTCAGAAATGACAACCAAAGGAGTATGGCTATCAAAGGAGATGGCACCCCAGACAATAACGCCTTGTTGGGGGGCTTGTGTGGCTTGCAATATAGTCAGGACAGGATCTCTACGCCGCCCTGGATGTCTCCAGACACTTCTGCAGCTGTCGTCAAGACTCATCACTAAAGACTATACGGGATTCATCACTAAAGAAACGGGACTCATCACTAAAGACTATACATCTCAAGTCAGCACAGTTCTACGGTGATCGAGTGTGGCACCATTGCAATTGAACTTGATGGTGTACAGGCGTGAGAGGTAAGCGGTGTAACGCTCGATGAACTTAATTCCAAAATGTTTAATCAGTCTAAATACAAAAAAAAAATAGTACTTCTTTTAATTAATTACTTTTTAAGTAAATAATTACATATATGGTACTTATAAGAGAAGAAAATAAGTTTGTTTAAGAAACTTGATGAATACGTAGGAAAAGTAGTATTTGTGCGTAAAGCGAAAGGAATCAAATCTTCCTTATTTCTACCAGATGTTGGTTTTTGGATGTTGGCTTAAACTATTCTACGAAAGCATTTATTTCTTTTCTTCAGCGCTTCATCTTTGCATACCATTAGTCTGAAAACATACGCAAAGCGAAAATTTCAAGGAAATTATTGTGATTCCTAAATTGCATTAAATTGAACAATTAAAAATAATTTTAAAATAATTAACAATAAAATCTTTACATGAATTATGAAGATTGCTATTATATATATATATATAATTGCTATTATATATATATATATATATATAAGTAATTGCTATTATATATATATATATATATATGCTCATTAGCATAATAAGCAAAAAATACCTTCCCCTACAAAAAAATGACAGTTTTATTGATATTAAAACCTTTGTTTCACAAAGGCTGTACTCATTCCCTCCTTTACACACGGAACTAATGGTCATCGGCTCCAAGATTAAAGTGCAAATAATCGTTAAACACTATACAATGAGAGTCTGCTATAGTTATGAGGATCTACACCATTCGAGCCTTCTCTGCCAATGTTATGAGGTTAAGGGCATACAGTTTTAAGGTTACTGCGAATTTAACCTCTCCCTCATAGCCATTACCATGCAAAATTTCCAGATGATCAGGTTATTTTTAAGGGGGCCTCGTTCTTTTGCAAAAGAGTCTATAATGGGTTAAATATACTTTTGTACTCTAGTTCGGTCATTCTATTACTTTCTAAAAACAGTTGAAATCTGTAATGAATTATTCATAACCTATACGATGAAACAAATTACTTTTAAGGAATCTGTAAACACATGTTTTAAAAATTAAGAATTTCAGAATTGATTACTGAGGCTTTCGTCCTTGTATCAAATGATTCTCTGAATCCGCTACTTAACACACTAGTGTAAATCCATTAATTACTAAATGGGATATAGAAAAATGTAACCCTAGTTTCATTCGTGCATGAAATATATTTTTGTTAGCAATAATATATCTATATATATATACACTCATGTCCATAAATTAAGGATAATTCAGAATCCCACAGAAATTTAACTCTAAAATAAAAATTTCACCTGTAGAATTATCACACACATCTTGAAGAAGAATATGCAAATTACAGGAAACCACCAGATGGCGCGGATAGTGCTTCACAATTAAGAGAGTGTAAGAGAGGGGTATATAAGGAATGGAGGCAAAGAAATAAAATTGTTCAAAAGCGCTTTAAAAGCCTTTCAGTGCAATAACCGCATAGTCATGGCACAAAGGAAGCATTTGCATGATTTTTTACGTGGTAGAATTATCGGACGATTGAAATGTGGACGTACCCAGCTGGAAGTATCCGAGGAACTTGGAATCGCCCAGAGTGTCATTTCCAGGCTTTAGCAACGATTCCAAGATGATGGTAATGTGAGTAGATGTTACAGCACAGGTCGCCCCCGAGTTACAACGCCGAATGAGGACCGGTATTTGGCAGTTACTGCCAAAAGAAACAGACGGAGCCCAGCATCAGACCTATCTCGTCAGCTCTCTTCAGCTACCGGTACGACAGTTTCAAGGCAGACCGTGTACAGATGCTTAGGACACATTGGTCTATATGCTCGTAGGAGTGTCAGATATGTTCCCCTTACCACAACTCACTGTCGCCTGCGATTAACCTGGAGTAGAGAGCATGCATTGTGGACACCGCAACAGTGGTCTTGTGTGATGTTTTCCGACGAGTCCAGGTTTAGTTTGCAGTCTGATTCTCGCCGGACTTTCATATGGAGAGTGCCAGGTACCCGTTACCACCAAGAGAACACCATTAAACGACACCGTTACGGTGGTGCAGGATGTCTCGTTTGGGGAGGAATTATTCTTGGTTCCAGAACTGACCTGCATGTTCAGAGTGTAACGATGACAGGCCACATCTATCGGGATGTCATTCTGGAACAACATGTACGTTTGTTTCGGGGCGCCATGGGTGCTGAATTTCTGTTTATGGATGACAATGCCCGTCCTCACCGTGCAAACATTGTAGACGAATGCCTCCAATCGAAGGATATCACCCGTATGGATTGGCCGGCATACTCACTGGACTTGAATCCAATGGAGCATGTGTGGGATATGCTTGGCCGACGAACTGCAGCCCGTCAACCCCCTCCCACCTTTCTACCGGAACTTCGGAGGACATTGCTTGATGAGTGGTGCAATATTCCCCAAGATCAGATTGATAATTTGATACTCAGCATGCGTAGGCGTTGTAAGGCCTGTATTGCATCGTCCGGGAGACATACTCCGTATTAGCCATCATACTAACCATGTTATACTGTTTTTTGTAAAAGGTTCTGTTTTGAAATTTGCTCCAGGGAGTAAAAATCACAATTTTTATTAATTATGTCAAACATATAGCATTTTTTTTTTTTGCTCTTTACCTTTTGTTTAATAAATAGACTTTACAAATAAGTCAAATTTGTTTTGCTTCGGTCTCTTTCTTTGCCTGAACTTCATTATCATTAATTTATGGACATGAGTGTATATATATATATACAGGGTGTCCAGCCTTAATGTGACCCAATAGCTGATTCCCGAACCGTTCGGTTTAGATATGCACTTCCAATTTGAAAAATGTTTTAAAACAGGTAAGGAAAATTTTTACGTGCTTTTCAAACCAAAAGTCCCATTTCCAAAAAAATTATAAAAATGAATTTCTTATACGGTCCCCAGGTCCTATCACTTATATTTAGAAAAAGATGCAGTACACAAAAACAAAGTAAACACAAAAAGTTTCATTTTATTACGATAAAAACTGGCCGAGTTATGCCTACATAAATTTGAAGCATCTGAGTTGCTCAGAAAAGGGGATCGTAAATAAAGTGAGTTTAGAGCACAGTAATTTATTATCTACAGAAAGAGCACAAAAAAAAAATCATTGAAAAATTAAAACATCGTAGTAAACATCATAGATTGACAATTTGTATTGCGGTATGGCAAACAATAAAAACTAAATTAAAGAAATACAGCTTGTACCTGAAAAGATTAAAACACCTTTTGTTTTAACAAATAGCAGCAAAATAATACAGGATTTGCCGTTCAAATTATAGTATAATGTGGAATGAAGCACCAATCATAAATCAGGGGTTTTATTATATCAGAATGACCAAATTAACTTAAATAATGGTGAAGGCACGAGACAGGGAATACGTCTATTGCAACTCCCAGTTTTATACAAGCGCTGAACAGCACGGGCAATTGTGTAATAAGATAGATGTCTTCCAGTGGAAAATTAAATGGCATAAAGTCTTGCCGCCTCTCGCTTATTTCGATTACACTGCCCATAAAACAGTACCATTTCGCAGTTTCTTCATTTGTATACATCTCGTTCTCCCCTACTATAATTCGTAATATTAGAATATAATTGTATTGAATTGAAAGCGACTATACAACAGATTTTTAACGTTCGTCATGATCAGCAAAAACGCAGCAAATCAGACTGAAGCTGTAGCATATAAGACTATTTTTTGGAACTCCTATTGAAATGTTTTCTTCGTCCAAAATATTTTATTTTTTCTACGTTTTACACATACACAGAATAAATTTTATTTCATAAGCACTCAATTATTGTATTATTAACGTATGCTTTTAAATTTAAAAACAATTTACATAAGAGTGACGTGCAACAGTAAAAGTTTCCTAGCAGAGTTCCAACTAATTTCACACCCCTTACTAGCTTCTTGAAAATAGCCTAGAAAATACTTATAAAGTAAGATTTTCAAATTTCCATAACTCGGCCGGTTTTTATCGTAATGAAATTAAACTTTTTGTGTTTACTTTGTTTTTGTGTGCACTGCATCTTTTTCTAAATATAAGTGATAGAACCTGGTGACCGTATAAAAAATTAATTTTTGTAATTTTTTTCTAAATGGGTTTTTTGGTTCGAAAAGCACGTAAAAACATTCCTTACCTGTTTTAAAACATTTTTCAAATTGGAAGTGCATATCTAAACCGAACGGTTCGGGAATTAGCTATTGGGTCACATTAAGGCTGGACACCCTGTATATATATATATACAAATAATGCAAATGTAAAATTCCACTTTTATATGTCCCTAACTATTTATAACATTCTGCTATACTTAAAATTAGCCTGCCAATAACTAGAATTGCATGATTTTTCTAATATATGATAAATAATATAAGTTACACATTTTTTAACATATTTCATTTAATTTTTTTCAAACTTTCATGTTTGAGGTTGTATTTTCTTACATAAAGCATGCTATGTTAAGAGAGTCAATAACATTCTCAATCTAAACGCCTATACATATTAAACACTACGACCTACGACGGCTCCCACTGAAATTGATTTTTTGCATTTGTTATGATATGCAAATAAATGTTCTCAAGAAATGCAGCTTCGTAAAGGTGAGATTTATCCCAATAGGCAGTGCCAGTTTATCCATTAGGCGCTTCAGCGGCCCAGTTAAGCTGGGCTTAACCAGATTTTCTAGTTATAAATTTTGATCCGCTAGTGCATAAGGAGCCTGTAGATCTTCTGCGCCCGGGGCCCGAAATGAACTAAAATCAGCACTCCTAATAAGTCATAAATAAACGTGTCATATGTGTTTGTATCATATATATGATGTAGACATAAAGTGAAACTTTAATAAAATTATTGCGAAAAAAATTTACAAAATAGATTTTGACTGTTTTGCTCTCATATAGTTATAAAAATGTTTGATTTACCCCCCTCCCCCTCTAATGCAATACACAAACTTAAAAGAGATATAAATATTACCTGAAAAAAGAATCATTAGAAATCCGATGTACTTTTTGCAGGATCAGTTGATATTTAGAGGAAACCATGTGGAGATGCTTGAACACATTTTAGATTTTTAAAAAGGTTCACAAAATTAAGTAGGCGAAAAAAAACACGGATTCTACCTAAATTTGTTCATAAATATAATCTTTAAAATTATTGTAACGGTAAAAAAGAGTATGTAAGGTTTTTTGCACACGGTGTGGTGTGGTTAGTTTTTACCTAAAGAGAAAATCCGTAATAGGAACAAATCAGATTTAATTGTTTAATTCTCTCTATATAAAAAAAAAAGTTTTTCGTGATGCTGTAATAAATTTATTTATACATAACCACAGTTCGGAGAAATTTACATTTATTATGATGGTGAGGCTTTGTATGAACATGCAAAAATAGTTAGACGTGACGATGTATTGTAAATTTTACAGCCAATTATGAATAAAAATCCATACGCAGAAAAATCTAGAATGTTTGAAATTCTTAATAAAAACCAGGATCAAGAGTATAGTCTGTGTTTTTACACTAGCCCTAAAGATCATCCTAGAGTTTATAATAAGCCACCATTCAGGTAATTAGCTGCTATCATTTCAACAAAGACAGTTCTGTAAACACAAAGGCTGATGATAGAGTTTATACGAAGAGTAATCTCTCGATTTGGGAGTTTTAACTCTCCTCTTGCAGATCTGTTGCTATTTTCTTTACTTATTCCTTCAGGTGAAACAGGTTGGAGTTTTTATCTCGTACATGAAAACAATAATGAAAAGGCAGTAAGTCCTGTTTAATATAATGGTTACAAATTGGCAATAAGGCGTAATTTTTATTTCAATCAACTAATTCAAGCTCAAAGATTAACACAAGATGACATCATAAAATGCGTATCTGAAAACTGAAGAAGCGTGTTTGTATTGCTTGTAATTGAACCAAGCACAATTGAGATGAGAATATAAGCAAGGATTGATATACCATGTACAAAATTCAGATACAAATACAATGAACAGTTGCATAATTTGTACAATAAGGTTTAGCCCGCCATTAAGTGGACAGAAGGTACCCCCCCCCCCTCCTAGTCTTATTAAAACTATTTTTTTTCCAATTTGCATACGATAATAATATATACTATTTCCTCTCTGAAGCTCTGTTTAAAGCTATTCTATATGAGTAGTTTGCGAAGAACTACAAAAAGACAATAATTAAAATACAAGTCTGTGTGTGAATAATTTATTTTATTTGTTATGAGAGTTTTATTAAAAGGTTTAATGATGTTTGTTTTAAAAAACATGATTGAGACTTGAAAATATTTTTCTTAATAATTAATAAACTTCAAAATCCATTATTAGGCTTATAAAGAACTCTGAGAGTCTGGCTGTACGTTAAAAATATACAGAATTTAAAATATCCAGCATAAAAAAGTTCTTAATTTTTTCTGAACATCTTTTCCAAACATAACGTTTAAATAAAAGAACAAACCCGTGAATGTCCCATCAAGGCATTAAAATATAAATCAATATCATGATGATTGGCATATTGATGTAAGTGCTGAAAACTATTATGTATTTTACAATCTCTCTGTCTCTCGTTTTCATTTCCGGGAGATAGATCTGACCGGACAACAAGGTTTTCTATTGAGCACAAAAAGAGACTTAAATTCATGAACGACTGCAGCCACGTCGTTACGACGTTGTCGAAAAACTTTTAGCCAGTTGAATGATTTCAAACGGGTGGTCATATAATAGAAATGCATGGAGCTGAACAATAGGCCGTCATTTGCCCCGTACAGACACAGCTGTGAAACGGTGCTGGACACAATGGTTGCTGCAAGGGACTTATACTCGGAATGAAAGTTCTAGAAAGTCAAGGTGAACGAATACAAGGCAAGATCAGACGACTGTGCGACAGACCCGAACTGCCCCGATCATCGATCGTTATCCAATAAACTAAACTTCTTCCTTATCATCCATATTACCTTTCATGACCTCACAGCTCTTGGTTGTGGTGAAGTAACACTCACAGAGCTGCTTTTAAGACGTCTACCTATAACCACACTATAACACCGAAGTTGTAGTCGTTCATTGCGGCTACCGGTAGAATAGCATTACATATTGTTCAATGATGAATTTCTTCTGTCTTTGTGCAGATGACCATCGGATCTGGGTATGGAGAAGTCGAGGCCCCAATCAGTTTGAGCTTTACAGAAGTATAATACCATTTCCCCTGATTTGACAGCATGTCGTCTTTAGTCAACTTGCGTACAACTTGAACATTTCAACAACATGTTGATGACATCCAGCTATCGGTTTCATTACACTTTATGGCACATCACCCTGGAACCATTTACCAAGAAGATAATGCCAGCTCTCATATGACTCGCATATTTCTGGACTGCCTCCGTGCTGTTGATGGCCTATTTTGGAGTACAAGATCTCCAGACTTTTTGTCTGATAAATATGTATGAGGCATTGTAGGCTCATACGAGTATATAAAAAAGACACCGGATCATCAAAATATCACGGATCTGAAGTGATTAGTGGTGAATGCTTGGAAAATGTATCGTAAGAGGAGAATAGAAATCTTAATCACTTTTTACATGGCCTTATACGAGCATATATTGCTAAGTGTGATTTACCAGTTACATATTTTATCATTCAACGCATACAGATGAGCCCAATGGGGCTTCGAATTAGATACAGATAATCCTGTATAGTAGCATTATATATGACAAATTATGATAAAAACAATGACTTTCTTCTCGGCATTAGGTTTTTTCTCTTTTTTTTTCCAAAAAAGTGTATTATAAATGACTACCTGCTTTCTAAAATCCCGATTCCACACTAAATAGCAATTTATCACTTCAAATGATAAAAAAAAATTGATCAGAATGCTATCTAATCCCTCAGACTCTCCGGCACTACTTATCATTACTATGCCAGATTTTCAATTTATTAATGAATGTTAAGGTACGTCACTTTTTACTCCAAATAAATCACTCACCAAAAGAAACATATAACACACACGGAAAAGAATTATACCTAGAATCTTTCTATACACAGTTGAATATTTGTAAATTGATATCGAATAGTTAAAGCGCTTAGATAAATTAATCATTTGCAGTTTTTTTTTTTAATTTCATGTGAGTTGATAATGAAAAACCTGATAAATAAATGCAACTTAACTGAATGTTTTATGTATTGAGTTCTGTCCAAATCATCTAACACAATATAAACCAACTTTACTATATGGGTATTAGAGATTTTTGTATACCCCCCCTAAATTATATTGCCCCCCCCCTTCTCTCTCTCTCTCCTAAATGAGCTTGTTTTTGAAAATACTCAGACAAAATGTTTCGTACCGTCTTGGGGCCACGGTAGCCTAGTGGTCAAGGTATCGGATGGGGGCTGGCGTGTCATGAGCTCGAATACAGCACCACTGAAGACCCCCGGGTAGGGGAGCGATGATCGTTAAATCTGTCGAGAGCTCAAACATCCCCCGTTGGTGTGGTGTGGTAGTTAGAAGAGGGTGGTGCCAGCACAGGTGTCGACCTCATCACTTGACCATGGTTCAAAATAACGAGTTCCGTCTCCCAAAGCCCTCGTGTTGCTCAACAGTGTGACGTTAATATTCACTCATTCATTCATACTATGTTATTTTTATTAATCTAAACATTAAAACTGAGAATAATAAATGTAATTTAAAATTTCCTTCTATTTTTGTTAGCTGAATACGCGTATATTGCATATCCATTTCAAGGAGTGTTTGCTGAGAAAAATTTGACGGTAGTCTCACCACATTTTGCTAAATATCGCCGAGACTGAGATTCGATACTAACATACTTGAGATTCGATGGGGACTCATATGCTCCAGTTCTTCTGAGATTTCCATACATGTACATATTTCATTTGACTGCTTAAAAGTCAATCATGCATTAGTAATCAAACTCTCACAAATTCATATATCT
This sequence comes from Trichonephila clavata, assembly GCA_019973975.1. Taxonomy (NCBI): domain Eukaryota; kingdom Metazoa; phylum Arthropoda; class Arachnida; order Araneae; family Nephilidae; genus Trichonephila; species Trichonephila clavata. The sequence continues at coordinate 167,545 of BMAO01013422.1, forward strand.
AAAGAAACTCGAGTTTGTTTTATTCAACATTTCATCACTTTAAATTTCAGGATTTCTCAAATGACAAAGCAAACAATCATATTTATAGGCGAGAAACTGTCAAATGTTAATAAGCAAGTGTTTCCAAATGTCACTGAACGAAAATTGCCAACCCATATATATATATATATATATATATATATATAGAAATAAATAAATTAAAAAGAAGACTAATAAATCCTAAGAATCTTAAGATCAGACAGAAAGGACCAAGATATATATATATAGAGAGAGAAATTTTGACTATATATATATATATATAGTCAAAATTTCTCTACAAGAGTAAGATGAATACACATCAAACAAAACTGAGAAAAATTGAAATTACAAAAGTTAACCAGACAATAGATTTATAAATGATGTATGAAAAAATAAAAATTATAAAGTTAAATATAAAATTATGAATGCTACAGTATAATAAACATTGGGACAGCTTATATATAAAATAATTTATATAAAAGAGGGTTTGAACATGTTTTGTGGCCAGCCAACCTTCCCCCTTTCTGTTAATAATACTGAGCAAAAACCAATTGAAAATAATGGATAGAATATCTAAGGCCATTACAAGAAAAAGGTAACTTACCTAAAAATTGCATTCAAAAATGCAGAGTTCGCGCTAAATCAGAGTACAATAAACAAGTTATTGCCAGATTCTGAACCCAAATGCAAATTCAAAGCAGAGGAATGACTAAATAGTAGCAATTAGAAAATGTATGAAAGGAATAGAAATAAAAAAGTAAAAATTGTAAACATACTACCATTACCTTAGAGACGCTAAAATTATATATGGTTTTTTTTAAAAAATTAAGAGAATAAGTAATTTTATCTAAAATTAGAATTTGGAGGTAACTATATCTATCTAGAAAAAATAATAAATTTATAATTTTCAAATATGAAATTTTAATCCTTACTATTTAGAATTTCTTTATTCATATAACAATTAATAAAATTAATTAGGTATTTTTGAATTAAGCAGTATTTAGTAAAATGTTTAAAGTTTTTTTTTATTTTTTCTGATTTTTTGAAACTAGAAATTTATTGCGTTGTAGTAATTAATAACAATATTTCTGAAAATAGAAACATGTACATTACTCTCCCAATGTGGTTCTTTTATAATATTGAATTTAAAGTCTTCTCGTTTGTCATAAATATTAGTAACAATATCATTATATTTTAATTTAATTTCTATACCAAGAAAATTTGCTTCATAGTTGTTACTATTTGTCTGTATTAAATGAATGTATTGTAAATAAAAATTAGTGTTAGGTTTAAAGTTGTCTTGATTGCCAAAAATAATTATATCATCTATATAGCGAAAAACGTAATATTCTGAGTTGTCAACGAAACTATTTTCAAAATAATGTAAACATAAATTGGCAACACAGTAGCTAGCTGGGCTAAATATATATATATATATATGTCTGTGTATATACAACTAGTAACTCCATATTTTCTCATAAAGAGAAGTATTCTACAACTTAATAGTAAACTATACATATATTTCTAAGAATTATCAACGAAAACTTGAAATTGTACAGCACGACAGAAAAATATTATTTTTTGAATTATCAATCCAAAATGTAAGTGATGTTACGAATAATTAATTAAAAAAGTTTTGGTGGACAACACACACACAACACAAACATAAATTTATTTTGGAAAATAAGAATGAAAATCTTGATTTATTTCTTACAAAATGTTCATCGTTAAATTTGTTGGAGCATCTTAAAACTACTGATAGTACTACCTCTAGAATTATGTAATGCGTATCACATTTATTGCGCATTTTAACTTAATTTAACTCTTTCATGTACTGCTTTCATTGTCAATTACTTCCTTTGTCAATCTTAAATCATGTTTAATATTTTTTCCGCTCCATCTTGAAACACAGACTGAGTTCACATTTCATTTGTTGTCAAATCATTAAAAAATCTATGGCATTTTTTCAGATAATTAGTCAGCGATTAAAATTTCAAGTTAATTTTTTTCTTAATGAAGAACTTGCTCGCTGAATAAGATTTTCACAAACTTCCTTCTACATAAATCTTAAGTATCATCTGAATTATTTTTTGGGTCTTACAGGATCGTCAGTATCGAGAGACAGAGACCTTCTTTGCATACGTGTATTTGTTTCAAGTAGAAACGGGGGAAAAAATTTAATGATTTGCTTGACCACTCCCTTTAACAAAAAAGGACTGACATGTGTTCTCCACCTTCGCCTGAAGGCAGTATTTTTGCAAATAGCAAAGGCTGTTTCAAAGTTCAAAAATTAGCTTGGGTGAGGTCTTCAATTTTACTTCTTAATCCAAGACACGAAGATGTAACACTTAAAAAGTTTACTCACAAATTCTTTAACTATGAATATACTTTACCAAAAATAGGAACTAAACTCAATTTGAAATTAATATTGAATAAAAAAACAAAATGAGCTAAACCTGAACATTTCATTTATAAAGTTTAAAAATGAAAAAGAAATTTAAGGCACACCTTTGTATTTCATTTTAAATTATTGTTAAAATGCAAAAATATAGATTAAATATGGAAATGTATGGCACCTATATCTGAAATCAGCAACTAAAAAAGCTATTCATTTTTACATTAAAATGTTTCGAAAGCACTCAATTTAAATATGCTTGGACTTAAAGCAGTACTCTTCTAAAAAAAAAGCACAGAAGTATTTGAAACATATTTGAACAATACATATTTGAAATTAAATATCTAAGTTCAAGAAACCGATCATGAGAGTTCATAATGATTCTTTCACTGGATTTTGTAGATAAAATCAAAACAATCATTAAGTATCAGGTTCTATGTATTTTCATAAATTCTGACTTATGGTGAAGAAATTTTGTTATTGAGCTAATCTCAAACAAACTAGAGTAAAAAGATTATTTTGAGGTATTTAATTTATATATTTTGAAATTCCTGAAAAAAATTTCATGTGTTGATAAACTAGTGCATTCCTGTCTAAAATTCTGCCGTAGATGGAGATTCAATTTTTCAGGCACAAAAATTATGCAACAAATAATTATTCCATAGTCGTTAATATCAAACCCCACCAAGCTAGATTTATCAAAGAATATCCTCAAAACCAGGATCTGGAACTAGCTAATGGAATGCATAGCTCGATATCTAGACCGTAATACGCTATTGCAAGGGTCGACACCCTTATAGCAGTGGCGTGCCAAACCAATCTACCAGTATGATTCAGGGTGCCACACAGTAGGAAATATTTGAAACAATTCGATTCTCAAGACAATGCATGAAGAGTTAAGGATAAGAAGTCAAAAATACAGATCAAGAGTTTCATTATATACAAATGTCTCAAAAACAGCACAGTCAGTTTCCTCGTTGGTAGTTCATAAAAATGTCCAAAGAAATCTATGCGATCCATAATTTACGAGAGAAATACGAAAAACAAAGTAGGACGTTGTGAGCGCGACCTATTTGAAGTCGCTCCTTCACCGTCTTGCCTACCTAAGGGTTTGAGGGGAAACAAAGCATCACCAGAAACTTCCATAATAATAATTATTTTATTACTATTCAAACACACTAATCAACCACAAGTGAAACTACAAGAGGAGACCCTAGGAGTGATATATAAAGAGAGCAATCTATTATATAAGAACAACTCTAAGTAAACAAGCGCAAGTGATCTGTTTAATTTAATCTAATTCAATCTATCTTAGATTCTTAAACCTTAATCCACTAATTTATTATAGTAGCAAACTCCTTCCTTAACTCACGTTGTGATAATGAAATAAATCTTACCTACAAATCACCGCAACAGTTCCCCTGCTCCTTCTATTTTACATTTACAAAACCTTTTGACTTTATATAGTCAAACTAATTTACATATGAAGGTTTCTTCTTGAGGGATGGCTGGGAATTAGCGTGAAAGCTAGCCCAAAGTTCCCTCAAGAGGATTAATCATATGGTCACGTATAGATCCGACACAGCCAGTGCAAGGACCGTATTGGACATATCAACAACATTTTTTGCAAATATTTATAATGGCAGTTGTTCAAAGTATCCACCGTGCATATCGAGGCAGGTTTGAGCACGTAGTGGAATGGATGAGTCACACATCGCAGTTGCGCGATGTCCACCGAAGTACAAGCAGCATGCAGACGAGCACCTAAGTCTGTTTGTGCAATCACTGCGACTCGACACACTAATTCCATGAGATGACCTCATAAGAAAAAAATCCATCGTTTTGAGATCCGTCGATCGTGGTTGCCATAGAAAAGATCTCCCCCCCCCCCCCATTCACTCCAGTGGCCGGAGTATGGCATATCTAGCCAATAATGTACAGGAGCACAGAAATACGCCGAAGCCCCTTTATAAACCGTCATGTATCATGATTTACCGTATTTTTCTCGTAAACTATGGATGGTACATGTATAGTTCTTGGGCATTATTTATGTAGTTTCACGAGGAATCTGGCCGTTCAGAGTTTAGGCGCTATTTCTGGGGCCCTCTGTATTAGTTATGCATATTTAGTAACATAATTATAAACAACATAAAACATACATAGCATGTCAAAATAAGTAAAAAATTAAAATTGTACATTTATTATGTATCTTTTAAGAAAATTGAAATTAAAATTAAAAAAAATAAACATTAAATATAAATATTCCAGCAGTATAGTTAAAAACATTGAAATTTTAATGTGAATATTATCCCTACAAAGATCTACTTAATACTACAATATCAGGGGTACAGTAGGTGACTTTCAATTTGACGCAAGATTCTGAGTGTTCAGTTTTTTCCTTTCTTTGAAGACTCAAAATATATTTCATAACAGAAAATACTTGGTCACATATACTATAAAAACCAGAAGAGCGACAAATCAGAGCATATGCAGTTTTCTTCAAGCAAATCGCTTCGACAGTGCCATACAGCAATTTAAAATAACTCTTGATTTATCGATAGAGTTAGCGCTGTCAGATCTTCATAAATCCATACAGTTTGCTTTTTATAATTCTGTAGATTTTTTATCACGATGCAGCAATGAGGGATTTTACATTTTACAAGCAGAACACTATCTTTTTTATTTGAATTGAATGTTTAGTGCTAAGAATGAGTCACTTTTAAGCAAAGAACATTTTTCACATAAATCATATAAACTACACACAAGCAGATTCAGCAGAATCGTTTTATGACAAAAAACTGAGTGTAAGAAATAGCCTTTGAATAAAAATACGTGAGGAGAAGAGAGCAATTTCACTTAATCTTAAAACTTTGTAGAGCGTCACTGAGAATTGCTCCATGTGCTACAAGGGGCACAAGTGTCATAAATTAATGACGCTTTCCTTAGAACAGTGGTCTTCAAACTTTTTCAACTCAAGGAACCCCTAGAAATTGAAGGTGCTTTCGTGGTACCCCATTCCATACACATACATTTCGATAAATATATCTCTAAATAATATTTAAAGTATATCAACAAGTTATAAGCTTGTACTTTATGTAAAGGCAATTAAAAAAGTTTCTTATCTAATTTTTTAATATAATTTACTCTAAAAGGTTAAGTTACCTAGTCTATTTAGTAACTGGGATATGTGCTAGTATTTCTTACACACTCTGTAGAAGTCTAGGTTTATTGCGATTAAATGCAATCGCATTAATATTCTGAGTTTAATTTGTGTTTATACTTTGTTTTTGTAGCCACTTACCTTGAGAAATATTAAACATAATGTTCTTAAACATAATGCCACTTAAACATAATGTTATGAATGGCATTAAAATTTTTATAGCTGTGTGAGAAATCCTGTGTATTTTGCATAAATTTGCAACCTAAAATTTAGAAGCTGTTCTTGCTTAAATTTAGATTTTAACATCGAATCTGTTGATTAATTGTTTCCTCTCCATCATTATAGGTGTTTTTCCACAAATGAAAAAAGGTGCAATTCCCATTAGATTAAGCTTTAGTTTTGAAAGAGATTGTACTGTCTAACGAGTATAAAATTATCTCGTGGAACCCAAGATAGTAAACAATAGAATATTCACAATCTAGTATGAAGTATGCATATGAAAAGATAAAACACGGTTTGATATTCTTTTATTATATTATAAAAGTGTTGCAAAATAAAGTTATTATATATAAATAAAATTTTCAGTTTTAATGAATAAAATGAGCTTTATAGATACTTGTAACTATACAAACTTATTAGAGAACGGGAATCCATTTTGCATATGTATTTATTTCTTCTCGATATTTTTGTGACTCGTGGAACTCCTGAATATGCCTTGTGGAACCCCAGGGTTCCGTGGAACACAATTTGAAGACCACCACACTAGAACATCCTTGAGAGTACCTCTGCAGACAGTTGACTATCTTAAATCATTTTCCGAGGTCGTTAAATGAGCTAGAAGAAGGGTTGCTTTTTTTATGTGGACTATTCTTTTCATTTCAGTGCCCGAATACGTAATTAATACCATAGAATCCGGATGCCAAGAATGAATCACAAAGGACACATTTAATATTTTTCACAAAAATTTGCGATTTTTTTCTTTTTTTATTCAGTACAAAAATCTGAAACTTCGAACAAAATGCTCTTTTTTATTGTGCGCCATGCATGATGTTAAAACTATTCAAAATTCAATAAATAATTGCAATAAAGAACATTTCTTCTGAATTCTGTGTCTTCTTGTTCAATTCTTTCTCAAACTCAAAAAGAGCTTTTTTTGTACTTCAAGTTTCGGAAAAAGTGACTTGTGGGTTGGAGAATATCTGGATATCATACCGGAAAGAGAGAGAGAGAGAAAGAGTCACTTGAAGCATTCTATAATTTCTTTTACTTTAAGATATTCATTTCTATTTACATACACTTTTTCATTATTGCGTAAGAAAATTTTAAAATTCTAAGTAAAGTGATATTTGTATTTCACTTGTATAATTATGAAAAGGAATTTCAATAATAAAATTAAGAACTTTTTTATATGTGCAAATTTTAGAATTAATTAGAGTTTTTCTACTTTTTATGAAACTAAAAGCAGAAATGGAAACAAAAATTGAAAGGGAAAATTATGGAAATACACATAAAAATCTTTTTCTTAACTCTCTCCATATTTTTTAGTTATTTAAGTAATGTACAGTTACACTTTTGTTTTAAAAATTAAAATTTTTAATTTGTTTCTATAATTTTACTTTTTTTTTGTTGTCTTAATTGAAAGAATCAAATTATTCTGATTGAATACACTATCATAGGATATCCCTCAACAAACATTAAATGATTTACATAATGATAGTTTTTGTAAAACGAATATGCTTTTTAGAAAACTGTGACTCCTTTTTTTAAGAAGTAATACTGTTCTGTATGAATTCACACACATACATACACAGTGTAGGAACTTATATCAACTATTGGTCTATAAAATTAAAATAAATTAAATTATATCATGCAATAAAAATCTATTAAACCCAAATGTTTTTAATTGTGTAAATATCTTACGAAAGAAATTATTTGTGATTTGTTGTATTGTAATATATTTGGACCAATTTCTTTCTTTAAAAAATTCCGAAAATGATATTGTATGTTTACAGAACTGTTATTGTATGTTTAAATACTCGGTTAAAAAATTAGAAATTCGTTAGTTTTTTAATTTTCGATTAATACAGCTATATATATGACTTTTATTATAATATCATGCATACCATACATTTATGAGCCGCACTCATGCTCCATTATTCGTTAATCATACACATTTCCCAGAATGTTTTTAAATTATACACTTAATAATACACAAAATGCTTTAATTGTGTGTGTGCGCGTGCGCGCGTGTGTGTTACCGAAGTATTTACATAAATTAAAATAAAATATGAATATATTTTAAATTGTTAGACAAATATAAATCATATCTTAATTCAAAAAGTAATTTTATTTAAATTTAAAAAAGAGGAAGTATGTTTTCTGCTATCTGTTAACGAATTTGAAATTGTTACATTAACTAGCAAAAAAGTAATATTATTTCATGCCTTATTAAGTATTTTCCATGCTTAGAAATGCTAATTGTGCATCAATCTAGTAATAATTGAAAGTAAACGTTGTAGTAAAAAGAAAACTGATAGGCTGTTAATATTCGGAAAGGCGTAGTTCCAGTATATAAAAATGAAGAAATAAAAAACTCGGTCCACATGGAAAACAATCGGCTTAATACGATACATTTCTCTTAATGTGTTTAAAAGCAGCATTGAAAAAAAATCGATGATATACAGAAGCATAAATTTAGATCACTGGCTACCGTAAAACGATACAATAGCGGGAAAATTATACACTAAAACCTAGATAAGCCTTTTTTTATAGCCTCAGGTGGAGGTGTTGTCCCTCTTTAGGATTTGGTTTCTTTTCGAATGTTGGCTCCCCTTTTATTGTTTTTATAATTAAATAGGAAATTGCCCTGTATTTAAATATGCATCCATAAATCAAAATGATCGACTGATCTTATTGTTATCTTTCGTACGTTTCATAATTTAAGACGTACGCCTCATGGGACGTTACTTGAATATTTAGGGAGGTAGAGTACAAATTAAAAAATATTGTAATACCCGATGTAAGTAAAAATACTCTTTTAATTAATACATAGTTTTGACTATATTAATGGCATCCAATGCGGTTATGCAGCGTTAGCAAATTAATGCACACAGGCCTCCAAAATTTAAAGCTCGGTCAGTCCTTTGTGTCTAATTTGAAAATAAATGAACATATAAACACAAAATTTTCACGAACTGTACTTCAATTATTTAGAGAATTTTGCATAATTTTATATCAAGCATGCTTAAGAACTAAAAAAATTAATCTCTTGGGAAAAACCAAATGTTTTATAAAAAAAAATAATAATTAATACATTTTTGTGGAAATAATTAAGTAAATATGTTTTAAGAAGAGCAATTCGAAGGTGCATCATAAACACTTAGAAATTTTGAACTTCATCTTCACACACACAATACACACGTTTCCTTTTTTTTTTTTTTCTTCTTTTTTTTCTTCTTGCTGTTTATATACAGGGTAACCCAAAAATAGCTTCCAAACTCTGCATAGCTAGATCCCTTCTTTGGAGTACATAAAAAAGGCCTAATTTCATTGGAATGTTTTAGGGGTAGGACGGGTTTTTTTTAAACGTGAGACTTAATTGTGTCTGAATTTATTTGAACATTTTTAGAATAACATCTTTCACGTTATTTCTTAATCAAAAATTCTTTTAACCATTGTTTTACTTTTCAATTCAACATATTATGAATTATTTTCTTTGAAATAACCTAACTTAGCTTCTTACAATTTGTTAGCTTGAATACTTTTCTTCAGAAAGTGCATTTACATAACCCTCCAACTATCTGCCGAATTTCGGAGCTATTTCCCAATAAAAAATCTGCTTTTTCTTCGGGTTGAAAAAAAAAAGTTTGGAAACGAATCTTACGCTAATTTTAAATGAAAAATTCAATTTAAGGTAAAAATAAGTCTTAAATCATTTCATTAATCTATAAACGACTTTTGTTCAAAATCCAATCAGTCAATTCAAAACGAAGGTAGAAGTCAACTTCATTTTTCTGTCGCGAAAGATTTTATTTTTGGTGTTTCTGTTCTAAAATGTATTTTTAATTTTGTACAACACAGCATAAACATATGGTTCTCCCTAAAATTTTTAAATTTTGATTTAGGATAATTTTATCAACATTCTTTTAAAAAAGAACAACAGTGTGTAAATAAATCAGTATATTTTACAATAAATGTCTTATCTCTATTTTTTCAGAGTTATTTTTTTTAAAAAGTACCTATATGAAAAATGTATAATGTATGCTTTTTTTTGCCCTCTTTAGAAAAACCTTAATTATTTCAAAATTTGAAAATTTGTTTATCAGAGGCATTTTATAAAATGCACTTAAATATTTTTTTAAAAATTCAATCAAATTATCATTAAATTATTTTGTTAGACATTTTTTTTATTAAAAAACATTACACTTCTTGCACTGAGGCATTACACTAACTTATTAATGGTAACAATTTTCAATAGCATAACTCATTGTTTAAATGTTTTATTGTATATCGAGTTTTTTTTTGTTAAATGTTTCTTATTCCATTTGAATTGCGTTTTGAGACAAATGCAAAAAAAAAAAATTTTATTCAAAATTTCATCATTTATGCCTTAATAAAATTTCCTATTAAAATTGTATAAGCTGTTGCTTGATACTTAAATATTTTTTTATAAAATACCATTATATATATATATATACTAGCCGTTACCCGCCCGCTTCGCTGGGTATTTCATGATGTTTTATAAATTTTTACTGCCTATATATATATATAAATTATTGATATCTAAGTCCTAGCATTAAGAATTCGATTGAATTGAAAAATATACTTATACCTGTAACTGTCACCTCTTGATAAAAAAAAAAGGGCAGAGCTCATCTAATTTGTATTTTCTAAAAATCTCTAAAATTGAAGTATAGAATGATGTTTGCTCTTTCGTAACTCAAAAACCAAGTGGATTCCTCTACTCCGTAAATTGAACATGCAAGTCAAATTTCAAGTCTAAATTTAACAGAAAAAAAACAAAAGTTTTACTATCAATATCCCCGTAATCCCGTTGAGAGCCGTTTTCCAAAATTACCGCTCTTAGCGGATTTCAATTCAACAAAAGAAAAATACAAACCAAATTTCATTATTATAGTCCTTGTAGCTCGAAAAAGTAATTTTTTTTGTCAATACGTCCCAGTAACCCCCTGCAACCCCCCAGAACTTGATTTGCTTAAAATTTATTCTTAGTGGATCCCTATTCAACAAAAGAAACATGCTTAACAAATTTCAAGTATATGGGTCTAACAATTAAAAACAGGAATTTTTTTCTGTAACTCCTCTTGACCCCTCGCAAACATCCTTAGGGGTCAATTTTCGTTTTACTCTTTGTTAGAGGAACTCTATTCCATGAAAGGAACATGCCTACCAATTTTCAAGCAGGATGATCAAGTAGTTTAAAAACGAAAATATTTATTTATTACGCCACTTAATCCCCTGCAACGCCACTTAGAGGACTGTTTTCACAAAACCTTCTTATAGCTGATCTCAACTCTATGAAAGAAATGTATTTATCAAATATAAAGACTGCGTCTAATAGTTTAAAAATAGAAATAATTATCTATAACGCCCCTTAACTCCCGCAACGCCACTTGGGAGCAATTTTCACGAAACACATTTTGTAGCGTATCTCTACCCTATGAATAGGAATCTGCTTACTAAGTTTCAAGACTGTATGTCTAGTAACTTAAAAATCGGAATTTATAACGCCCCTTAAACCCCCCGCCCCCGCAACACCCCTTGGGGGTCAATTTTCCCAAAACCCATTTTGTAGCGGATATTTACTCCAGGAAAGAAACTTACCTACCAATTTTCAAGCAGGTAGGTGAAGTAGTTTAAAAAAGGATATATTTATCTATTACGCCCCTTAATCCCCCGCAACGCCACTTAGAAGTCTGTTTTCACAAAACCCGCTTTTTAACTGATCATTATTCTACGAAAGGAATCTATTTATCAAATTTAAAGACAGTGCGTCAAACAGTTTAAAAATGGAAATAATTATCTATAACGCCCCCTAAGCCCCTGCAACGCCACTTAGGGATCTATTTTCACCGAACTCATTTTGTAGCGGATCTCTACTCTCTGAAAGGAATCTGCTTACCCAATTTCAAGATTGTACATCAAGTAGTTTAAACATGGAAACAATTATTTATAACGCCCCGTAACGCCCCTTGCGTTTCGAATTTCGGAAAATCCGTTCTTAGCTGATGTCTACTCTATAAAAGGAACATATCTACCAAATTTCAAGTCTGTAGGTTGAATAGTTCCAGAGATTTCGTGATTAGTCAGTCAGTCAGTGAGTCGCTTTTCTCCTTTATATATATATATATATATATACATTATATATATACACTCATGTCCATAAATGAAGGGTAATGAAGTTCAGGCAAAGAAAGAGACAGAAGCAAAACAAATTTGACTTATTTGTAAAGTCTATTTATTAAACAAAAGGTAAAGAGCAAAAAAAATGCTATATGTTTGACATAATTAATAAAAATTGCGATTTTCACTCACTGGAGCAAATTTTAAAAAAGAACCTATTTACTAAAAACAGTATAACATGGTTAGTATGATGGCTAATACGGAGTATGTCTCCCGGACGATGAAATACTGGCCTTACAACGCCTACGCATGCTGAGTATCAAATTATCAATCTGATCGTGAGGAATATTACACCACTCATCAAGCAATGCCCTACGAAGTTCCGGTAGACAGGTGGGAGGGGGTTGATGGGCTGCATTTTGTCGGCCAAGCATATCCCAAACATGTTCTATTGGATTCAAGTCCGGTGAGTATGCTGGCCAATCCATACGGGTGATATCCTCCGATTGAAGGCATTCGTCTACAATGTTTGCACGGTGAGGACGGGCGTTGTCATCCATAAACAGAAATTCAGCATCCATGGCGCCCCGAAACAAACGTACATGTTGTTCCAGAATGACATCCCGATAGATGTGGTCTGTCATCGTTACACTCTGAACATGCAGGTCAGTTCTGGAACCAAGAATAATTCCTCCCCAAACGAGCCATCCTGCACCACCGTAACGGTGTCGTTTAATGGTGTTCTCTTGGTGGTAACGGGTGCCTGGCGCTCTCCATATGAAAGTCCGGCGAGAATCAGACTGCAAACTAAACCTGGACTTGTCGGAAAACATCACACAAGAAAACTGCTGCGTTGTCCACAATGCATGCTCTCTACTCTAAGTTAATCACAGGCGACAGTGAGTTGCGGTAAGGGGAACACATCTGACAGGCCTACGAGCATATAGATCAATGTGCCCTAAGTGTCTGTACACGGTCTGCCTTTAAACTGTCGTACCGGTAGCTGAAGAGAGCTGACGAGATAGGTCTGATGCTGTGCTCCGTCTGTTTCTTTTGGCAGTTTCTGCCAAATACCAATCCTCATTCGGCGTTGTAACTAGGGGGCAACCTGTGCTGTAACATCTACTCACATTACCATCATCTTGGAATCGTTGACAAAGCCTGGAGATGATGCTCTGGGCGATTCCAAGTTCCTCGGATACTTCCAGCTGGGTACGTCCACATTCCAGTCGTCCGATATTTCTACCACGTAAAAAATTATCCAAATGCTTCCTTTGTCCCATAACTATGTGGTTATTGCACTAAAAGGCTTTTAAAGCGCTTGTGAACAATTTTACTTCTTTGCCACCATTCCTTATATTCCCCTCTCTTACACTCTCGTCATTGTGACGTACTATCCGCGCCATCTAGTGGTTTCCCGTAATTTGCATATTCTTCTTCAAGATGTGTGTGATAATTCTACAGGTGAAATTTTTATTTTAGAGTTCAATTTTTGTGTGATTCTGAATTTCCTTAATTTATGGACATGAGTGCATATATATATATACATTGTGTGTGTGTGTGTGTGTGTGTGTGTGTGTGTGTGTGTGTGTGTGTGTGTGTGTGTGTGTGTGTGTGTGTGTGTGTGTGTGTGTGTGTGTGTGTGTGTGTGTGTGTGTGTGTGTGTGTGTGTGTGTGTGTGTGTGTGTGTGTGTGTGTGTGTGTGTGTGTGTGTGTGTAAAAAGATCTAAAATTATTATAAAAATAAAAGGATACATAAAAAGGAATTATTAAGAAAGTATTTTTGTTAAGTTCTTCAGTATATTGATAATTCTTACCCGCGGAAAACATCGACAAAATATTTCATTTGTCTCAATCAAGCTATAATATAATATATGCAGAAGAGGTTCAATATCATTTTTATTATTCAGCAAAAGACCATTTCCGATTCGTTATTTCTTTTTCCCTGCTGCACAACAATGCGGTCTTCCTTCAAATACTAGACAACAACGTGGGAAAAGCATTTACAACCAACACACGTTTCCATCTATTTTTTTTAGCTTATTTCTCAATCGGAAATGGCGAGCACTGCACATCAATAGTGCTTTCCATCACGCATAGCATAGATTTCGCAAGAGACACCTTCACTAGACAAACATTTCCTCCATAAGTGAATGTGACTAGAAGTTAAATTGCCTGTATAGCCTCGAGTTCATAATTCAGGTTGATAACACGTATATTTTGGTTATAGAAGATATATTAAGACTGTATATATATAATCTAGAAGAACTTTCATCAGCACTGATTTTGTTTTTGTCAGGAAGAAAAAAACAATTCGATATTCAATCCAACGAATCGAGTTCTCAATGTCAGTATTTAGCTCTTACAGTCACATCGTTGGACGAATCTGAAGTCCATTTTAGTCCGTTTACATAGGCAATCGGAAATTTTCTTGCTAAAAAAATTCAGACAAGCACACCTACATATCTTTTTAACACTCTTTTATAAGCTTCACTTGTATGTAATGGAATCTTTTAATTCAATTTTTACCCACTTTAAAAGGTCAGATGAATTCGAAATTTGGCTCACCTGTCCAGAACCAATGACAATACAAAAATCTAATAATTTTGTTCCATTGTCCTGATCAGGATCATAAGGATTAATGATTTCCCATTTTCAGATCCCATTCCGCATCTGGCGATTCATTTCAGATCCCATTTCCAGATTTGGTGACTGAAAGATTAAGTTACAACCTAATTTGATTAACTATACAAAAGGGTGTTTTTTACTTTTTCTTTAAACTGTAACTTATTTAAATTAGAATACACATACACATTGGTAATCCGATAAAATATATAGCTTATTTAATTAATGAAAGCAGGAGCGATAGCTGTATAATGTTTCAATGCCCGTAAAATGTCAAAAGTATTGAGTTTTCGAATATGTAAAATCGCAAAAGTAGTCAGAGGTCTTTAATCGATCCAATTGTTTTAAATTTCTGTAGTTAAAATTTGAATTTGATAGTCCTTGTTTTTTAAGAAATTCACATTACAATAATTAATAAGGTTAATTAATTTATTATAATGAAATAGGATGAAATTTCAATAATTAATTACAGTAAAACACGTTTAACACGAAATAATACAACGGTCCCAACAAACTACTACGTATTTTCATGTTTTTTTTTTCCTTTTTCCATGAAACGAAAAGATTTTCTCTCTGGGAATGAACAAAATACGAAAAACACCAGCTGCGCAGGCGAGATTTAAGAAGGGTGTGAAATAAAAGAGAGGTGGCCTTACAAGTTTCGTAGAAAGGAGACTTACTTGGCTTTGAAATACCCTCAAAAATGTCTGTGACATTTGCCAGTTTGTTTATCTAAGCTACTTTCACCCCCCCCCCCTACAAACGCTACACAAAAACAGCCCATCTCTCATCAGTTATCTTTGGACAACGCGGAATTCGGTGGACGAGTACATCGCAGTATGAACAAAAATCAGTGAATTTGGTTCGTGTTTTATTTTCGAAAGAACAATTTCTTTTTATGACACAATGGTAAACAGCTCAAGGGGAAGCAAGCTGCTATTTCGCTTAAAAGGAAGATGGAGATTCTTAAGGCTGTTGATCAAAAACCGAGTGCGGCCGTGGTAACCTAGTGGTCAAGGTCACGGACTCATGGTTAGCGAGTCATGAGTTCGAACCTTGTACCGCTGAAGACTTGTCGTGCAGAGTGGGCTGATGTACGTTGCATATGTCGAGGCTCAAATGTCCTCCCGTTGGTGTGGTGGTGTGGGGAAGTTAGGATAGGGGGTGCCAGCTCAGGTGTCGTCCTCGTCACTAGACCAAGGTTTAAAATTACGATGTCCGTCATCAAAAGCCCTCGTGTTACAGAATGTTATTTTGGTAGAACCTTGATTCTATGTTGTTGCTGTTGCTGATGCCACCTGTCTGACGTAGTTATATCGAGGACCATGAAATTCATCATGGCATCGCGTTATACTGTACGCTTGTCGTCAGCCGTAGCTTTGAGCACCATGCAGGTGTCAGTACGATTTGGCTCGGTTCCACCTTAATTTTGAGGGAGAACACCCAGGGAGTGGTCAGGGGCTCCCAGCCTTCTTCCCCTTCCATCAACCTCTCTAGAGCACTTGCGACTCGACGGCTATTTAGAGTACCCCCCTGCCGTGAACGCACTATACGTTTACAAACATCCATGCCTTCTCCGGGATTCGAACCCAGGCCCTACGGCATAGCAGTCAGCGTCGCTAACTACTGTGACGTTTGAAAACAGTAAAGGTAGCTTGATTTGAAATATAATAATTTAGTTTAATTTAGTCACAGCTATTATTTACATGAATATACAATTTAGTACTATTAGATGATTTTAGAGTTCCAAAATAAAACTTTGTGAGGGAGGGATCTTGGTGTCCGTTCACTACGAAGGTTTCGCTGTCAACTCTCTTCTCTCACGGCCCCTCGCGGTCTCTGCGGTTGACCGTTGTCGCGTCCCCTTTCACTGCCCACATCCAGTGGAGGGCGAAATGGGCTTCACCTCGTGTCAAAGGTTACCGGGGCTAACTAAGACACGTCCGTCGCAGTATATTAGCGACTGCAGGTATTTTTGCACTGATCCGGCCGTGGGAGGCAAGTCTCAAATGTCTCAAAAGGGGGAAGTACATGCGTCACACCACTATACCGGATGGGCGACTATATTCTATACTGCACGTGAGCTTTATTCATAGATCCTATTGGTAGAAATCTACCGCATTTTGATTAAGAAATCCCCAGCACTTGATACAAGATTCATTTCATTACATTTGAAATTGATGTAGCTTGTAACTATAATAAGAAAAAGTACCTATCATATTAAAAAGATTTCAAAAATAAACAGTCATTTTAGCCGTGTAAGCAAAGGAAATATTTCGAAGACCTCTTCGTGTTCACAGAAACCTAATGATCATAGACGCAAACTCTTGACCGATTTCATTGAGCTGTGGGTTCGACTACTGGTGCTGTTGAAAATCCGCTGTGTAGAAAGGTGGATACACTCTGAATCTGTCCAGGTTCAAACTTATCACGTTAGCGTGCTGGGGAAGTTTGAAGAGAAAGAAAAGAATGAGGGACTAACGCCCACAGGTATCGTTCTTGTCACTTAACCTTGGTTTAAAATTAAAATATCCCTTGTTCAGCTTCAAAGACCGCCCAATTCAAATCATGATGAAATAAATTTAGAAAAAAAATCGCATAATTTAGAAGCTATATACCTGTTTAATAAAAATTGTTCCTTTTAGATTAATAAGAAATAAGTACCTATAAGAGTCAAGTATAAGTCCCTGTAAGCCTTTTTGAAACTCTGCATCCGGTTCTGATAGGCATTTTCTCCACATTAAAAAACCTTATAAGATACCAACTAACCTGGCAAAACTTAGACTAGGCCTTGAATTTGATATTTTATAATAGGCAAGATACGAGATTCAACATCGAAAGATGGGAATTTCTGTTCATTTAGATGAGCTGTCCTTACCTATTGCAGTTCATTTTTTAAGGAACTGCTCTTTAGCCTACTATTTTCATTCCTCAAACAAAATTTCGAATATATTCAAAAAAGTTCAACAGTACAGAATTGCTGCATAGTATGTATACATTTAATACAAACTGTTGGGCATTGAAATTGCAACACTAGGAAGGAATGATTTAACGAACGCCAAAATCACATGAAAGGAGAAGAGGGGTTCTGATAAGTAAATGACGTGGGAGAGAGAAACGACATCTAAAGCACCGCATAAAAGTAAAGTTGTGTAGTGGATTTCTCATTCGAAAAGCGCTTTGTAAGATTGAGGAGAATATCATGTTTCCTCGAATAATAAGAAGAAATACCAGCAAGTATCGGATTTCGACTAAGGCAGAATCTTTGTCTGAGGCAGAAAGTGTAAATAATCGTTCCGTGATATTGCCTGTCGCTCTGGTAGAAATCCAACCACTGCCAGCGAATATGGAATCAAAAAGTTGCTAAGGGTCATACCGAATGTCATGCAGGATCTTCACGTCCTCCCATGACTGAAGCCCGAGAGGACCATGGGCATAACGCCCGCATTGCCTGACTGTCACCAAATACGGCTTGGGGCCCAAAACCTGACTTTGCCCGGGTCCCTATTATTCTCCGTTATGCCACTGGAGAGGACTGGTGTGTTATGAGGTCGACCCTGTAAAACCGTGCAACCTCATCAAGGACCATTAGTCAGGTAATGTGCATGTTTGCAGCATGCCGCGTGAACTGTCTGTACAAGGACCGTTACTTCGGCTTCCCTTGACACTACAGCATAAACAGAAACGTCGACTATGGTACGCCGAATGACAAAGCTGGATACAAACTAGGTTGAATATATAATGGAGAATCTGCTTCCCGCAGGGAAGCTTAAGCTCCTATCATGGGGGAAGTGGGAGTTGCTTGGGTTCGACTTTACCTTAGCCCTTTGCTGCATCATGACTGGATACAAAAATGGCACAATACCCTACACTAGTGCCTCTCAAATTTTCAATGTTTGCAGGGATATAGCTACCGCCGTATCAATGATACGGGGGCCCCAACTTATGTAACTACAGTCCCACAAATAGGGCTGTCAAACGTAAAATGGAGCCCCGAAGGAATTTTGATGCTGGGCCCACCGAGAACAAGCTACGCCAATGAATGTTTGCGACCCAATATTCAATCATAATTTTCATCGTGCCCCCCCCCCCTTCCATACAATAACAATGTATTGTATTCAATAATAATGTACTTTGACGCTAAAGCTACAATACGACTTTAATTATAAACCATACAAATTATCAAAATAAGTACTAAGTTTGGTATATAATTTTATATATGGGGGATATCCATGGGTCACTGGTATTTGTAAAAAAATTTTTCTTAATTCAGCATTGTTAAATAAATTATCAAAAAATACATTGTATAGTTCTGATATATTAGTAAATGTGTATTTTATTTTTCTACTTTGCCAATATGTATTTTGTTTTGCTTCCTCAGTAAATTAATAATATTTTTAAGTATTTTCTTTTAAACATGCTCCTTCCCCCCCCCCCCCGTTGGGTTATCACGCCTCACAGTTTGAGAAATGCTGCCCTACACAACAAAAAAACAACAACGTCTTTTATAACCCCAGCTTTTTACAAAGCATTTCGAAAATAACTTTTTCAAACTTTATGAAATATGTTTTATCTGTAAATTTATTATAACGACAGTTTTAATTTTTAATATTTAACTCCAACCATACAATATAAAATATCACGTTATTCCTTGTTTTAATATCTCTCAAAAAAAAGTTTTTGTAAACATTACCACTCATTTATAGCATAGATGAGAGGCTTTTAATCGTAGTTATTCGGAACACTGGTACTCAGAAAATTAAAAAGAAGTTCATGTTTCTTAGCTTTCAATAAATATATGTACTGCTTTATACTGTACGATAGTATTTAGTAAATATCATTTCCAGCGACTGTGGGAGGGTTAAGAACTGTTGATATTCATATTTAAGCAAAATTTGTAATAATAGGTCCCTATCGATAAAAAATTTTAAATCTTCAAAAATATATTTCAAAATTATGACAAAAAACTCCGATTAAAATAGCAAGAAAAAGCTCTTTGTAAGACGCAAGAAAATGAAAAAGAAAGAATAATAACAGTTTATTCTTTCAAACATAGTATATTGGCAAGAAGTTATAAGAAGAAAAAAAAAAGAGTAGGAGGCAACAAAATAAAAGTCTAATTAGATGTTACTCATCAAATCACATTTCTTGGCGCATCTTCATTATTTCGAGTCCCAACACTAGACAAGTTTGTTTTTTGTCAGTATGGTTACTTAATTTTTGTAAGGTTGCAACGCCATCTATTGATACAGTTCTTAATTGAAAACCTATCCGTTACAATTTAATGAAAGCTATATTTTTAAAGAACAATAATAAAATGTTGAAAAATACCTGTGCCGTTATTTGGTTGTTCCTAAATTAAAAACTATATATTGAAGTAATTTTAAAGCAAATTGCATTTCAGAATAAAAAAAGTTATAAATCACAATTTATACAAAGTAGTGGAGTGATTAAAAAACACAATAGGGTCATATGACATATTATTCAAAAAGTAATAAGAATAATGTCCATGATATTCTTTATATATATATATATATAATCCATAATAACGTATAAAAATAATAAACCTAAGTATAACTAGTCAAACAAGATATCAATCCTTGGCATGCCCAAGTAATTTTAGCGCGTTTTTCACATGTTGTATTTTACAATAATGCAACTAATGAACTTTTAGTAGTACTGTACTAAAAAAAATTAAAAATGATTAAATTTAAATATGATTCGGCTCATCTAGGGCACAAATGCGACCCAATGCCGAAAACCCGAGATTAATTGGTTGCTTATTGGTTGAGAAAAAGGTACGACAAAATATGGAACGAAGACGAAATTTGCGTCCTAATAGCGCTTTTGTTCCTCTACGTGAAAAACGCGTTAAAAAGTAAGAAACAGCCACAGTTAGGGCCGGCTGTAGCAGAGAGAGTTTTGCCGCCCCGGACAAAAATTAAAAATGACGCCCATTTCTTCAAAGTGAAAAAAGAACATTATCTATTAAGAAGATAAAAATTGTTTATAAATACATACCTATAAAACTTGAATAGTTCTTGCAAAGAAAAAGGCAGCATAACAGTATATACTTGTAAATAAATATTTGTTGTAAAACAAAACACGAAAATAAAACTCTTTTTTTTTTAAATAGAGCACCAGATAAATTTTACTCAGACATTCTAAAATTTTTGAAGAAATATACTTAAATTAAGTAAAAGAAAGTATAAAAATAATGAGCAGAGTGTTTTGCTTTCACACAAAAAGTTTTTAATTCATCAAAGATTAATCCATTTGAATTAAAAATCAATTTATATGTTTGAGATTTTCCAAAATCTTATCGTAAATTTAAAAAAAAAAGAATAAGAAGATGCCTTTTTATTTTACTTTCGTTGAAACACTGTATTTATTTATGCTTAATAAATATATATATATATATAATGGATAAGTAAGACATTCTAATAATGTCTATTTTTCAAAATTAAAAAATGTAATCTGAGTTCAATTTTTTTTCGACCACACACATATACACCTGGCACGCACTTAACATAGAATGGATTTACATTAATTTTTATCAAAGAAAATGTTGTACTTATACAACTACCACAAGAAAAAATTTTAAAAAATTTTAAAAAATAATAAATTTCCGTTAATTTTATTAATATAACACTAGAAATTAATAATCATAATAATCACTAAAATTAACCCAAATAAAAATACTCAAACAATAGACTACAATATTCAAAATAGTAATAAAAAATGCATATATTTCTCAGTCAATTAAAATTCTGTCTTTTAGCTTCCACAAAAAATGTCACTTCGAAATATTTTTAATATCATTTAAATATTAACACATTAATCTCATTTGAAAATGTATTAATAATAATAAAATAATATTAATAAATTTATTTTTCTTTAGATAAAGAAAAAGAAGAAAGCATTGAAAAAACACACCTGTTGCTGACCTAATTCACAAAAATTAAAAATTTGGAAATAATTTTTAAGAAATGTTTTTTCAATACTTGAATCAGCAATAACACAATTACTTAAAAGAAAATAATTACCGAATAATATTACTAAATTTCTCTTGATGTAGGAAAAAACACATCTGTTATACTGACTCAACATGATGGTTTAGAAAAATGAATCGTGTGTGTGATTGATGATTAAAAAAACAAAATTTACAATACACAAGACAAATTAACCACATTTTTTTTAAATTCTGGGAATAGTAACGAAAGTTGTGCAATGTCTCTTGTTCCGGAAGATCTCTTACGAAAAAATTTCGAGTCAGCAATATTATTTCGATTTATTCCAAAAATAAGATTTTACAATCTATGTATTCTTAACTCTAACTATGGATACATATTTTCAAATAATTTCATTGATAACCTTGTTTTTTTTAACTCGGTTAAATCGTTTTTCTCGATGTGAATTTATTTATGACACACCAACTTTATACATACAGTACTCTCTCGATCATTCGAAGTTGGAGGGAAAACTTCGAATTATCAAGAGCGTAGGAAAAACTTCCAAAATACACGAAGAGTAATGTTTTTCTAACACATTAAAATTTAAAACTATCTAATAAAACTACAGTTTTAAAGTATTATTATTTTAAAGTATTTTTAAAAAGTACGTATTATATACAGTATATAAATATTATACAGAAGTTAAAAGATCTGTATTAAAAGAATAACTTTATATATGAAAAACAATTATTAAAAGAATATATGCTGCACATAATTAATCTTTTTTGACGAAAAAATCTGTTATCTTTAAAAATCTGTTTAATCTGTTATCGATTCTCTTAGACACTGTCCCCATCACCATTGGTTCTTCAAGTCAAGGTCCAGTCCGCCCCACATCCTATTTGGTGCCACATGCCATAAGTCACACTGATGAGTCACAAATAGTCATGTCACTCAGACGCAAAATACACAATCCTACGCATCTCTTCATAATAGCTGACTTTATGAATACATGTGTAGGAAGGCCACGTGTTTTACGAAAGATATGGACGGCTGACAACAAATGCGGCCAATCTATTGACTACTTGAATAAGGAAAGCAATAAAAGTGTCCTTTTGATTGAAGAACCGGAAATACAAAGAAGCGATGGCAGACATATGGTCATCAAAGGGGCTACGTTACAGGGGAGATACGCTAAGATAATACACCACAAAACATGTAAGCTTCAGCCTGTTTGCTATAGGACTCTACATGATAATAAGTGTTCGAATTGTCGAGAGCTATATAAGATTGCTTCAAATTATCGCGTGATGAAGTCTGGCCAACCGCAGATTTTACTTCAAAATATTGAGTATACCAAAGCGTATTGTTTTAGGATCCGGAGAGCGAGTCGGCCAGGGAAGCAATTCAATCTGTTGATTGACGAAGAACCTTTGGACAATGCGTGCTATGTGTGGTCGCGCATTATCCTGTTGAAATATGGCTGTGGTCAAGCCCTGAAGGTAAGGAAGGACAACTGGCTCCAACACCTCGGAGATGTAGCGCTGGCTGTTTAAAGTACCGGGAATGCGTACTAGAGGAGTTCAAGAGTGATATCCAATACCGCACCATACCATAATACCCCTTGCAGGACCAGTGTGGCGGTGCATAAAGCAGCTGTTCAGCATCCTCTCTCCACGGTGTCTCCAGACTCGAATCCAACCATCGTGGTGTTGCAGACAGATGCGTGACTCGTCAGTAAAGACAACTTCATTCCATTCTGCCGCCCACATCCTTCTTTCATTGCACCTTTGGCGGCGGGGAGACGTCTGTGGTTCTGCGTCAAGGGTAGACCAAGCAATGGACGTCTTGCGGACAGACCACGCTGCTGTAAACGGCGTCGAATGGTACCCGCAGACACTGAATGATGAGTTGCAGACTCAATGTGCTGTGCTATGGTTCGTGATGTGACTGAGCGATCCGTCACTGCCATGCACACAATTTGCCTGTCCTCACGTGAAGTGGTGCACTGAGGTGGATGCGATCGACCACGTCGGTCCGTCGTACCCTCCTGCTTCCAACAGTCACATATCCGCATGACAGTTGTTAGGTTTCGTCCAACACGACTACCGATTTCCCTGAAAGATAATCCACAATCTCGGTAGGTCACTATCCTTCCTCTGTCGAACTCGGATATTTGATCAAAAACTGATCACTGTTTTCTACGAGTCATAACGGTTCGTTTTTTGAAAAAACCACAAGAAAAACACAACTGCCGAACTTGAAATCGTAGAAATCTCCAAGCCTTAAATCGCGCTTTGAGGTGGCGCCACAGGCGTGAGTGATGTGTGTCTGCGCTGAAATTCTAATTATTTACATATCTCACCTCCTCTAATGCATGTTGTAAATTTCATGTTATTTGCGTGCTTCCTTCAGTGTGTTGCATTTACGGTGGCCAGCAGTGTATTTATATTAACAAATGAAACTCTCTCTCTTTGTGTTACACTAAATATGTTATTTTTGTTGTTCAAGTTTTTCTTAAAAGGAAATACAATAAAATATTCATTAACACGTATCTAAATGTGGTAAAAATACAGTTGTACCTCGCAATTAATAACCTTGCATTTGACATAATATGTCCAGGAATATATAACCAACATACCGGACATTGTGCATTTTGTCTTTTAATGCTAAAAAAATTGGCTTAATTAGAAATGTAGGTTGCTTTAATTTTTAAATAAATGATACGTAAATAAGTACCTTAGTCACAGATATTTTTTTCAATTTCAAGTTTATGAAAATTCTTAATTGAAAAAGTTTAATTACTGCATAAATGTTTGAAATGAGTAATAAATTCTTGTACTCACAGAAATTTATTGAAAATAATCCATTACACGGATTTGTTTGAAAGTCTGTGTATTTTGTTAGCCTAAGCCAGAATTTTTATTTATTATGTAAATCCGAAGAAAACGCACCCCCACGAGGCGCAACCGCTTTATTATATATTTAATCTGTTTTGAGGCGACATAATACCCAAAAAATCATAAAACTATCGAAAAAAAAATTTATTGTGTTCTTTTATACCTCAAATCTTTGTAAACACATGCCTACAAAATTTCAAAGCTTTACCTGCATTTTTTATCAAGTCATGGAGCAATATTTGATCCTGGGTAGTAGACTAAACAAAACTGCCACGCCCACATTTCAGATCATCTACTAAAAAAGAGTCTGATAAAAAATGAATTAATTATTTTTCTATTGCACGTAAATTAGACTGACATATGTAGAATTATATATGCAGTAACAAATCATTTCAAGAAAGAATTGTGCAATTCATGCAAAAATTCTAGTTTGTGTATTGTTTATTGGGGGGGGGGGGGGCAAATGGATTTGGTAAAGATTTAAAAGTTGTGCGTGCTTTGTATGATATTATTATGAATGAAATTAAAACTTCAAAACGGATTCTCCCAAAGCACAAATACTAAATCTCATTTTGATAACTCAGATAATTAAAAATCTAATTCGCAAGAATAGAAAAACTCTCCCATTTTTATATATTTGTTTTTGGTGATATATATATATATATCCCATGTGTGCGAGATTCAACACTTCTATTATTAAAATATTTTAAGATATTTATATTTAAACAATGCACGGATGCAGTTCTTAGATTTTGATATATTTTACCTATAAATTGTTATTTGATTTTGCTTTCGTTCGTGTACAATATTTAACATACGAAGGCTTTTAAAATCATGGAAATAAAAAAATTATGGCATAAACATCTTTCGTACATGTTATGCATTATTTGAGTTGTCAAACTGAGGATGGAATTAGTTCTGAAGAGTGTGTATTTATTTTTTATTTTTTCGTAATTATATTAAGGTAGTTTTATGAAACATTAATATTTCATTCGTTTTCTTCTATATATTCATTATGCCAGTATACTGTTTAATTGTTCTACAATTTTGCAATTTCTTATGGTAAGCTGTTTTAAATAAGCTAATTAAAATTTCATAAAAGTTTCAGACTATTCGATGAATATTATATCATGCTATTCATGGAATGAAAACTTCAAACTCATATTTCTCCATGTTGAATTTTGTACATATACTGTTATTCAAAACCCTAAGGCATTTTTGAAAATTGAAGTATGGGTTTGAAATTTTTTATATATGTTCTGAAATGTATGTTTTGTAAAACTGTGCAGGAATCAGCTCTAATATGCTTAGTACTTTCCCTAAAAAATTTCAACATCAAAATTAATGTTTTTTGGGGGAATTTTTGGAAGTTTAACTATAAAAAAATTAATAAAAAAAAATAATAATAAAGAGCTGCAGCAGAAAAAAAACCTATGCACAATTTTATGTAGTAAATTATAAGGTACTGGGGGGGGGGGGGGATTTGAAAGAAAAAAACATATTTAAAAAAGCCTTAGGAATTATAAAAAAATTTTTAAAGTTCAAAAAATTTAAATTTTACAAACATTTTGCAACAATTTAAAAAATTTTGTATGGAATTATTATTAAATATAAACTCTCTTTTATAAAATACAATTAAAACCAAGTATCAAATATTAAAAAGAAGAAAAAAATATGAAGATTGTGTACCTATCGCTTTATCCCTAAATCAAAGCACGGATTAGACACAGGTTGCACTTATTTTCTCTTTGTTCCTTTAATCTACTGAGTTTCATTGACTTATTAAGCCAGCACTCTATTCGATTTATTTAGAGAGAGAAACACACAAAATCTCTTTGAAATCCTAAATTTTATTTTTAAAAAAAATTACTGAATTTACTCGAATATAAGCTGCCCTTTTTTCCGATGTTAAAGCTATTCAAAATTGGATGCAGTTAGAATCGAAGGCAGAAAAATTCGTTCTATGGGGGGGGGGGGGGGGATGAACATAATACTGATGGTTAGAGCCCTTACAGTAGGTATGTAAAAGTTTTTAATATTGGTAAAATCAATGAACTATTCATTTACTTGTTTGCATTTTCCTTTTTTTAAAAAAAATATTTCTAAAATATCTTGTATGTCGATAAACCATTTTACACAATTTTTCAGAAAACTGTGTTGAGAATTAGGAGTGCAGCTTAGAATTGGTGGTGGCTTGGATTCAAATAAATACGGTATTTTTATTTCTCACCTCCTATCTTATCTTTAAAACTTTTTTCAGTGTCACTTAAATAGAACGTCCCTTAATAAGAGGTAAATACAAAAGGTCCATATTCAAGGGAAATATTCTGTCATGTGCACATTTGTCACCCTTAATGTGGTAATACCATAAAAAAAAGGTAATTATCACTTTCCCCTTTATATCAGGGCAGTAAAAATCTTGTCAAGAGAAACATATCACTTGTATCCCGAGGTCGGGTGCTCATATACTTTCAAAGTCATATCGCCACGCAGAGTACAGTTATTATTTTTTTTTTTTAAAGATATAGCCCTTAAAAATTTTACTAGCAATAATCGGCTTTTCAATTCAGTGTAAAATAAAACAATTATGTTACAGGTTTCCAAAGTGTAAATAATAATATTTAAGAAAATATTTTCATACAAATTTTCAAATTTCGTCCAAATTCGGGCCCTAAAATTTGCCACCCCAAACATGGCTCCGCTTTGTCTGGCCCAAGAGTCGCCCTTGTCACAGTAGTACAAGAGCAAACTCTCTTGGCCTTAGGAACCAAGATTGCAGGTTTAAATATGCTTTTTGGCTAGTCAACCTCAACCTTCACCTAATAACCTAATAAATTTTATAACCTAAAACGTATTAAAAAAGAGAAAAACTTGAAATGTTCAGAAATACTTTAAAAATAAGGAGAGAAAAATTGAATCACGAGAGAGAAAAAGTTCGTTATATAGAAAATTCATTTCGCTATTGGGAGGTTATTTTACGAAAAAAATCATGAAATGTTCTTGGTTCCTGGAAAAAGTTCGTTATATAGAAAATTCATTTCGCTATTGGGAGGTTATTTTACGAAGAAAATCGTGAAATGTTCTTGGTTCCTGGAAAAAGTTCGTTATATAGAAAAATCCGCAATATATAAAGGTTCGTAATAAGGAGGTTCAACTGCATTTACAAATTATTTGATTTTGAGTTTGGATGACAGTGTTAAATGTCATATAATAGAGCACCCTTTTCGATTAAAAAAATGCAAAACATTATTTCCCAGAGGAGAAAATTAAGCATGAATGGATAAAAAATCCTTTTGAGTACCATAAAAAATCAAAAGACTTGCCAATGGAGGACAGGGGAAAAGTTATCGACATAGAGAGATATTAAAATCTTAATTTAAGTAAGAATAGCTTTTTAATTTTAGGTTGTATTCTCGTGCAAAATAAATAGAAGTTTCTCATACAGTTATAAACATTTTAATCCCATTCGTAACCATCTAATTAAGAGAAAAATCCTTCTTAATTTATGTGGTAACAAAAACAGAATATAGAAAAAAATTAAACACAGAGTATGAAATGTGATTGTTGATACGTGACTTCTTTAGAGCTAGTCTTCGACAGTGTCTGTAAAGAATTACAAACATATCCCACATACAGTCATTAAATATATAATGGTAAAGCTAGGTATATAGTCACTAGAGTATAAATAATAATTACAATAATTCATGTTAAAAATGTTTAGTAAAAAATAAAATACTTTTCTTAAACTGTCTTTACATAAAGTATCCATAACAGGGGTCGACAACCTTTTAGCTGCTGCGTTCCAAGCCAATTTACCAATATGATTCAGCGTACCACACAGTAGGACATTTTTGAAACAATTCGATTGTCGCGATAATGCTTGCAGAGATAGAGGTCAAAAATAAAGATATTTACAGCTTTAATATATATTAGTTTTGCATCATTAAAATATATTTCTCAACATAAAAATAAACAACATAAAATATAACTATTTTTTCAACAGAAATAAAAAAAAAAATTAAAACTGTACATATGTTATATATTTTTAAACATACTTATTAAAATAAGAAACATACAACATAAAATAGAAGTATTTCCCTTCATTATAGTTAAATAAAAAGATAAATAAAAATTTTAATGTTTTAACCTAATGCTTGCACTGCTCCACTTTCATATCACAAAATCAGGGGTATAATTTGTAATTATTAATTAGATATGAGCATTCAGGTGTTAAACAATTTCTTTGCGGATTCGAAATGTTTTTCACATGGGGAAATATTTTTATTTAGATACGTAGAACCAAAAGCGGAAAGCAGAGTACATGCAATCTTCTCTTTTCCAACAATTTAATCTCTCCAGCAATGGCCTTCAATAATCAACAAAATAACTGTAAATTTATCTTCAGAGTTATTTTTCAGATTTTTTCGTTATTTCGTAAATGTCCATAATTCTGAAGATGTTTGTCAAATAAGGTCTATTACAAATTTATCTATTTCCATCCACTCAAAAATTGACAAATTTGCAGAGTGCCACTGGGAATAGTATCACGTGCCACATGTGGCACGCGTGCCATAGATTGCCGACCCCTGATCTCTAATGTGTTGATCTACTTTAAATATTATTTTAACATACAATCTTCTAAGGATGTGTGTGGAGGGATGGGGGTTCCCCGAAAACAACCCTTATACTTTTAAAGGTTCTGTGAATCTACCAAGTTTGAAAACCACTGCGCTACAGTACTTTTGGACAACCTCGGAGGACAAGAGCCTGCCTTTATTTTTACTTCAAGGGCCTCAATTGCACTGGAACAAAGATTTATTTATATATTGGCGTTTTTCCCACTAATTCCTTTTTGGGAAAGGGCTTACATTCTGAGGCAATGTTCATTTTAGAAAAATTTGCCATCTCTAAAACGAAATCCTTCTTTC
This sequence comes from Trichonephila clavata, assembly GCA_019973975.1. Taxonomy (NCBI): domain Eukaryota; kingdom Metazoa; phylum Arthropoda; class Arachnida; order Araneae; family Nephilidae; genus Trichonephila; species Trichonephila clavata. The sequence continues at coordinate 196,887 of BMAO01013422.1, forward strand.
TCTAGATGGGGAATTACAAAGAAAAGAAAACAATATAAAAAGTTATTGATGTGCGTAAATTTAAAGATCTGAGTACTGGAAGTAATTTTTTTAACACCTTTTTATAAGCTTCACTTGTATGTAACGGAATCTTAGAACTCACTTTTTGCCCTCTTTAAAAGGTCAGATTAATTCGAAGTTTTGTTCACTTATCCAGGACCGATGAAAATGCAATAATTTAATAATCTTGTTCCATTGTCCTGAATAGGATCATCAGGATTAGCGATTTCCCGTTTTCAGATCCCATTACGCATCTGGCGACAAAAAGATTAAGCTAAAAATTCGTTCGATTAACTATAAAAGGGTGTTTTTTTAAGTTTTTTTAAACTATAATTTATTATTTCAATAAAAGTCATGGAAAGTACTTTAATAAGCCAATATGCCTCGTTTTTCGATGGATCTCTTCAAACAATGTGACAACTGTTTAATTGTTTTTATTCAATTTTGTATTTAATATATAATTATTATTATTATTATCACTTTTATCTAATTATATAGCTATTTTTTCTTACTACTATAGTTTATTAATAAATATACTATTTTTATAATACATTTACACAACATGTGTTACATCAAAGATATAAAATTACGGTCAATCACTCAAACTATAACACTAAAAGTAAATTCGTAAAAAAAATATAAATAAATAAATAGTATAAAGAGAGTGGTTAATCATTTAATTTAGTATAAAATTTATACATAATGCAGTTACGCAAAAATCATTATGCATGTTATTATTTTATAAAATTAATAAATTGGATAGTTTTCGAATTAAATTTGTTGTTATGCTTGTTACCTATGTTGCTACATATACAAAAGTTTGGAATCTTCTGTGGATTTCATTTATTTTTGATAGTAATATTTTCTCCTAGTAATTTATTTTTAATGAAACAACGTATGCAGTTAAGAGTGCATTTAATGAATTGAATTTTTAATTCGTATTCCTTATTTTATAAAACACAATGGCGATATATTTTTGACGTAATAAAATTCACGAGAGAACAAAAACATTGTTTAAGAAATATATTTATTTCTTTCTTTCTTTTTGTTTTTTCCTTTTTCTCCCCCACCAAGCATTTTCAACGTATTCAAAAGGTTACAATTCAATAATTTAAAATTTTGTATTGTTATGTCACACACGCGAGTAAAAGATAAACTATTACGGCACATATACCTAACCTCAGAGAGAGTTTACGCACAAACTTGAAAATCGAAAAATAGTTACTAGAAAAATGTATTGATATTAGAAGTGGGAAATTTTTTAAATAAAAACCTGTGTTATAATATAACATTACAAGACGATGAATAACTTTGAATTGTGCATAGTGAGATCCGTCCACAATTTGTCTTAGAATTTTTAATTTGCTTTCATTTCTTTGTGGCTGTTAATCGAAAGTGATTGAATTCTCAAGTTCAAAATAAAAATTAGATGAAATCAAAAATCTTCAAAATTATTGCAGGTCATTTCTCAAACAACCCAATATTCAAAATCTAAAAACATTAATGTAGATATTTTGTGAAAGAAATCGAGTATACTTAGCGTAGAGACTGCCGTAAATCTGAGTTTACAGCTAGAGTCAGCTTTAACTTTTTATCTCTCATTGGTTCGTTCATTTGACTGAAGCGAGAGAAGCTCCACCTATTTAATGAGGGGATTGCTATATTTGGCGTAAGGTTAATTTTTTGGTGAAAGTGAACTTATTTTAAAAAGAGAGAGATTGTGTGAGTGTGTATATAAAATTTTTTTTATATATATATATACATTCTGTGTGATTGCGCATATATATAACGATATTTTTACTTTGAATAACTGACAAAAATTTTGCAAATTTCATATTTTTACATGTAATTACAGACGAATTATATGCTTCAATTTAATTAAACATTTCTGCATGCCTTTCATTTTGATTGTATAACTGAAGCTATATCAGAGTTTGTATTCAGCAAGAATGAAACCATCCGGTTTTCTTGAAGGGATTACAGGTAATGTGTGTCTTCTTGAAAGACTGCATTAGTTCAGGCGGACTAAATAAATAGGGCTCGAGAATTTAGAAAGAACCCGAGAATTCCTGTTGCAAAATATAGCTTATATATTTTTAAAACAAATTTTACCATCATAATTAAAATTATAAATAATTATTTGTACACTCAGAACATTGAAAACAGCGCACCAACAAGCGAGCTTTGGGATTGAAATGAAATTTAATACACATAATGGTACAATTGAGAAATTCAAATCATATCAAACTCAAGACAATTAAACAATTATAGGTATACAATTAGACAAATACGGTACATACAATAAGACAAATACATTATATAAAATATTAGACAAATATGGTGTAACTCCAATAGTGCATCAGTTGCAATACATGCCACAAAACGATTCGGCATTGAGCTAATTAGACGTCGGGTGTTGTCCTGATGCTAATGGGTTCCCAAATCTTGAACAGCTGCCTCCAAATCCTCTACAGAATGACACGGTGGCATCTGGCATTTCAGCTGGTATAACAAATGCTGCATAGAGAACAAGTTCAGAGAGCTGGCTGACTACAGAAGAGTAAATATGATGTAGAAAGTCATTAGTTACTCTAATTGTATACGGAATAGCATTATCTTGCTAAAAAACAACCCCTAAAAGACTTCTTTACATGGGGTTGAAGAACCTCGTCAACTTAACTGTTCTCGTTAAGCTTCCAAGTATCACAATTGGAGTGAGCCCGCTATCATAGGCTAGTGCCCCCAGACCATTACGTCTGCTGTGCAGGCAATGTGTGGGAATGGAATTGTGCCGTTAACCTGGGCATCCCTTCACCCATACGCGAAATCCTCTATCTCGCAAACAAACCTGAATTTAACACTAATCATCGGGTTTTTCTAAGCTGTGACATTCCACGTCGCTTTGATTTGGTAATGTGCTGCATGTAAATATTTCGATACTAAAAGCAGTGCGAGAAAAAAGCCCTAGGATTGCAGATTCGCTTCCGTAAAGCATCTGGAAATCGTCATCTGGCACCTAGTTGAATCGTGGGAAAAGCCATTGTGGTATCCTTGAACTATTGTCACACTGTTCTCTTGCCTCATCGTCTTCCTAGTTGCTTCAGACCCGGTTCTCTACTACAGGATACATCTCGTGTCCCCTGCTCGCAACATGATTTGATGGCACATTCCGAGCGATGGACCTGACTAGCAACACGCGCATCTACCAGTCGGTGGTTTTCACACCGATGATGAGTACCTCTCAAACTCGCTTACTTGTGTGAAATGTCTTTTCATTCATCTCTAAGCATTCATCACTTGCTAAAGTCCTCTTGGAGTCGCTGAATAAATGAATGAGGAAATATTAACGTCGCTCTGTTCAGCTATTCGAGAGCTTTTGGCGACGGAGCTCGTAATTTTGAATCATGGTCAAGTGAAGAGGACGACAGCTGAGCTGGCCCCCCACCCTCTCCTATCTTCCACACCACATCAATGGGAGGACGTGTGAGCTCTCAATAGATTTAACGTGCATCGCTCTTCTACACGATGAGTCTTCAACGATTCTTGGCTCGAACTCATGACACGCCGGCCACGAATCCGTTACCTTACCACAAGGCTTCCGCCGCCAGACTTCTCATAATCGAAATAAGATCACTTTATTCATGAATCTCCCCCGATGCGTTGGTTTATATATGATCCATTTCCTGATTGCAGCACCACTGCGGAGTGTGTGATCATACTTATTGGCACGAAATTAGATTCTCATTTTCATATCAGACATCATTCAACTACACCCAACTCTTTTTTTACACGATTTTGAAATACGGTTCACCTAGTATACTTTTTCACACAATATTTTTGTTCTAGTACGAATTCCCCCGATTAATTTTTTTAATCCAAATTTTGACAGCGTTATCTGAAGATTGTCGGCTTATGCCCTCACTTGAGTGAGCGGATGACTTGATCTACTCCCATGGCTTGTTTTCTTTGTATTCTGGAGTTACAGGGAGTACTCGAATTTTATAATCAACTTTTTCTTTATTTTGTTGTACTTCAACTAGAACACAAGTTTTCGTACTTCAATAAAATTGTGTTTTGTGTCAAAGTGTTCAGTTCGTAGGACACAATTTCAGTAAAGTTCTTAGAGTTGATATGTTGAAAATAAAGTTCTTTTTTAATTCAATAGTGGATTTTTTTGCATAATTCCTGCTCGTGATAACTTTTTACGGTAATGTTGATCCAGTTCATAAGGAATGTGCCTGCTTGCTATCAAGTAACCACGTGTGTGTGGATAGCTGTTAGTAGTTTTATTCCTAGTTTCAATTTGAATTTTTATATGTTGTATGTAGCTATAGGCTGTGTGTGTGTGTGTGAAGTTTCATCATACACTAATTTTAATTTTTTTCATAATAACAATTAATTGTTTTTGTTTTATAAATATGCAACAAGAATCTCATTATTATTTTTTTTTGCACGGTTTTTTGGGGAATTATTTAGAGTTTTTTTTCATTTTACGCTATTTCTTAAAGTTGTGGATTATATCCCCATACTAATCATATATGGCATGTAATTTTTACACGATTTTTTTTTTGCACGGTTTTCTAAGGAATGTATCTAATGTGTAAAAAAAGGACTTAGGTGTACTTTGTTAAGTTACGCAATTGTAGCTCGTTTCTTGGTGCACTATTTTCAGTGTTCCCGAGTGTATTTCTGAAATGTACATTGTAGTAGTTTTTTACTTGAATTGTGTCTTTTTATTTTGAAATTTCCCAAATGTGGGACGGTTTTTCATTAATTTGTAAGTAATATTTATAATTCAATTCCTTAATTTTCATTATTTATCGTTTTGAGAATTTCTCACTTGTTCTTTTCTGTGCAAATGTTATTATCCTTTAAAAGCGCAGGAGAAATTAGAAAAAATTACGCATATCTTTTTCATTCATCTTATTGGCAGGGCTCTGAGTAAGAAAATTAAAACTGTATATTTTGAACACACAAAGTGATTGACCAATATTTGACGATATTTTTCATTCCTTGTTGTAAGAAGATAATAACAGTAATTAATATTCTAACAAAATGTTTGATGGATTCTTTATATCAGTTAAGCTTCAATTCAACTTCAAAATATTTTTTAATTCTCGGTCTTCTGGGTCTACTTAAATATGAGAATAAATTATATTTCTTCCCAAGATTTAATTATGGGAACGTATTTTCTTTTGAACATTAAATATACATTATATTTCGATAATTCATTATATATTGGTAATTACTCGACACAATACATGTTATTGCTAATTAGAAATAAAAATTATTTCTTGAGAAATTACTTGCCAGATTACGCTGACAAAATGTGATAAAAATGTGAGTATTTTCATTTTTTTTTGTCGATTTTAAATCCTAATCGAGTGTAATTATTATCCCTCGTATCACGTCTATCACGTTTTCATGCAATTTTGTTTTCATACTATTATAAAAAGATTATAATAATATAAAAAAATTAATTGAGCTTTTATATTCAATGTGGTCTTAAACACTTTCTGTACAAACACATATATAAAGCGACACATTAAGAAGTTTTGCAAAAAGGTGATATGACAGAAAACATACTGGATGAAAAATGAAAGACGTGATATACATGTTTTGATAACGAAACCAAATAGAAACCTTCTCATCAAAGCTCAAACGTGTTCTATAAGAGAGAGATCTGGCGATCACTCTGATCAGTACAGTATATGAAAAGCAAACGACATGTAGTGAAAAGGTGTTGCATCACTGTTTGGAATTATCCTGTTGAAAAGTAAGCCCAAGGTCCGTGAAAAGCAAGGCAACATTACGGGGTATAGAATCTCATCGACTTACTGCTATGCATTAAGAGTGTTACAGATGACAACCAAAAGGATCGGGGTATTGAACAAAATGGCACCCGATGTCAATTCCCCTGGTTGTTTGGACTGTTTAATGGATGACCACAAGGTGATTATCCTTTCACTTTCTTGGGTATCTCCAAAAACGTTTGAAATGGTCATTGGGGCTCAGTTCAAAGAGAGATTCATCGTTGAAAATAATTCTACTACATCTCATAAGATTACAACGGGAAATCACATAGGAATGCATGGTTGGAAACGCCTTCCTAGCGATGTAGTGAAGACACAAAACACAAGAATGACAGGACAAGAATAAAAGAAAACATGTTTATTATTGCCGACAAAGAGGTAGTAGGATGGAACGACCCAGCCCCAGTTAGCCCATGCCTTAAGACGTCCCTGAGAACACCAAACAATGAGGAGACTGTCCTGAATAAGGTACGGAACAATCCCTGTGCTAGTCATTTTGGAATTTCGCATATAACTGTTTGGTGGATCCTGCATACTAATAACGTACACATCTATCACTCCGGCATGCATCCCTATTGTCCCTGCAATGCTCTTTTTTCTTAATTTTTTTGCTGTTCTGAGGATAATAAACACGTTTCTTCTTTTATTCGTGCCCTGTCTTTCTTGCGTTTTGTGACGTCATGGCTAGGCTAGGAAAGCGTTTCCAATCATGCATTCCTTGTGATTTCCTATCGTCTTGGTTTACTTTATCTATCCTAAGGGTTTGTAACCGCTGTAATACACCCTATATATATAAAAATATCCTACTATATTTAATTCTTTTCAGTCTCCTGATTGGTTTTTTGGTTTGTCCTGTCTTCTCGTTCAGCCAGTGCAATACACAAGGGTAGGGTTTGTGAGTTCACAACCTCCTTCCCCTCAATATTAAGAGATTTTTAATTTTTAGCATAAAGATTAAGCCTCGTTACTTTCATCTGTGTGTTTTTTAAAATGCAAATCCCTGTGATAAAAGTAGTCTGTGTAAGCCACTGCATTCTGTTTAATGCCAAGTTCTCAATTTTGTCGTCAAGTTTAGCTCTCGGTTATACGAACGAAATTCTAAATTGTATAATTTTGTAGTGATCTATACAAGTCGATGCTTGCTTCTATATAAACAAATTTTGAAAACACTTCATATCTTATATTTTTTTTAAAAAAATTAACATATTTTTTCATTTATTTGGGGAATTTTACGCAAGTTATTGAATTTTAAATCTAGAACTAAACGATATTCTAATACACTTGGCTAGTTTGGCAAAATCCTCCTCTAAATTTGGCGAGTTTAGGCGTGGCAATTTATTCTGCTTGGCAACCTTTCTTGGTGCCGTACCAGGATCTAACGTGTGTTATCTACGAATACGATATATTTGAAAAGCTGGTAAATTTAAGAAACACAAACAGTTGAACTTTTAAACTATAAATTTAACATGAGCAAGAAAAATCAATCATGCTATCATTCACTGCAAGCATTTTTTTTATAAGAAAGTAACTACGAGTTTTATTTTTGAAAAATTATTGAACTTTTTCTCCTTTTACACATTTCTTTTAATCCATGTCAAAAAGTCATTAAATATATATAATTTTTTTTACTTTACTTATCGTTGAGCCAATTTTTACTTAAAATAATGTTTCATAAAATTTTAGAAATTGTAGAAACCTAGAGTTAATAGAATGTGTTAGTATGTATTAATTATTTTTCTAATAAAATAAATTTATCTGTGAAATTTATATTCTCTATTAAAATCTTAACTTGTTTCCGAGTATTAGTTGACTTTTTTTTTCAAACTTTTTTCTTTCTGATACTTATTTCTGCGTATGTATCACATTTCTTTAATAAACTCACAAAAGTATGAATTATAAATAATTGCCAGAAACAGGTTTCTCCTTAGGAACTGTTCACTATTTGTAATATAGCTTTTTTCTAAACTTTTTTTCTGGCCAGTATTTTTGTGTTACATTGTACAAAACTCAGCTATTCACAAAATAATGTTTTTGCATTCTCTCAAAAAATTGCGATTTATTTTACAACACTTCTGATTATGTTACAAAAAGAATTTTGTTGCCAGTTATTACAGGAATGAAATTTACATTCATTTATAGAAAATAATTTTACATCATAATAATTCATTTTATTTACAATTGTATCCATTACATTTTTTGTATTTTTTATAGCAACAGTATTTCTTATAGTAATTTTGTAAATATGCAAGTAACCTACTGTCTGGCATTTACATAATGAGAGACTAGTATATTTAATTTTTCATTCTCTATCTAGCTATTATATTTCTTAAGAAAATCTTTTGCCTTTCTTGTTATAAAATTCATGGATTTCACTTTATTACATACTGCCTTTTTAAGTTGTGGGATAGGTGAATGAAGCACTGATCCTTTAAGGCTTTTATCTGTTGTCTAACAAGAAAAGCTCTTTGTGTGAAAAAAATAAATTGCACTTGATTAAGAAATGTAAACAAATTTTTAGAATTCATAAGTTTCTTTTGTGCGTACTTAAAATGTAAATGTTCATCTTGTGAAGATGTACAACTTATGCGCTGTAATATTTGTCTTTTAAAAATTTATCTGATTATTGTATATTATTCTATTTAAGTTTTATGAGAATTTAATCAATATTTATGTTGATTGTTTTTTTATAAGTATTGTTGGGACTGTTATTTTACGAGTGATGTGGTTAGCATATTAAAAATCAATATTTTCTGAATTCAACATGATATGCTAATTTTGCCATTGAATTATTATCTATATTATTAATTACTATCTGTATTATTTTGATTCTTCAAATAAATATTCTTTCCTTTAAAGTAAAATGTAACTAGTATTATTGGTAGCAATATATATCTTCAATTTACAATTCTCTGATGATAATCATATGAACAAGTTGAAAATCATCCAAGGCTTTATTATTAATAAAGTTGAAACGTGGGGCTCTATGAAGATAATTAAACCTCTGTCCATTTTTTATCGAGCAAGTAACAGATTGCTCACTGCCTCCAAGTGCAAATTATGAAGGTTAGAATTTTTATATTGTCTTGTTGATTTTGAACTTTTAAAACTTAATTTTCTTTTATGTTACTTCATTAGGACTATGTAATTTTTAATCTTACTAATTATAAGGAGCTGTGGTGTACATAAGGAGAGGGTACAATCTCTCCCTCTCACATAAAGCAATACATTTTTAATTTTCAGCTTAATATTGCATTGTTTTAATATGTCATTTATACTAATTATATATTGTTGCTCACTAAGATAAATATTTGTGCTTTATTTTCTTCATTTATTCCATAAATAATTAATGTATGAAAATATCACTCTTTTTTCTGACTCAATAATAAAAGCTTACAAGGAGTTCATGAAAGATTTTGAGAAAATAAGTAATTTATTTTCCCTCAAAATACAAAAATTATACATAATGATTTTATATGTGCATTTCATTTACTTATATTATCCTCATAGAATACATTTCATAAAGAACCAAATTGTTAAAACTGAAAATTGTTGCATTATTGCCATTAAAAATGCCAAAAGCAAATGGAAAAATTAAAGTACTTTTTTGTTAAAAAATAAATTTTTATTAAATGTAGCTTTTATATATAGTAATATTTTATACAAATTGTATATGCTGATATGCTGCTCCTATTGTTTTTCAGGCTTCTGAAACAATTTTTGATTTGGAACAAAGAATCATGTTACTTGAATGAATACTAGAACAATATTATTCTGTTTTTCCATCAGCCTTCTTGCTATTTTTTTGTATTTAAATAATCCATCTTTGGTTGCAAATAATCAAGCACCACGACTATGTCACAAAGACTTAACAAAAAACTTGTCTGTTTGCCAACCTGTATGCCCAAATGGAACTTTTTCGTTGCCTGGAATGAAAGCTTGCCATCCATGGCTGAAATGTGATGCTAAAATCACATTAATATCTACCATTTCTACAAGTGTTGTCAAAACGGTAAGATTTACTTAAAGTTTTTTTGGGATATTAGTTAAAATGCATTATGATCAATCCTCTATTTTAATAGGGAGTAAACATTTTGTCATTGTTGACCAAAACAATATTGAATAAAAAAGAGAATGAATTAAAAAAGCATTTGAAAGCATTATTATTTTTATCAAATAAAATAAAATTGTTCAGTTAAATTTTTTAATGTTTTTTATACTTTTATCTCGGATCCCACTATCTCAAAAGAATTTTAAACAAGAACTTTACTCCAGAAACTTTGTTTAGTTTTCTTAAAAACTATGCTTAGAAACAATACATTAAAAATAATTGTTTTAAAGTTAGAAAAAGTTATTTTGCCTTTAAATTTGTGAAATTTAATATAAGCATTCATAAGTTCAATGAAGCATTTATTAGTACAATGAAAGATAGTGATTAGGGATTGCAATATCAGACTAAAAGTTCAATACCGGTGTTCAGTATTTTTTAGATCTTGAAAACCGGTAGTAAAAATTTTAGGAAATGAAAGAAAATACAAGTGTTTCATTGTTTTATTTTCCAGTTTTATTAGAGAGTGTAAATATCACAAAAAATTAGTTTGTAATTTTTGAATTATAACAGTATATAAAAGAATCACCAAAAAGTAAAGGAGCATCTTATTTATTTAAATCGCAAAAAAAAAGTAAACATCACTATTAGGTCTGTGGTACTATTAAAATTTTTTTAATGTGATCTTAAAAAACATAATGCATTAATTGTACTATCATTAAGCCTGGAACCTAATTATGTGCACAAATTTCCAGCTGTCGAAAACGTTCTTTTGGCATCTATGCTAGTTGGTAGTATTGTTAGCAATATGCGATATACTTTTTGCCAGTATGTACCTCTAAATCTCACATCTTCAAATAAATCGATTTCTTGTCGGATGGTTTTGGATATAGCTGATTTCTGTATTGTATTTTGGTTTGTTGAAATTTTGTACTTATCGCTAATTTTTATTTTTGTTTGAGACAATTCATTTTCACTATCGACATTAGTGTCATAATCATCTTCAATAACTGTACTGAATCCTTCTGAATGTTAATAAGTTTTGAGGGTAAAAAATAAGAAAATTTACTATAAACTTGATCAAATTTAAATTGGTTAGTCTCTTCTTTTTCATTTTTATTTTTAAAATCATGATGAAAAGTAAGTACAAGTCTGATATGCAAATACAATATGAATAACAAGCTCTCCAATTAAAAAAATATCAAAATATTATGCGCTTTCTTCACAACTACAACCTTGTTTTCACAGATACAAATATCAGACTATGAATCCTGCTCATGTGCAGTATCGCTCTGAGCTGTAATATAATAGTTTTGGCCCAGCTCCTTGGATAATTCACGTATTTTATCATTTTTCTTGATTGTACGATGCAACTTTGTATTCACAGTGTAATTAGTTTCACCTGTTAGGTAGACATAAAAACAAAAATGTATACTACTTTGCTAGGTTGGCTGTCCCTGAACATGTAGTTGTGACAATTTAAAAAGATTCTAGTAAATACTGAAAAACCAGTATTTAAGCTTGTGAATACCGGTATTACAAAATTGTACAAATGGCTCAAAATACCGGTATTCGGTATACCGGTATTACAATCCTTAATAGTGATGTAGAGAAAATATGTACTCTTCTAAGTAAGAAAAATCATTAATGTTTTTTTTTTAAAAAATTTTGAAAGTGTTTTTTTCTAAACATTGAATAAAAAGTTTAATGGATATGAGGATGAATGATGAACCAAGACTAACATGTGTATTTCTCATTGAATAAACTAAATATGACTTATTCAAAAAGTGTACCTCTATTGATTTTTTTGAAAATAAAACATTAAGCTTTCTATTTTTTTTTGTATAGGAAACAAATTTTTCAGTATTTATTGCTTTATCGTGTTTTCATTCATTTTTAAGAATCGTCTTTTTTTTCCTTTCATTATATATATTTTAAACTGGTATTTATTAATTATCCTTCAACAGCATAGTCTTTTCATTTATTTTTATTACTATTTCTGCTTATTCTAAATGTAAATTAGACTATGTAATTTTTGAATTGAACATACAATTTAGAAGTAAACTGACACATAAAAATGTTTTGTTGTTCAGATTATATTAAAAATTTAACTACAAAAAAATTGTAAATTTGGTGATTGTTACTTTCTGATTTATTAAATTCATTTGTCTTTTAGGTCTATTTAGCAGAATGGAAAAAATACAAAATAGTTCTCTCAGTACTTTCTTCATATGAATATGAAAATGATTTTAAGCAAAATCTTTTCATGATCAAATCACTGAATAGTAATAATACTGTTCAGCTTATTGGCTTTTGTGAAAATAATATTTTAACTCAATATTATTCTCTTGGGAGTGCTTTAAATGTGAATTATCATTTAACTCATTCTTTAAAAACATATGATACTGTGATGCTGCGTTTAGATTTATGTATAAACTATGCATCAATTATTAATTTTTTGCACACCAGTCCTGTTGGTATTAGAGTTATGTGCGACTCAAATTCATTGGAAAAAACATTGTCTCAGTTTCTAATCACTGATGATTTAAAGCTTATTATAAATGATTTAGATGCTACACCTAAAGTTGATAAACAAGGTATTCTTTGTGGAAACAAACCTTTAGAAGGCTCATTTGTTGCCCCAGAACAATTATGGCCTTATGCTGAACAGAAGTATGATTCAAAAAAAATGCTAAAATATAATGAAAAAACTGATATCTGGAAAATACCAGATATTTGCAATTGGATTTTAGGTGGTAGAACTGAAACGGATGTTTTAAAATATAAATTGTTTAATTTTCATAAAATTTGTAAAAGTAGAGATCCATCCAAGCGACCAAGTGCCAAACATGTTTTAGAAATGTATAATAATGTTAGAAATTATTTGTAATTGCGTCGTTTGAAAAATGTTAAAATATTGCACTCTTTACCTTTGTTTTTTCAGTTGCAATCATTGTAAATATAAAAATTTATATCTCTTTAGATTTTCTGTTAATATGATTTAGTTTTCAGGAATTGGTTTGTATTGAATTATTTATTTTATGCTTTGCACGTTATTTGTGTATTTCGAATATATTAGAGAAATGAACTGTTTTTCATTTCTGGCATTAACATGTACCTAGTTTCAATTTTAAAGAAATCTTTTTCAATGAAAATACAAAAAATATTTCAGAATTTACATAAAAAGAAAGTATTTTAAGGAACATACATTGTCTTGCATTTTAAATTTCATTATTATATTAGTTTTTATTCTGTTAGCTTATATCTGTATTAATAATTAATTTTTGTCACTAGTATATACATTTAAGCATGTAGCAGGTGCCAGAGGAAGTTTATTTTTATTTAAATGTGCTTTGTCAAAGTGTTTAGATAAATTTATTTGTATGTTGGTGTTGCCATTTTGATAGTTTATGTAATGGAATATTAAAATTGGTAATTAGAGCTAACTTGTTTATTTGATTTTAAATAAAGAAATGTTTTATTTTGTTGTGAGATTCATTGATAGTTTTCATAATTGAGTCTTTAAATACATGTATTGTCAGTTATTTTATTAATAAATTTATTATATAACAAAATAAGTAAATTTTTCCCTTGCAATAGAATTTTTTTTTTAGAATTTTACATTGGAAAATTTGACAAATATGGATGATATTCATTTTTTATGTGCGTAAAGCTGGATTATATTCTTATTGTTCAAGTGAATGAAGAATCTTAACTGTTGTGAGGGACATATTGGGTAATAGCCATTCTTTTACTGTATCTGCAACAATGGTTCTATCAAATGGGAATCCCATGGCTTTACGGTCTGGGTAAGGATCATCTTTTACTCCACAATAGCTTACTGCATCTGTACATATATTTTTATCTGTGAGCTGACCAACCTGAAAAGAGAAGGATTTGTTATGCATGATGTCTAAGCACTGCAGAATTGTTTTGAAACAAGTGATATCGACATTATAAGTAGGGCATTTTTATTTGGGATCTCTTGGTAAATTTAAAAGAATATTCAGAAAAATAAATTTACAGGCCTTTAGACTTCTGTCTAAGCAGGTTGAAGGGCATTAAGGATCAATGTAAATTATAGTGAAAACTTACCAAATCACTTAGGTGATCTGTAACCATAACAAAAAGATGGAAGTCCATTCCTTTGTCATTTCCTTTGGGAATAAGAAGATGATTTGGCCATCCACAGCTGCAGTATTCAGTTGAATGCTCAGTTGTACCTTCTCCCTTAAGCAGCTGCTCGAATTTTCGTTCTGTTGAAATAGTCACACTGGAGTCGCGTGAGGATCGAATTATAGTATTCAGTCCAGGGTTTACTGAAATAGATAAAGAATTTCATAGGTTATGAGTAAAAGTTTTATATTGTGAATAAGAGTTTTGTTTTAACAATCTCGTACAATGCATCTGCCTTTTTCATAAATGAGAAAGCTAAACAAGAGTAACTATACTTTCCTTTTGAAATCTTACAAATATTTACAATTGTGAGTTGGGTGAAATTGCTGCATTTACGTTGAGTCTAAAGAAATTGAATTTGACTGAAAACCACATATTTAATATTAAAAATTGTGTTTAAAATCTATTCAAGGTCATGAAGTTGCAAATTTGCCCTTTTGCACATTAGAACAGAAATGAAATGTTTTGTTTGAAAAAGAATAATTAGAATATTACACTGCAATAGGCCACTAATGGAATAATCCATCTTCTTGAGAGGGTTCTAAGGGCCATAATGGCATGAAATTTGAACCACAGACACTTGAGATCATGCGGTCGAGATTTATTAAATCAAAAACGTGGATAAAAAGATCACACACCGATAGGTGGCACTTCAAGAGACTGTATGAGTGATAATGACATAGAATTTGCACAGTAGATACTACAGATAATTTTTTTTCCATGCCGGAATGGCAAAGAGATAAAGACTGGACTGTGACCAAGAAGTACGAAGGCTCGTGCATCAATGTGCAACAGAACATCGGCGTCTATAATCAAATAATACACAAGTGCTAAAAATGTGAAAAGAAATGTTATGCTAAATAACAAAATTTCATGATTTCTTTGATAGGTAGTGCCTCAATACTGACTAAATATAATTTGCATAAACAGAGCATCTTCGCAACATTTGCAAATTACTTAGTATGTTAGAGAAACAATGCACAAACGACTGTGTTCATTTTGTTGTTGGATCATGCTGACACTAAAAGACAAAGTTCTATTAGTAAAACTTTTGTATCCTAATGAAGAAAACGTCGGACCTGCTCAGGGACGTCTTGAGACCCTGGGCCCCTATGCAAAAGAAAGGCCTTACCTGTGACCCTTAAAAGTAGACAGTACATAGCGTATGGTGTCTAATACTCGTAAAAAAGATAACCCGAAACAATTCTGCATGACTCGCAAACATAGACTCAAACCGGTTCGACCGACTGCTGACGAAATGTGTAATGATGGTGTATGGTATTAGGCCAATGTCGAGACATGGATAACAGTCATCACGTAATAACTCAATCTTGCCACTGTAGCCAGTTGGCATGTAGTTCGAACCAAGTTTTTTGGAAACTACGTCCGAGAATTGTTGACCATTAAACTTATTCGGATCATAATCTTATTGAGGCTGTAACGTCAACTCATTAGCAGAAACCCCCTTTACACATGTCAAGTTTGACGTATGGAGGGTCAGCTCTTCAGATGGACCATTGTGTCTACATAAAAAGGCACCAGTGGTTCGCCCCTTACGCCGGGGGCATAACACGTGTGAACTGTTTTGGTGAAACGCCAATTGGTCAGAATACACTATGCGTTATATTGCGAATGGGACTAGTACCCAATGCACACCACGCCGTAACTTGATGCTGGGCCAGTGTGACGATGCCTAATATGATATTTCAACGACAGTTCCCCAAGGTGCCATAAACACAGATACGGCCATTATAATGTTGTACACCCCCTCATCGCGGGGAGGGCCCAGGATTCTAGGGGGTCCAAAGCCTATATTATATTATGGTTTTGCAATTCTCTGTAAGATTTGGCTTGGGGTTCAAAACCTGACTTTTCAGGGGGGGGGGGTCAATGTTCTCCGTTGCGCCACTGCTCCATTCAACACATCATTGCAGTCACAGATGCCTATACTGTACAGTAAGAGGAATAATCGGATACGCATTGATGTGTCACACTCCTTAATTCTTGACCAGTGATGGGTCTGATCGATATATATGGACCATGCACACAAGATGGAGATTTGTCCCTTCAAGAGTGTTGGGATCGTTTTGTTAGCCTTCACTTCTCTCTATCCATACTGGACAAATCGATTCCATATTTGCTTAACAAGGGTCGAGTTTCGACCAAAGAGTAGAATTATCCTGCTTTACGGTGGGCAACAATTCTCTTTCAATTGTATCCGGGCACGTGTAGGTTCGTCTTCTTACGTGAGGTGCACCAAGAACTAAGCAAACAAACAGATTCTAGCGAAAAATCAACTATTTGTTCTCTTATATTGTTTCCAAGGGGCATTTTTCCTAACGTATATCATATGCAGCTATGTGATGAGTAATCATTTTGAATGTTCATATCTTATATATTTATATATAATGAGTTGGATATAGATTCTAAACTGGCGTGTTTTGTGAATGATCTTGCTGAAATAAGAAGCAGTCGTTGTTCGAATTTTTAGTTTTTTTTGTATTATATTGACTCAACTAATTGCTATGTACTCGAAGTCATGACCAGAGAGCGCGCACCCTATGCAACAGACGCTGGTAGAACGTGAAGTCGAAGTCAGTGTACTTGGTTTAAAGAAAAGTGAATTCTCAGGCTTCTGGTTAGTGGCAGAGTTAAAGTAGTAGTAGTTATGCGAGAAGGTTAGTTGGTTATATTTGGTTGTATGTTGACAAACTGACTTATTAGGGGAAATGGATTCATCACATATATATACAGGGGGTTTCAAAATAAGGAGCAAAAATGCAAAGACATAGAGGAAACCGAAATAAGCAGATTAATGTGGATGCTGAAATGATTTATTAAGGCGGTAGAGGGCGTAGTTGAGATCGGTAGCTGAAAGCGTTTTGCAAGCTTTAATCATCATTCTTCGCAGAGACTTAGAGCAGAATGCCCACAGTTTCACCAATTCGTAGGTCACCGACATGCATCTCATGTATGGACCTGCAAGTGGAAATGGAGTGGTTGCACAAATACTGTATCGGATAAGACTTGTTGGATTCGTTTTTTGAACACACTCTCCCTAGTTTTGACATACAGTAGAACGCCGTTTATCCGAATCAATTGGGACCGGACACCATTCGAATACGCGATTGTTCGGATAACCGAATGCGATAAATGCAGTATATGATACTGGACACTATACAAATATTGAAAATCATCACATGCGGGAAACGTACTTGAAGAGAAAGCAAAATTTCGAAATTTTACCTTTATTGTGGAAAATAATCACTTATTTTTCGCTGCACCATTGTACACCTTCGTTTTTTCAATGCAAGGTCTCCGATTCTTTTCAGAAGCAGTAGTTGATTAGGACAGCACTCTGATTGTTGTTCGTACTTCTCCATAGCCGTCTCTAACGCAGCAAAAGCGTCAGCATTTGATGGACTCTTGCTAGTTTCGTTGTTGTTGCTTCCCGTCGCTTTTGGCCTCGCGCGAATCAACTATTTAGCCCATTGCGCTGTGCGAAAACGTATCCGGACTTTGGTCCGGATACTTGACGCTCCAGATAATAAACGTTCTACTTACTATACTTGGGTTTTTTCTTCTAGGGCCACATTAGAGTATGGTTTATTAAAATCCCATGGAACCTTACGAAGGTCTGGTGGTCGGATTGTCAGTTATTGCTGAAAATGTGTGTGACATAACTGATACTTTTGTTAATATGCACCAATCCATACACCACAATCTTAAAAAACTGTAGGTGGTCGCTTTTTCAAGCACCTATTGTAAAAGTTTGATTATTAAAATTTGACTTTATGAACTTACATCTTACTGCTAAAAATTCAGTCGTGTATAAATTACTCACGGGTTGTGTGGAACCTGTCCAGTTCAATCATGAGGCGTCTCAATTCATCGATTTTGATGACATTTCCCAATTCATCACATACAGGTGCAAGGAATATTCTAACTGTTCCATGGTTAACCTTGGTTGTATTATTTTCTACACGGATCTCGTAGGAGAATGGTTCATGATCAAGATGATGGTAACGAATCTGTTCGAAGAATGATAATAAGATTATAAAATGTCACAAATTAAGCAATTTTTATTTAAAAAATTTCGGTACTGAATTGTATTCATTTTTTGAATAACTGGAACCAGTTTACCTTTACTGCACCTTTTCTACCAAAATTCATTGAATTGGATAAATCTAAAGTATCTTCTTCAAAACTTGTTGTCACTACATTTTCTTGATGAGCAATAACTCGTACGCTTTCAATTTCAACACCATTGAAGCCAAGCTAAGGATAAAGAGAAAAAGAAAAAGGTTTTATTATATTCATAACAAATTTGTAAACTGCTTATTATTTTATTACTTGTGAAATGACACGACTAATCTGCTTTCTGTTTATATTTATTTAAATTTTTTTTCCTTTTAAATTTCTTTCCTATTAATAAAAAAATGCCTTTAGGCATGCCATAATGTAAAGCAGCATTTCTGACAATCGCTGAAAGAATGAGAGTAGATAACATAGTTCAGCAGGAACTCTCATCCGTATAAAAGGCAATGTACATTCGTTTAATTATTTTAAGTTTCTAGCAGTAAAGCTTGAGATGGAATCTTATTGTTAGTTTTACTTATTTTAAGGCAAATAAGAAGTGCTCATAATTAAGATCAAGCAGATGTGTAAAAATGTGTCGTGTGATTTTTATAATCATATATACAGTAGTAGCCAAAATTGTGGTCACTTATAAAAATTGTTATGTTTTTTAAGTTTGCATGCTTATAGAAAATGTTGCGTTGCACAAAATGCAAAGTTTTTTTATATCATTTGAAAGAAAATTTAATACTAAATTCAGTACAAAAATAGAATTCAAATATTTGTAACGCAAAAACGCAATACTTGTGGCAATAGCTATCGATATACATTAGATACTGATGATTGCAGTGGGTTATCAGTACTTAGTTGGGTAGCCTTTATTTTTCATTACAGCTTCACATCGATGTTTCATTGAGCTGAAAATAATTTTAAGCTCTTCCTTCCCGATTGCATGATGCCAGGAAACAATTATTGTTTCAATTAGTTCTTTTTTATTTCATTGGTACCTTATTCAGACAAGATTTTTCAAGCGGTGCCAAAAGTTTTCGATAGAATTGAATTCAGGGCTGTTCCCTGGGCAAGAAAAAAATTCAATGATCTTAGAACGATACCAGTCTTTTGATTACTTTACTGTGTGGCAAGGAACAGAATGTTACTGAAAACAAAGCATTGTTGGTAAATAGATTCTTAATGGAAGGTACACGTTTGGGTTCTAGAATGGTCTCAATGCATCTTCTAGCATTCAGTGTCCCATCGTTGATATGAAGGCGACCGATATCATATGCTGATATGCATGACCAAATAAAACCATGTGGGTACTTCACAGTTGCCTGGATGCAGTCAGGATGTTGCATTACTCCTAAGCTACGTCTTGCATATTTTCGGCCATCACTACCGAATAACGCTATCTTAGTTTCATCGCTCCATATAATTTGTGACCACTAATCATTTGTCCAATTAATGTGTCCCTTTGCCCACTGTAGTCTTTTTTTAGCCCTGTTGTAAATTGAGATAAAGCTTTCTTCGTGGAATTCTATCTCTTAGTGTAACATCTGCAAATTTTCTCCTGATTGTTTTTGAACTGACAGAAGCACCAGCACCATTCAGATAACTTCTGATGACCATTGTGTTGACATTCTTTTTCTTGAAGACTTAGTATTTTTGTTCTTCTGTCATCAACAGATGCAGTGCACCTTTTTGGCTTTTTCCCGCTTTCTTTTTCATTAAATTTGTTTCTTGGCATTTTAAACAAAACTTTCAGTCTCCAGATGTAATTATTAAACCACCAACCAGTCTTGCAATTTTAACATAGGAATGACCACTTTCTCGTCACACATCTTTTTCTAGGTGTCTAGTCTACTATTTTATTTGATATCATTACTTTTTGACTAAATATCATTTTTGTCCTGGCCAGCAAACTGTCCTGACCTCAGTCCTATCGAAAATTTGTGAAACCGTTTGAAAGTTCTTGCTCGAATGAGTTACCCATGAAATAAAAGGAAATTAATTGAGGCTATAACTGTTTCCTGGCATCTGTGTAATAAGGAAGGAAGAGCTTGAAACTAATTTCAGCTCAATAAAACATCGATGTGATGCTGTAATAAAAAATAAAGGCTACCCCACTAAATACTGATAACCCACTGCTATCATCAGTATCTAATGTATATCGATAGTTATTGCAGCATAATTTTATTTTGCATTACAAATATTTGAATTCCTTTTTCTGTATTAAATTTTCTTTAAAACTATATAAAAGATTATGCATTGTGTGCAACGTAACATATTCTATAAGCATATAAATGTAAAAAAATGTAAGAATTTTCAAAAGTGTCCACAATTTTGGCCACCACTGTATATATACAGAATCAATAAATAGTGATAACTGGCAGTTAAAATCTGTACAATCAAGGTTCAATAAACCACAACCAAGTTTGTAATGAAAAACATTTCTATTTTCGTAGCAAGTGTGTAGTTATCTCTCAAAACAGATTTAGAAGTTTATCTAAATAAATTACTAGAATTAAGAAACTATAACTCTGGTTCTTTTTATTGAATAATTTATTTTTAAAATATTATTGTTGTCTTCCAGTTACAATAATTACTCAAGTTAATTGATACACAATATATATATATATATATATATATATTATTATTACAGTGTGACCTATTAAATTAAAGCTACGAGTGATATTTAAAAACAAAAATATTTTATGCATTTAAAATAAAACGCAAGAAGGAATACCTTCGAAAAAATATATATTCAACTATTTGTATTTAAAACCAAATTAAATGTTTTGAAAATGTATTCATAATGACAATTAGATAAGTGATATTCTGAAGTAAGATTTTATGGATTATTTTTATATTTATCTTACACTATTAAAATTCGAAGAGGTAAACAAACGTATCTATCTATGTGCGTCTATCTTCTCACGAACCGCACCACGCAGAAAGTCGCGAAAGGTACCAAAAGATCGGGAATTTTCCGGGAAAGCCGTATTGCCCATTTATATTCCGATATTGTAATTAGTTGAAAAGATATTAATTAAAAACCTTAAAACGCCTAATTGTTTTAACTCCTACCGGTTGCTTACTTGGCGGAACTTCCGTTCCGTTTCGGCCGAGCGGTGATTCGACGTTTTCGACCATCTTAAAATTGTCATCCAATTTTCGGTGTTGAAATCAGACAAAAAATAATTACAGAATCGGAAAGATCATTTATTTCGCCACGATACGGTATAATTTTTTTTGTAAAATAACGATATTTTCTATTTTTTCGAATTTTTTAAAATAGTGTTAAAACTGATGCGTTTTTATGAAAATTATTTCTAAATCGTTGGGTATGAATTACTTTTCGTGTTATTAAATCGATATTCTACACTAATGAACTTCAAGCCTTTCTCTTTTAGATTCATTCATTTAAAAAATAAAATTCCCAAAACTTTTTTTTTAAAGAATTTTTAAAAAGTAGTCCCAATTTTTACTTCACATTGAATAACTTCGTCATTTATGAAGGTAATCTCACAAAACCTTTTTTCCGTGTGTAAAGTAATATTATTCGTAAAATATACGAAGATTGAAAAAATTGCTTCAAAATTACGGATTTTAAAAAACATTTTGTAATTTTCGTAAACTGATGTTTTTCTGAGAAATAAATTAAAAAGTAGTAATTTGTACATTTTTTATTTCAAAGTACGTTATTTTTGCAAATAGTTTGTGATGTTTGAGAGCATTAACGTAAAAATTATGCCCTTAAAATGAAGGTAATGATTTTTAAAATAATTTAAAATACGCGATTTTACATTTAGCCAAACATTGGCGTTGAAAATTAGCTTTGCGCCAAAGACTTTTGACCTGTTTCGCCTTCGACCGCATCTAACTCAAGGGTTACACTAAAAAAATTCTGCCTTAAACAGGGGGAAATCAGTAACTTTGGCGAGTAAAAAAAAATGCGAGTGAAAAAGTTACTTTTTTGTCGATTTTTCTTTATATAATTTTCAAAATTAAATAACTATATATGTCAGATTAAGATGATAAATGCATTTCTGAGATTCATTTAAAATATTTATCAGTATCAAAATTTTTGTTTTCTTTCATAAAACTTATAGTTTATTTTAAAATAATGCCTAATGTATATTTCTTTTTTTTTTTTTTGACATATAATCACATAATAAAATCGAAGAAATTGCCCATTTCGAAACTTTTTTTTGCATAAATTCCTTAGGGGAAAAAAAGCTATGTTCATATTATATATTCTTTATTATTAATTGCTTTTTATTAAAATATCAAAAATCAATAAATTTTTTGCAATACATTTAAATGTAATCTTCAATCGAAATCTTTCAAGCAATCGTTATGCGAATATCCTGTGGATTCCTCCAATTAAAAATTATTTCAATTTGAACCTCCCATTCATTATTATTGCCTATTTTCATTTTTCGCTACGGGGCTGGGTAGCTCAGTTGGTTAGCGCGTCGGATCCGGTAGAGCGGATCGTGTCGCTGCGAGTTCGAATCGGGGGATCTCTTTTTTTTTCATTTCTGCTAATTTTTCCCACGTAAATTAATTTTACTGATAAATACTTATTTTAACATGATCCTCTGTTATTTTAATGTACTTTTTTTTTTTAAAGTTTTTTTTTTCTGATTTTTAATCATTCAAAGTAATTTTTATCTTTTTCAACTATTCCTAACAAGAAGCTTTCATTTCTGTTTATTTTTCCCACGTAAATTTTCAGTGCTGCCATTATTTAAGCAAACGGAATGTCACAATTAATTGCTAAATGAACATTTTTAATCAATTTTAATGTAAAAATATTAATAAGTTATAATTTTGTATTTTATAAATATCGATGAATTTAAAAGAAAATGATTTTTAAAAAGTTCATTGATATTTAGAATCAGCGATTAAAAAAATAAAATGCCAAAAACTATCTTTTTTTTTTTTAATTTAAAAAAAAAATTTTTTTTAGAAAACAAAGATATTTTGCATATTTCATGATTTTTTCTAAAATTTATCAACATTGTTACTTTTAAATAAAAATGATTTTTAAAACTTTTAGAATCAGTGATTTTAAAAAAAAAGCCAAAAACTTTTTTGAACAAATTTTAATAAAACACTCAAAATACTTAAATCAATCATTTAATAATTTCTTCTTTTATAAAGGTAATTGCATGAAACCTTTTTCCCCCAAGTCGAATATTTCAAAAAATTCTCACAATTTTACTTCAAAAATTAAAATAGTAGTGAAATTTTGAAATTTGAAAAATTTCTACTTTTCTGTCTTTTTTCAACATACAACTATCTTTAAAAAGGCTACATTTCACCCTGTTTGCCTATTCGAGAACTTTTGGTGACGGACCTCGAAATTTTGAACCATTCTCAAGTGACGAGGACGACACCTGAGCCTTCACCCATCTTTAAGAATTACCACACCACACCAACGCAAGAACAAATTTCGAAAAAGGAAGTTTTTATGACATAGTTAAAGAAATTATTCACATCGCGCGCATACACACACAAGTACTATCGGCCTGAGGGAAACACGAAATTTCCATGGGATGAAATTATTCACTCAGGAAAAGGAAAGAATTGGAAAGTGAGTGGGTGATTTTTAAATTCGCACTGTTTGCCTATTCAAGGGTTTTTGGTGACGGACTCGAAATTTTGAACCATTCTCAAGTGACGAGGACGACACCTGAGCATTCACCCATCTTTAAGAATTACCACACCACACCAACGCAAGAACAAATTTCGAAAAAGGAAGTTTTTATGACATAGTTAAAAAAATCATTCACATCGCGCGCATACACACACAAGTACTATCGGCCTGAGGGAAACACGAAATTTCCATGGGGATGAAATTATTCACTCAGGAAAAGGAAAGAATTGGAAAGTGAGTGGGTGATTTTTAAATTCGCACTGTTTGCCTATTCAAGGGTTTTTGGTGACGGACCTCGAAATTTTCAACCATTCTCAAGTGACGAGGACGACACCTGAGCATTCACCCATCTTTAAGAATTACCACACCACACCAACGCAAGAACAAATTTCGAAAAGGGGAGTTTTTATGACATAGTTAAAGAAATCACTCACATCGCGCGCATACACACACACACAAGTGCTATCGGCCTGAGGGAAACACGAAATTTCCATGGGGATGAAGTTATTCACTCGGTAAAACGAAAGAATTGGAAAGTGAGTGGGTGATTTTTAAATTCGCACTGTTTGCCAATTCGAGGGTTTTTGGTGACGGACCTCGAAATTTTCAACCATGCTCAAGTGACGAGGACGACACATGAGCTTTCACCCATCTTTAATAATTACCACACCACACCAACGCAAGAACAAATTTCGAAAAAGGGAGTTTTTATGACATTGTTAAAGAAATCACTCACATCGCACGCACACACACACACACAAGTGCTATCGGCCTGAGGGAAACACGAAATTTCCATGAGGGTGAAGTTATTCACTCGGTGCAACGCTGGGCTAAGCGGAGAGGAAAGAAACAAAGAAATCAAAGTAATTTCGGAAAATAATATTGGAAGTGCTGAATTTGTGAAGATTGAGTGAATATTAACGTCCCACTGTTCAGCTACACGAGGCCTTTTGGGGACGGTCCACGTAATTTTGAACCATGGTCAAGCGACGTGGATGACACCTGAGCTGGCACCCCCTCTCCTAACTACACCACCACACCAACGGGAGGACGTTTGTGCTCTCGACAGATTTTACGTGCATCGCGCCCCTACACTGCGGGTCTTCAGTGGTACTAGGATCGAGAATTTGTGAAGAGAAGGGAAAATGTTAAGCAACAAAGCCATGACACGCACTCACGGGACATGCACTCACATCGTACGTGTGAAACCCCACAAAAGTGTTGGCGTTAGAATAAATGGAGGAAATTAACATGGGGATTAAGTTATACCCTCGGTATAAGCCCGTGCAACGCCGGGCCATGAAAGCTAGTACAGTATATATAAACTGAGAGGATTAAATAATTTGAGTTTTATTAATAACTAGGATAAAACATTATAGTTTCAACAAATTTTTATTTTAAGACGTAACAAAGTTTGCTTCAAATATGCTAAATATTGTTTAATTTAACAAATGTATTCTGATTCCTGTTTAAAATGAATAGACATGCATACAATATTATTAAAGGCTTCTTAATCATGTTATAGAGCTGAATTTTTAGGGAGCAAAATTTCATAGTGGTTTTCTTCCCCAGAGGCAAAATTTCTTTCTGCTTTGTCCAGTGAAGGAAATGTCAACGAACAGGCTCTCTCTGTGGAAACTCTAGGTGAAGTATATGGCCCACTGCAGAAAAGGATTCAGGACAATATTTCAAGACAAGAACAGTTGGTCCATGATATTCAGGTATTGAAACTACGAGTATTTACTTGTGATGATTTTTAATACAAGACACAAGCTTACTTTTGCATTGAGAAACTTTTAGATTTTGTACCACAAATACATTTTAAAAGTACTTATATATTGCTTTTTGACAGAAATATCAGTAAATTAAAGTGTTGCAAAAGCTTTTTTATCCCAAAATGAATGTAAATTGTTTTGATGAGTTACTTATTATTCAAAGTAAAATAATGAATTTCTTTCTAAATTGAAAAAATAGGAATCATAGTACTGGCTCATTTTGTCTTTTTTTTTTTTTGACAAAGACAAGATTGAGACAAAAATTATTTTGAAATGAACTGTTGTTTTGGCATTTAAAGGGAAAAAAGCACATTTTTTATTTGAAATAGATTAAATTTTTCACACACACAAAGCAATTATTCTTAATCTCTCTTTTCTCCTTTTTCCCCTCACCTTTTGGAAAATTAAATTTTTCATTTGATGATTTTCTGTAATTAGGCTGTTTCTTACCTGTTTAATGAATTACTGGGTGAAATAAGCCCCCAGTAATTCATTTGTTATTTGAATTGGTAATAATATATGTTTAAAAAAAAAATTCTAAAAAATTCAAAGTTATAAATTGCAATGCTTAAACTTTTTATTAAAAAAAAAAAAAAAAAAAACATCCTTAAACATGTTTTAAAACGCATATAATATCTTATTTTTTATTGAATGATATAAAAATTTTATGACAAGGAGTGTGATTTTTTAAACATTATTTATGAAAGATCAAGATTTTTTATTTTTATTTTTGAGGTCTCAAGAAACGAATAATGAACTTTGAATGTTTTAATTATTTAGCTTGCAAATAATGAATTTTCAAAGGAGAAGAATAACAGCTCATCTGCCAGTAGAAGGGAAGCACTACTGTGTGAACTTGCTGCTGCTCATGATGATTACATGGAACTACTTGGAAATTTGCAAGAAGGTTCCAAAGTAGGGTTTCTCTCTCTCTCTTTTTTTAATCTGTTTACATTGTAGTCTTTTCATTTTTCTGTATACATATTCATTTTTTCTTGTGTAGTTTTACAACAATTTGACTGAAATATTGGTGAATTTCCAAAACAAGATTAATGATTTTTGTTTTGCCCGTAAAACGGAGAAAGAGGAAGTTGTTAAAGATTTACAGAAAGATATTGTAGCTGCCACCAATCAGCCAACACCTCTAGCTCCTCCTCATCACAATGGTAATGATTTTTCTTGTTAAAAGTTTTTTAAACATTATAAATTATTTTAACATATGCAGAATATATCTTAGGTTAGTTCTTTGTGTATAATAAACTTTTCAAAATTGAGAAGGTTTTTTTTAATGCAAAAGTTATACAATAGGTTATTTTTCAATTGAATAAAACCACTTTTAAGAAACTTTTTATAGATTTTTGTAATCTGATTACAAAGGTCCATTAAATAGACATATTTTTATATGTCTATTTTCTCTTTAGGTTCAATAATCTGAGGCAAAAACAAACTGATAGAGGAGCATTTGATTTTTGAAAGTGTTTTCTTTTAAAATAAAACTTGTTTCATTACAATTGAAGGCTGAATAATGGAAATGCTCACATTATTTAATGGTATTCTGTAGATATAGGGCTAATTCAATGATGTCTGATAGATCCTATGCAAAAGTAGGTCCCACCTGTGATCCTTTTATCAGATGTGTTTCTATTTGTAAAATTCAACAAAAGCAATCCATAAAAAATGGAGGAATTTAGGAAACATGTTTTTTATGTTTTAAGTTTGCAAAATCATTAATTGTATCTTCAAATTCAACTAATAATTCATTTTCAAAAATCAAATTTTATGGTTACTTACATTCTAAGATTATGTTGTTCACACACACAAATGTCCTTATTTTAATTATAAACATTTATTTTAATGCTATTTTATAACAAATTTTTATTCAAGAGTTTGGCATAATTTTTATATTTTTCATTAAAAAATGAGTTTTTATATTAGTTTTTTGAGGATTTTTTTATTCATGTCCATTTTTTTGTGACATATTGATTACTGGGTTGTTGTAAAGTAATTTGTTGATTATATTTAACCATCTTAAAATTTTTAATAATTATAAATATATGGGTGAATAAAAAATGAACAGGGGTTATTATTTAAAAAGTTTGTTTAACAAGATGGATAACAAGATGATTTCTTTTCATATAATCTTCTACTTTGCAATTTTCTGAATATTGAGGCATCTTATTTACATCACTTATATAAAGATAATGGTTGGTCCTGTAGCCTTTGGAACACAAATGCTTCTACTTGCACATTGTCATCAAATCACTGCCTCCTAAAGCCTCTTTCAGCAGTGCAAACAGATGAAAATTGCATTGAAATATCACAATTCTAAGGAGGATATTCAAACCGATTTCCAGTGAATTCTCTCAATTTTTTTAGTTTTTAAGATGGCTGTATGGGGTAGAATGTTCTCATGCAGTAAAATTACATTTCTAATGAATATATTTCCCCCTTTTCCACCAATGAGCAAGTTTCACTTTGTTAAAATTTGCTAATCTATGTCATGTCTGTTCTTTATTGTGTTGTTACTGGTGGATAAACAGTGACCATGTTTTTATTTGTTCCTATCCTCAAACACAAAATTTCACTTAGTTTTATACCTTAATGCATCAAATTTATAATTATGCATTACTTTGCTGTTGAATGTATT
Source organism: Trichonephila clavata (assembly GCA_019973975.1). Classification (NCBI taxonomy): domain Eukaryota; kingdom Metazoa; phylum Arthropoda; class Arachnida; order Araneae; family Nephilidae; genus Trichonephila; species Trichonephila clavata. The sequence continues at coordinate 225,121 of BMAO01013422.1, forward strand.
CCATCAAACTCTCAATCCTATTGACTCAAAAAGCTGTTCATGAACAGAAACAGAGACCGCCTGGTCTCTAGCCACCAAGAAGGTGGTTTGAAAATTTGTGTTCCTTTTTGGATCCATCCATATATTATAATAAATGAATAATTTAATGTGTGAAGTTGACTGATTTTAGCATTGAAAAATAATTCCTCGATGTTAATTGAGTATAATCTCTTAAGTTTTTAGAAATTTTATCTTACTGATAGTTTTAATTTCTTGTATAACTTTTAAGAACAAATATGTAAAAATTGTATTTGTGACATTTTTAGTTTTTAACTATGTTGGAAACTTTTGAATATTCACCATGTTCAAATGTAATTAACAAATTAATTATTAAAACTTAATTTTACTTTTTTAGTACTTCTTCACTGCAGTGCTTTGAAGGAGGAAAAGTTGTCCTAATAGATTTAAGTTAATCCATTGAATTACATTTAAGTTAATGACTTGTTAATAATTAAATGTGGTTTTTTATCAGAATTGTAATGTCTTTAATTTCAAAGTCATTTTATGGGAATAATGTTTTTTAAATGGAGAATAGTTGTGATATTTATACGTTTTCGCAGAAAAGAGAGTGCAAACAAATATAAAAAAATTCTTAATTTCAGCAAATCAAAAACCAGCCAGGCCACCACCACCCAAAGTGGGAGACAATGCAACTGCTCCTCCACCTCACAATTGGAGCTACCCTCCGGCATCTACAGATTCCCAGCAGATGCCACAACAACAAACTGCATACCCGCCATATCCTGCATATCCCTATCCGTACCCTCCAGTTCCTAATGCCTACAATCCATATGGACAGATTATGATGCCACCATTCCCACCAGGTAGGTTGTGCAACATTGTAATATAGGTTGCTTTAGTTTAGTGATCAATAGGTGCAGGGTTTTGACATAAATTGTTTTGAAAAATAGGAGCTGTTGCATTGAATTATAAATTAATTCTGATTATCTTGTATGTGATAGTATCATTTGATTATTGTTGAATTATTAATTAATTTATGTATTGAATCTAACAAAACAAATCAAATGCTTTTTGTAGATAAAAAAAAATACAGTCTGATTCCTTTATTATACAATAGTTTGGGTCCATGGTCACTAAACGGCAGATTAAGTGAACTGCAAGTTGCAGTATTAACCCCTTAATACTTTCTTTTTTGCAAAATTTGATCCAGAAAATGTCAAATTTTTCAAAATTAATTTCTCAATTTTAAGAAAAAAATTGTTATAAAAACTCATTTTTAAAATTTTTTAGCATTTAGGATAACTTTTTAACTTACAGGGAAAATACTATTATTTTCATTTAAGTCATCTTTTTTTCTTACATGAATGCTTAACAGGGAAGCTACACAAAGCTGTAAATGTAAAAAAGTACAACTACTGAACAGTTTTTTTATATTTACTTGACCGTTTTTTCTGTACAACTATCGTTATCTGTACAGCTAATTTGATATTACAAATTAAAAAAATACAAGCAAAATAGTACAAAAGATGGAGAAACAAGAATACCCATATGCCTTACAAGCAAAGCAGTAGCGGCCCGAACATGGTGCCCATACGGCGTACAGACCAAACAGGGAAGGGGTTAACTTAAATTGAATGGTAGTAACAGTTACAACTTAAGTATGAATTTTTTGTGTGACTGTGATTTTTCATGAAAAAAAAGTAAAATTATGTAAAATGTTTGCTTTAACATTTTTTTAAAAAAAATTGTTTGTTTTACTGTCATTTTATTTCCTCCTTATCTTTTGCTTGGTAGATTTTATTTGCTGTGACCTGTAAGCTTAAAATAGTTTAAAAGCTCATTTGCTTCAAGGTTCTTAAAATTGTAATTGGGTATATCTTCATTATTTGACACTTTTCACTCAGAACTTCTTTAATAATATCTTTCTCTTGTGTTGCCCTATTAAAACTTTTCAACTGTTTATTACATGTCAACAAAATCATATAATATTGTCTGTTATTTTCAATTTTATTTCAGTTTTTATCAAATTATCTGTAAAACCTTCTGTACTAATTTAATCCTCTGTTACTGGATCTAGACAAAGATTATGAATTTCATAAAATGAAAAACATGAATTATGTCTCTTTCTTTATATAATAAATTATCCTACCTAACCGAAAAGGAAAAAAATTATGGAAATAAAAACACAAATAACACTTTTTTACATTATAAATTTTGTTTGTTTTTAAAGCATTCAATGGAATTATGATAGAGAAAAGGATTTGCATTCATTTTTGTTTCTTCCTTAAGTCTTATGTATTCGTAGAAAAAAATAAGCTAAAAATATTTGTGTTAGTATACTTTTGTGTATGTTTGGTAATTGGTTTACAGGTGAGTTATGTGCATATATTTCCTTCATAAGCTTTAATAAAAGTATGTGCATGAAACTGTCGAATATTTTTTGAAAAATAAGTGTGTTACTTGTTTTCTTTCAAATATTGCATGCATATTAATCTTCAGTTATATTTTTTGAATTAACTTTCTCAAAGATATTTTATCAAATTTTTAGAATATAAGTGTTACACAAATTAACAATTATTGTTTTGTCATAGCTCCTGGTTACCAAGGGCAACCTACTTATGGAGGTTATCCATATCCTCAACAACAACAACAGCAGCAGCCTCCAACTGGAGCTTATCCTTACCCTCAGCAACAATATAGACCATGGCAGCCTTGAGGAATTTGTTATTGTTTCTGTAAAAGACTTTCTGTTATGACAAATTAATTTTTGCACAATTTAATCATTTTCTTTTTAGTTAGGTTTTTAATAGTGCTGATTTATTTCTCTGTATGAAATTTGCCATTACTGATTTTGTAGGAAGCTATTTATGTGATTTCTATAAATCAAGAACTTTTGCATGTGGCCTTCTACTACTATATATAATGTGCATATGTGAGATATGTAAATTTTGGAAAATTATGGATAAAATTATGTATAATAAAATATATATTATTTCTAATTATTCTTCTTATTCATTAACATGAAATAAGTTATTTCTTTTTTTTATGCATTTCTTCAAATAAATGTTGGAAGACATGGTTATTCAGATTGTATAAACTATATTTTAAGATTACTTATATATCAAGGATTTCTCACTCTCTTTCCTGGATCTTCTAAAAGAAAAAACAACTTGTATCTTTTGTGGTACATTTAAAAAAAAATGCAATTCCCACGTTTTTCTGCAGGGAATAAAAAAAAAAATACATTAATTAAATTTGATGTTGCCACGAGAAGTTAATTTCCACTAGCAAGTTTCATTTATGAATATGTTGAGATTTTTCTTGCAAATTTTCAATTCAAATGTGTATGTGTATATTGTAGAATATGTGATTCCCCGATTAATGCTCACAAATCCATACAATGTTTCCAAAACAGTGTTGAAAAATTTGAACATTCAAGCATTTTTCAGAGATATCTGGCAAGATAACTTCTATCCAAGTGTGAATGAAATTAGAGGCACTGTTTGCAAATTATCATAGTAGTCTTTGTTTTCTAACCAAGTAGATGAAGCATGGCTGTCTTATTTATTGAATTTGAAAACTTAAGTCTCTGCTATAAAAATTAAATTTTGAAAACAAATTTTCAGAAATAAAATATTTTCAATTACAATGCTCATCTTAATTTTCAGAGTAACAGAGTTGATTTAACTACTTTGTAATAAAGTATAATAACCAATATCCTAAACATTAATTCATAAATGATGTTAAAGTTTAACCCTAAATATCAAAAGTTTTGAATAATTCAAAATAATAAGTTTCTAATTTTAAAGTGCTTTATATGTGAAACATTTATTTGGAGTAAAACAATACCATGTGTAGCATCTGACTGTATATATAAATATACAGTTAATTCAAAACTGAAGGGACAAGAAAATTTCAAAAAATTGTCTTTATGATCAAAGATTTAATGCACAAGCATTATTTTACAAAATGCATAGTTATATTTTTACTATGCACTTTGACTAAAGGTCAGTACATGATGATACAATAGAAGGCAGGCAATAATCTCAGCTAATGCCCTCTAGAAAAACTAAAACTGTTCAAAATTATCTTGCCTTAACTTTATGAATCATACCAGAATGTTGGAAAAGAACATTCCAATGCCCTTTATTCTTAAAGCTACCATTTAAATAATAATGCATATGTGTCAATTGCAAAGTTTATTTGTAGAAAAGTATTATTAAAATAATGATCTAAGAGAAATCACAAAGAAATTTGACCTAACCATATTTTTTTTCTACTGGTTTAATGCAGATTTATATAGATCATATAAACATGCATCAACTTTATAAAAATTTTCAGAAGATTTTTAAAATAAACAAATCTTACAGCATATTTTTTTTATAAAAAAAACGCACTATTTTAAATTCTAAAAAATTTGTAAATGATAATTTAAATTTTACAATGTATGCATTTTATTTCATGCTCTATTTCTATAAACTGAACATAGAATTTTTGTGAAAACATACTAGAATGCATATTTCATGTATAGTTGCGCACACACAGGGGTCCCTGAGTCCAGACCCCCCCCCTAAAGCCCTTGATTTTTTCCCCTAATTGATTATAATCCTATGTATATAGTACATAAAACTTAAGTATTTGTGATTAATGCTAATTATTTATTCAATAAGTAATTTTTTACTGTTTTTTGTTCCCAAAAGTCGACAAAATCAAAAGAATACGTTTGGCAGTGTATTGCTGCATGATACGAGAATGGTGGACTTATAACCCAAAATTCTTGTGTGCACTACTGTTCATATATAATATAAAAAATAGTCTCTTTGTAGCAGATTTTGTTTCATAAGATTTATCAGCTCAAAAACATTTCGGTTTTGATAAAAGAACACTTAATCAAAGATGAAACTTGGAAATACAATTTATTCCTTCAAAAGTTACACAAAAACAAAAAATATGTACAATTTCACAATGTAAGTAGGAAATCAACCTTTATTATACCTATTTCCACTTCCTCTTGGATTTTCTGCAAAAGAATATAAAAAAAAAGGTTTATTAGATATTCAAAATATTTAGTTAATATGTACAATAAATGTTTTTAACAAAAAAATTTCAGCACTTTCATGCATTTATTGAAGTTATAAATGTTTTTATATTTCTCGAAGATGTGTTGATTATCTCATTAGAGAAGTAATGTGGCTTTCAAATAAATAAAATCCAGCATTTCGCTTCAATCTCATGTCAAACCTCTGTTTAACATGATGGGGCAGGAGCATCAAATCGTTTGAATACAAATATTAATTCAATGCCCTACACAATATTTTTGTGATATGCCACTAGTAAATTTTTAAAATTAAAAATACTAAAACTTCACATAACTTTTTGTGCAAGTCTATTTAGAATCATCACACGAAAATTAAAAAGGAAGAAAAATAGATCAATATGAAAAATCTATATTTATGAAATAAGAAATAGGATTTTGTAAAATTACCTAAATATATGATAATGAATTTAAAAGTATCAAAATGTATTCACGGATCAAAATATTTATAAAACTTAAAGCTACATTCTTTTTTTTTTAATACTATTAAAAAATAACTTTTTTTTACCAAATGAAAAAGATTAACTTGGCATATTTTCCTTCAGATTATAAACAAAATTCAACATTAATGTTATATTCTGACTTCACTATTCAGGAGAGGTTCACAAAGTGATATCTGAGGGTATGTCTAAGTTCACATAATCACTTGTTAATGTTAAACTGTGCATCACGAGTTTGAGATTCTCTCTCATTGGTTGAGATGTCTGGTGTCTAGGGAGGTAAATATCATGAATTCACTGGTTTTAAAAGCACAAGCATATAAAGACATGGAAAGATACCTTGAATGTTCAAAATGAAACAGTTGCACATTTTGCTTATATTAAATTTTAATTCAAAACATTAATTTATTTAAATATATTTATACAGTTCAAAATAAATATTGCATACTTGACTTTTGATAACACAACATACAAAGAAGAATACCTCACTTAGCACTGTTAATTTGTTTCTCTAAAGTACTGCATTAAATGAAAAACTGCACTGATCATTATCAGATTTCATTTCTAGATTGATTTTCATTTGTTATAAATGGGTTAAAAATTATATTATACTTGAATTTTTTTTTAAAAAAAATGTGAATAATGAGTAATTGGATGGTAAAAATAATCAATGTGATCAGTCATAAACATGGCTATCTCTGTGGATTGTATCTGCCACAAGTCCCATCTCTCAGCAATCAAGTTTGTACATACATTTGCACTAATCTTCATTCTAAATTTGAACTAATCATCACTACTCATTTTACCAGCATTATTTTAGAGGGAACACTGTGGTACAAAATCATTTCAAACTGCATAATAGTGAATCAATAAGTACTAACTGAAATTTAGTAATCAAATTACTAACCATATAATAGCAGGGTCAGCATTGAGTGAAATTATTCTAAGCGAGGTATTCATGTATAGTTGGATCCTGATTTAATGAATTCTTTGGGATCAAACATTTTTTGTTTGTTAAATTGGGGCTATTCATTACAATGGGGTCCAAACAAAATAAAAAAAAATTTTGCATTTACCTTTTGGAAATTCTACATTAATAAACTACACAAAAATATTCGTAGTTTGAAATTTTACACTTTTTATTCAACAACTAAATAATGGTCTAGAATCCTTCAAGACTTCATTCGATGAATAATTCTTAGTTTACCCACCTAATGGAAAATAACCATAACTTTATCACCTAAATAACTGCCATGTTTATGTTTTTAAAAGATGATACAATTTTTCATCATCCCTGTATTCTGACCAATCACAAAAGTTGTTACCAGAAATTATATGATCCTAAAAGCTAGTCGTTGAATAAACCTATAAAAGCCAAGATCTGTAGAGCAAAAAGAATGTTTTTGTGTTTTGCTACAGTGTCCATGCATCTTTGTGTATTTCGTTTAGTCACTGTTTGTTTCGTCTATGTTAAATAAAATGTGGATTTTAAAATAGCAATATGTAATTATAGCAATACGCTATTATAAAAAACAGTATGTGTTTTCATAATAGCATTCTTTTCATACTTTAATTTTTGATAAATTATGATCTTGTAATTATACTTCTTGTATTAGTGAAAAATTACAGGTGCATAAAGGTTCTAATCTGAATATAAAATGGACATGATTGAGTATTAATAGAAATTCATGTAATATTCAGACCGTATATATAAATTTAAAGAGAAAAAAACATACCATCTTTCCAATCATCCCATTGTCTTGCCTTCATTAAAGAAATAGGATCATCTTTTTCTATTAGCTCTTCCTTTTGAATATCTTCATCTTCTTTATTAAAACCAGTTCCTGCAAAGGCTGCATCTTGTAAAGATTCTCTGCAAAAAAAAAAGGTGTTAAAAAAAGGGGCAAAATAAAAATCCAATTTTTTTTTGCTTTAATACAAACACTTTTGATAGTATATATTTTAAATTCTAAGTTCAAAGGAAAAAAAAGGGCAACACAGCATTTCCAAAAAATTAAACCTTCTCTTTGCAGTTTACTTTAAAATAAACATTGAAAATAAAGTAATTTCTCAGTAAAAAATGTTTAACCCTCTCGCAGCAAAGTTATTTTTTTTTCAAAATAGGTTCAAGAATAGAATATATATATTTTTTAATTATGTATTTAAACTCTAAATATTAAATCTACATTTTAGAATTAAAAAAAAAATTTAAAAAATTGTAAAAGAGTTTTTATTTTAAATAATCATGGATCATTAAAATATGAACATAAAAACATAAAATGGACAGCGCGGGTTGTAGAGCTTAGCAGTCGGAAAAAATCTATACCTGTGGAAATCGCGGGTTGCACAAATTTTGCTACATCTGCATTATCCATGGAAATCGCGGGTTGCACAAATTTTGCTACATCTGCATTACCCATGGAAATCAAAGGATGTGCAGTGAGAGGGTTAAGAAGGTAAAACAAATATGAATTTCATGCTACAGGTTGTTACAAGAATACATTAATCTCAGACAAAGAAATGATAAATTAGTCATTAAATATATTAACAAGAAAACCAAATCCTTGAATTAGTACATGAAATTTTCGAATGTTGCAAAACAGAACAAAAGAATATATGTCATCTAAAAAATAAGTACATTGTTGTTGTTTCTAATGCAACCCAACTGAAGTAGTCAGATCAAGGCCAACAGAATTCATCATGGCAAGGGGTTAGTTTATGTCCGTTAGCCAGAGTTTTGAGCACCATGCAGGTGACAGTACATTTGGGCTCCATTACCGACATGTGCACTACTTAATCCAAAGCTTGTTTAAATGCATTCTTTTTTTCAAAAAAAGAGATCATTCAACAACAATAAAAATCAGGCAACAATCAAACGTGTATTAAAATTCCACAGCAAACAATAGCAGTGAATGTTTACATTAGTTTAACAATTCAAAAAAAATTAATATTTTCTTTTAGTCAAAATAAGATTTAAAAATAATAATAACTACAGAAAGTAATTGTTCATTTGATACTTTTACCAGTATGATTTAAAGAAGAAATTTTATGAAAAAGAATTTTCATAATCTTATCTTGACAAGGTAAGTGTTACATGGACAGATTAAAGACTTTCAAAAAAAAACTAGGTGGGAGGTGGCACCCCCTGTATGCCTAACGACAGATCAAGACCCATTGGAAAACTAATGCTACTCTGTTTATACTCATTGCTCAAATTCAAAAACTGTAATTTACACATGTTATGTATAATTCTACTTTTTTAACATTGTAAGCAGGGAAAAAAATAATAAATTTTGTCTTCATCCATCTCCACATTTTAATCTGTACTACACTCTTTGTTCCTTTTACCGCAAAATACATTCTTGGCTTCCTCTTCAGTCAAATTGAACTTTTTATGACCCTTTTTTACAAACTATACATTTTGTAAAAATAAATTTATTACAGCATCATGAATAACTTTTTTTTTGTATATATAGAGAGAAAAATCTGATTTATTTCACACAAAAGAATTAGATCAAACACTTAACAGCCCTTAAAATATGTTTTAATATTTATATTTGAACTATTTAATGATACAATGGCGATCTGAAAAGTTATACAGTTTTTCAATGATAAATAACAATGCAGTACAAAAACACAATGATATTTTAATTCATAACACGTAAACATCATTTTGTTCCATTCCTTTTTGCTATTGTTCCAGCAGCTAGAAAATTCCTTTTGAACAGAAATCAGCAGATATATTTGTAATGTAGTTATCCAGGTCTATTTGACAGTTTACAAGGGTAATTCCTGTCCATTCAGAAAATTCTGAAGTGACCTGAAATGGTAAAAATTTGAAAATGCTAGGTCTGATGCATACAGGGATACAAAACATCCCAGCCATACTCAATAAATCGTTGCCTGACATTCATCACAACATGGGACCAAGCATTGTCATGTTGACAACACTTCAATGATTGGTTAGTTCTGACAGTTTTTCTCCCACATTTGCTTTTAAAACTGTCATTAGAATGAAGTATTTTTCAAAATTTATAGTCTGATTTGGTGACAAGAGCTCAAAATAAATAACTGTTGGCTGTGACGCACACAAGGGGGGCTCCCCAGGTCCGGGCCCTTCCATAGCTGGGTTCCCCCTCAATTGTTTATGATCCTCTGTATGCAAAAGATATAATTAAGTATTTGTTAATCAATGCAAAATATTTATTCAATAATTTATTTTTTTACTGTTTTTTGTTCCCGCCAATCGATAAAATCAAACTTTCAAGCCCTGGACCCCCCCCCCCCAAATTCCAGTGTGCGCCAATGATTGTTGGTGATGAACTTCATAGCTTTTGAACATTGATCAAGTGATTCGGATGATGTCTGAGTTTAAACCCCCACTACATAAATTTCCACACAATATCGATATGAGAACTGAGCCTCAACAGATTGATCAATAATTAATGTGTATCAGTCCTCTACATGGCAGGTCCTTACCAAAGAACCAGGATTTAAACCCACAACTCAACAAAAACAACACTGGTCATAAGTTTATGACCATGACCACTCGGATAGCATGACTATCAAATACTGTTAACTCGACAAGTGTTATTTAAAATATTCACCAAAGTTTAATCAATTCATATATCTGGGCATGTGATCTTATAAAGTTAGTATAAGTTATTACTTGACAATGGAAATTAGTAACAATAATAACAACAAAAGCATGCAGAAATATTATTTTCCAAAAGATACAATAGATAAAATAAGAGTAAAAAGACAAAAAAGTAATATCAAGTGTCATTTTTAAAAAAATTAAGAAAAATAATTTTAAGTAGTTAATTTTCATAAATTACTAGCTTGGTTATTGGAATGCATATGTATTGTTCCAAAATTAAAATAAAATCCAAAAACAAATTTTAAGAATAACTATTATGATAAAAATAATTACACAAATTTGGTTTCTGACAGCAAAACAACTAAATAAATACATGAACTAAATCTGCCTTATTCACAGATAATTAAATAGTCTAATAATAATAAATCATACATACCCTTTTTTGTTCTGCTTTTGTTCTTCCACCATTTTTTCAAATCTCTGGCGATAAAAGTCATCTATTGTCAAAACAGGAACACTGGGATATCCCAAGCCAAAGACTTCCTTTTGTAAAGCATCTTTGGTAATTATAAATGGCTTTAGGGGCTGTAAATCCACAATTACAATTAATATCATTTTACTGATTTACAAATAATTAGAAAAATGGGATATTACAGAAATATATTAAAATTTTAACAATATATACATATGTAGAAATATAGTTGCACGTAGTCGTATCCTCCCCAGATTCCCAGCTGACGTAATACCATGAGGAACAATTTTTGAATAATATGTCTATGTACATGACATACATCAAAAATCACAGCATTGTAAATTAAATTAACTTTTTATCATTGTCCAGAATCTCAGCTTGAAGATAAGGAATCACCCTTTTGTAGCATTGTTTTTTTTTTAGTTTGGTCTTCGTGTCTAGGGGATTAACAAGTTACGGGAAAGGCCAAACCCCCATGTAGAGAGTGACACTGGCCAGATTAAGTTCAATGTTCTAGATTTTTAAAAATTAATACATTGTATACAAATTAGTAGGTATAGTAGGAATAATAATATGAAAAATACAGATAAAAATACAAATTTATGGTTTAATTATCAAACCAGTTTTTTAATTGTATATTTAAAATACATACAAAAATATAGAATTAATTAGCACAATGTTACAATATGTGCTATCTAATTCATTATCCCTCCTTTTATTTGATTTTTGAAAAATGTAATTTTTATTGCATCTCTTCAAGGAATATATATTCTAAATATTTTATTTATATTCTTAGACCAGAGGTTTTTAAACTTTTCAGAGTGGCAAATCCATTTTTAGTACAAAAATTTGGTGCAATCCCATAAGCATTGCATGAAGTTTGCACAGGCTTGAGTACTTCTACACGTGCTTATTTATAGTATATTACTCTTTTGAGGTGAGAAACAACAGCAATAAGTTTTTACTTTAAATATAACAATATAAAAATTTTAATTAAGTAACAAAATTTTAAAAAAAAAACATTTTTTTAATATAATTGCACAATAAATTATACATAAACTATAATCTGTTTATTAATTGTAGTTATTTTGAGTTTACTTCTGAGATCATCCCCTTTTATTAACAACGATATATGCAAGATTTACATATCAATGAGAAGCATGTGTTTGATTATTTTTAATTATGTTATTAAATCTTAGAATAATAGTCAGCATTGTCAGACAAGGTACTTCCTCAATATTCTTTAGATTTTATTGATACTTTGATTTCATTGTTGTTAAAGAGAAAAATGTCGTCTCACATAAATAATGTAAAAAAGGGTAAAAGATATTGCATTGCAGTTTCAGAAATTGTTAGAAATTCTTCTGCAACTCCTAGCCAAAGATCTTCATATTAAAAGATATATTAAAAAAACCAAAATTTTTGGCGAACCCAGCTGCAAGACACATAACTCTGAAATTATCTCATTTAAAATTTTTAAAAAATCTGAAAAAAAAAAAGGAAAAATTTGGTACATTGTTTTTAACATTTTTGAAGAAACTTAAGAGAATGAACCAAAGGATTTTAAACAATTTTTTCCTCTTACAATAACTGATAAATTTAAATAAATATGTTTTCACAACAATTCCCTTGATGTTAATGATAAAGTATTTTATAATAAAGAATCACAATTAAAAATGTGGATGTTGCCAAAACATTTTTCATATTATGAAGATTTTTAACTGAGCATTTTGTGCATAATAAATACTAAGACATGAGTCTATAGTAAACCTTTGATATTTAAATACTACCTTCGAAAACAGATGCAAAAAATTGGATGTTTTTTCTTTCAAAGAATTCAAGCGTCAATTTTTCTCATTTCAAGAAATCAATAATTGCTGTTTATATTTTTAACTTTATTTTACTTAAAAATATCACATATGTCAGAAATATTATTTCAATATAACATAAGTGTTTTTGTAACATCTAAAATCAAACATTAAAAGTGCTTTTCAGAGTTGGGGTCTAAACAATTCAAAAGCAAATTTACCTAATTCAATTAATCAGTTGTTAAAATGGTACTTTTATTGGTCAAATCAACAATTTTAAGAAAAATAGGATTAATTCCATAGTAAAGAGATAATCAAGGCATATAGTGTTGCTTATGATTGGATAAAACTCATGAAAAAATACAAATAAAAATGCCAAATAAAAAGAAAAAGGAAATATTTTAGAAAAGACTTTAATAAACTTTACATAATTTCATTCAGATTTTTAATTTTTTAAAAACTACATAATCTTGTTTTGTATTGCCTTATTTTGCTCAAAAGCATGCAGTTCCCCAAAAGTGTCATTGTTTCCTCTCTCTCACTCTCTGATCTAATATCCCATTTCTACATTCCATTCACAATGAGGTTTAAAAAAACCAGCAAGAATAAATCTTAATTTAAAAAGAGGGGAAAAAATTCCATTAGACATACCACTACATTTGTTTTCTTTTCTTGTGTAGTACTTGCAGATATATCTGCTTTTTTGGGCATGCTTTTTAAAATATCTTTTTCTCCTAGAAATTGAAATTTGGTTATCAAATTGAGTTTTAGTCATAAAAAAAAGTTAAAATATCAAAAACTTTTAATCAAAGTTACAATGCAGAATCAGAGTGATCAATTTTGAAGTAAGCAATAAAAGTATAAAGAGAATTTAAATGTACAGAATAAATAATACAAGACAGTAAATGCTAAAAATATTTAGAAGAATTAATATTTTTTATATTGTATTAATTGTGTTTTATGGTATAGGAACCCAACTAAGATATGCTGTTTTTATATTTTAATTGAAAATATTAATATTATTGTTGCGGCATCAAAAATAAAATATTTTAAATGACATAAAACATCACCTAGAAAACTCTTCTATGAAACTGAAATCTTAAAACTAAAATTGCAAAATCACGAAGAAGTACATTGACTTGAAAAACATTTTTTCAGGAAGAACACAAAAAATATTTCAATCACAAAAAAAAAAAAAAAAAATTGTCCACAAAAGAAGGTGTAGGACCAACTAGGGTAGGAAAAATACAATATCTTCTCTATAATCTTAAATTATTTTTATGTCCCACAAGAAAGAAAAGCTAAATCCCATAGCCAATTTTCATTCTAGAATAGCAAATACTCACTGGGGGCAGTTCAGAGTTTTCTTCCAGATATTTTAAAATAAGCTCTCAAATTCTAAAATCTCAAGTGAAAAAGGTTTTGAAAAGCCAACTCGCACAACGATGCAAGTGCATTCTCTACACGATAAATTTCTATTGTAATTCATTAAAAGGAATTTAAAATAAATTTTTAAGGTTTTTTCTTTTTGTCTAAAACAACTACATTTCAATAAAATTACAACAAAAAAAAATTAAATAAAAAAATAATAATTATCATTATCTTTTGGATTTTTAAAATTTTTTTAAAGTCATTGTGTGCCACTATTACAATTCTGCTTGCCACCAGTTGGCCACCCCTAATGTAGAGGAACACATTTCTAAAAGACATTTATTTTATTTTCTCACAAAAATCTAGATTTTTTTTAAAGCCAAATAGTGGATCTTCACAATAAATATAATCCTTTATTTGTAGATCGCACTTAATATATTATTGTTGCTTGTTGTTGATTGCTTGAATCCCAATTCAAGCAGTCAACTATTCCATCCATCTATTTTCAAATTGGACTCAAAGGACTTATAGTACCTTTACTTTTGAAACTCAGTATATATTTGTATATATATATATGTATGTGTATAAATACATACATAAATGCATTAGAATGGGATGCATAATGAATAAATGAAAATGTTAAGAAGCAGAAAGAAATGGAATATGATGTAAAAAGAAGAGATGAGTGGGTTGGTTTTAAAGAAGTGGTTTTTATTGCCCAAAGAGATCATTAGTAGAACAGACTTATAAGGCAACTGAGAACAAGGAGCACCTCTCTCTGCTTTAAAAAAAAGTTCCTTTATTCCTAATAATTATCTAATTAAAATTTTTTAACATCTAATCATTTTAATTTCAAACTTAATTGCATTTGTTTTAAAGTTTTCACATATTTGCGATCCTCTCACACATTTTCTTTCTTTTTATATTAAAAAATTAAAGCATATAACAATAGAGGGTAAGAGTGGGTATTAATCATGAAGTAATTTAAAAAATGTATGAGTTTTGAAAAGTCAGAAATTAAAACAAATTCACCTTAAGTTTAAAACTATAATGCAAATTTCTCACTTAAAAATGAACATAAATGTAACTGCCTTGAAACTTAATAAACATTCCACATATTCATTATAATTATATATATTATCTTTTAATTAATTTTATTAATCTCTAGTATAGGGTGCTGCCTAATTTGACTGACAAATTCAGAGGGGTGATCATAGGCAGCATGGGGACGACAAATCCATGTAGAACAAGGGGTCACAAACCCCATTTTGTTGGTATAATTTTCAAAAACAGTTATGAAGGGTGTTATGTTGAGTGGAATGAAAAGGTGCAAAAAAAGGTAAGAAATACACTTATTAGATGTAAATCATGTCTACAAAACGAACAACACATCGCAGCTCGATGTCAAAAATGCCACAGGAATTGTTCTAAGTTGTGGACATATAGGTCCTACTACAGACAACACTGATGGATGAATGATTGTCGAATGTGTTGAAACAAATTTGGTGCGCTGGCAATGTCAGATGAAATAATGAGGATCCTTGACATGAGATCTACTAGCATCTCCTTCCCTGAAGATGAAATCCAAGGGATTGAGAGAAGAGGACCACAGAGACCAAAAAACAAGTCTATCACATCCAATATATCTCACAGGATACATAGCATGGAGATAGTTATGCACCACAATCTAAAAATGTGTATTGGTTCACCATCGTGCATGAACCACACGCTCTGGTGTGCAGTGGCCATTACTTTTTGCAGCAATTCCTAGGAGAAGTGAGAAATTTGCATATGTGCAGGTTTTTTCAACCCTACCACAGAGCTTAAAATGCTCACATTCATTTGGCTCATTGTCCTCCCAATGGCTATTGTTATTGTGATTTTCACTAACTAAACGTTGTTTGCAACTCAATGTTCTACGCTGATTTGTCATGCTTATTCTGCCTACTATCACCCCTCTGAATTTTCTGGTCAAATTTAACACCACCCTGTTTCTAACAATTAAGAAAATTACTAACTAGAAAAATATGCCCTTTTTCTAAATGAACTAACTTTTTAAATTTTCCAATTCATCAACAGCAATAAGTATCCACTTCTCCAAAAGGACAAAGTAATATTGTCTCTGAAAGAAAAGCAATTACTTATAAAAAGCAAAGAAGATTATCTGAAATTTCAATAATTATGAAACATCAATATAAAAATTCCAATCTAATTCTTGATCATCATAACAAACCTGGATTATTTCAAAAATGTTAATTTTAATTGTTTCTTTCTTTTAACAAAAGCTTTTGAATAATTTTATTTTTATCTGATATATTTTTATAGCTATTTAGCAAAAATGAGACTTGTAAAGAAGAAAATCAAGTACTGTATAATAATTTGGAAGTTTTCTTAATGAAATTTAATAAAATACAACTTAAGAAAACTCTCTTCTAAGAAAAGTAATTGCATTTCAAACAGTAATTATTCAACAAAAAATTTAACAATAACTTATGTACTTTGAAAAAAAAATAGAATTTTAGATATTATTTTTACACATTTCAATTTAGTTAATAATTTTCAAATAAAAAAAGTAACAATTTATTTTTTTCATTAAATTGATAATAATGAAAATTATATAAAAATAATCTAAAACAGATCTTTGAAACAATTTAAAAAAATTATTATACTTGCAATTACAGTTAATATAAAAATACTCACAATATATTCTTCCGATTCTGGTCTTTGTAACGCAGGCTTTAAAGATTTTTCTCTGTTTTCAAGTTCTTTTCTTAGTTTATATTGTTGAATTTTCCTTTCTCTCACAAAAGTAGGATCAGAATTAATTCCATTAGAATTTTCTTTATCTAAAATCTCTTTAAAATACTTCAAACTAGTCTCACCCAATTCATAATCAGAGCATCTGCGTAAGAAGTCTCTGAAATATACCTACAAAAATTGAAAAACTGTTTTAAAATAAACACAATTTATTTACACATTTTTTTTTGAAAAAGAATTTAATCTTTCTGAATTGAAATAGTTGTAAAATTGAAGCAGCTCTAAAAAGTGATAAAATGTAAGTAAAGGACAGGTGTAAACAAGTTGTACACAGTGCGGCAAATAAATTTTAAGACTGTGTCCATAAAAAGAAATAGAAACAAGAAATTTCTGTTTGGATTTTTCATTCAAAATAGGACTTTCCAGCTTCAATGCACTTGTTACAGCGATTTATTAAGGATTGGAACGCCTTTTGTAAATCATTTTGTGGAATGGCCTGCAAAGCATGGGTTGAAGCTACTCTTAAGGTCAAAATATCATCAAAATAACACCCTCTTAACAATCGGATAAATTTGAAGAAAACAGTCCAAAAAGTTCCTATTTTTTATATATATTCAAGAAAATTATATAAAACTAAATACATGTTCAATATATGTATTCATTTTTAATTTTTGGATCAATTTTCAGCTTGAAATATGAAATTTAATTTTTTAAGTAAAGCAAACATTTAGGGTTATTAATCACTGAATGTTGATTTTCCAACAAAGAGAAAAAATTTAAAAAAACATGTGCTTTAAACAATAAATGAAAATTTTATTACACTTTTGCATAGAAAAATAAACATTAGTAAATTTTTATTGTGCGGTAAATTTCAAAGCATGAGATGCAAAGGCCCACATCACAATCTGGACAGTAGTACCGAGTTTCCTTTCTGTTTCTCTTATTGTTTTCATCTCTTTTGGAGCAACAAACTTTGCATTCTTTGATGATTTCTGTTTCTTATCAGTTGGAAATATCTGTCTAATAAAATGTCTATCAATCAAACGGTTGGGGTTATTCTCCAAGCTTGGCTGGCCTCTTTTTGCAGTGGTTTCTGATACAGAATACTTATCAATAAGTTCATCTACTAAGGAAAAACTGACCATCAAATATGATTTTTTGCCTCCTTGTTTTTTTATAAATAAGGTATGAGTTCAAAATAGTTTGATCTAACAAATCAAAAAATATTTTCTCATAGTACTTCTTACCTTGTTTTTGAGCAATAGAGTAATCTCCAATATATTGATCAACAATGTTGACTAATCCTATATTTTTATTGTAGTCAGTGACAAAAAAGTACTAAAAGTAGAATCCAATTAACTTCCTGACTCAAACTCCATAATGCATACAATATTAAAAAATATATATTTTTTATCAGAGAACGTAACTTGCATGTTTTCACGAAGAGCGTAACTAAGTACTTGACCTAAGATTACAAAAACGTATTGTTAATAATGTTTGATTGTGCAGACATCTACTTAAAAAAAATGAAATAATTATTGCTAAACACGTTACAAATAACCTGGTATTGCAATATGGTGTATAGATTAAGAAATAAACAATATTCGGGGCTTAAAAAATAGATTGTTTGGAGCATTTTTGGCGAGGTACTTTTCAACACTGCAGCCCGGAAATATTATGGGCACAAGGAATAGAGAGAGAAATTTCACCCAGTGAATTTTACGGGAGCGAGACGCAATGGGCTAATTTCAGTTAAAGTTTTAGGAATAAGGAGTAATTACAGGGTACTAAATCAGGTGAATATGGTGGATGGTTCAACACAGACATTAGTTTTTGCCAAAAATTGACGAACAACAAGGGAGGAGTGACTGGGTGCATAGTCGTGTAACAAACACCAACAGGTTTTAGTCCAATATTCTGGACGAATGCGACGAATTCTGGCCATTAAACACTTTAAAACAGCCAAGTAGTACTGCCCTGTAAATGTTTGTGGATAATACCCCTAGCATTGAAGAATGTAATAAACATTGTTTTGATTTTGGATGGAATTTTCCTTGTTTTTTTGGCTTGCGGTCCGGCTTCTTCTACCTTATCTCTTCCATACAAAAAAGGTTTGTACCACACAAAAGCATTTGATCCTATTTTCTTATGTATTGTATGCGCTGAATTGGTAGCCATTTGCTTCTTTTCATTTTACGTCGCCAATAGGTTGCAATAATGCATAAGTACTGTTTAAATTTTTAAAAATCAAGAGAAAGAGGGGCAAAAATAACCTCAGCTATTTCCACATTCTTCATCCTTTCAGACATATCCTTGTTCTGGATATTTAAATTCAAACTTCCGAGCAAGACAGGCAGCAAAAGGTATCTATAGAAAAGCAAATATCATCAATTATTAATTATTTGAATGAAAGCTGCAATAAAATAAAAGAGTAACTATCATATCTAAGTATTGGTAAAGTGTAAAATGATTTAATAAAATTTATTTAGTCATACATTTGTAATACCAACAACTATTTGGCAATCCATTTTTATCTTTTCTTAATCACATAGTCATAATAATTTTAATAAATAAGTTTCAGTAGCAGATTCCCCAGAAAACTGAAGTTCATACCTAATACTTGCAGTCTGAAGCTCTTCAGCAGTTTCATTGCAACTGAATAGTTCTAGTTCGTTAACCATCACAGTACATTTTTCAAAACCTTTAGCACAAACACTTATCGCTCCCTAAAATAAATATATTTTAAAAAAATTCAATGTACTTTTATTGTAAAATATAATGCAGAAGATAACGTGAATACATATAAAAAAAACAGGAGACAAATAATACTAGAAATTATTTAAAGTATTTTTGTATTGAAGCAAAATCACACAAATTGATTCACTTTTGCTTAATTCATTTATTACACCTTTAACAAAAGCTTAAAAACATATAATATCAACAATTTTCTTTTTGTGACCACAAATTTAAAGCTAAGATAGCAAGGAAATAAAAAAGTTATTACACAGGAAGAAAACTGAGCCAAACTAGAGATACTTACAGTCAAGGAAATATACAATGAAATAAAAGTAACCCAGTAACATGGCTTTAACAGAAAAGTACTCAATTTGATTTAACAGAAATAGGATTTTATAATTATACATATAGAAATTACTTGACAATATATCATTTTGTTCATCTTAGTAATGAATTAAAATATAAATTGACCAGCACAGAGATAATATGTACAGCAACTCATTAAGAAAATAAATATGTTTACGAAAAAGGCACATTACTGTGAAACAAAATAACTTATGTTGGTATAAATACAGAGAATATTATTTTATAAAAGTAAAGTCAGCATTAAATTATTTTCATCAAATATCCAATATAAATCAAATTCTAAATAAAATATTAAAAATTTCACATCAGATAATTCTTGAAGAACACAAAGAATAACTTCTTATTCTACAAAATTTGAAGTCATAATTTTAGAAATTTGACTAACACTTTTCTTATCTACATAAAGTGGTAACTGAGTGTAATACAGATCAAATGTGTAACAAAATAAAACTCTAAAACGAATTGAAAGAGTGGACACCTGTCATAAACTTTACAGATAAAGCAGAGCACAGCAAAAAATTAACCAAACATCTGAAATTTAACCTCACAAACCAGATAATCCATTTCATCCCAGAGAGGAGAAAAGGGTAACAAAGGAACAGCAATATTTCCAGAAAAAAATTTGAAAATATTATAAGAACTCCCATTAATTGTAAAATTTATCCATTCATGTCATCCAATTATTATATATTAATTACAAATATGTCACTGCCAACTTAATTTACTTATATGTTTTGACTTAACTTTGCATACAGTCACAAGTCTGATCAAGTCGATTTGGCATATTTATCAAAATTTAACACAAATTTCTTTATATATTTTTATATCTTATGTTTTCAAATTTTCAACATTATTTTTATTAACTTTCCCAGTACATTTGTCTTGAAAGCTACATGTAATAATGTTTTTGAAGATTTATTAAATAAATATTTGTTTTAAAAAATTGGAGTAAGATTGAAATAAGGCGATGAATGAAAATCAGCAGTGGTAGTACTCTTATTCTCCAATTTTTAAACTGATGAAAAACAACTGAAACAACAGAATAAATACACCTTGGGTTTTTAGAAAATAATAAGATTTTTTGTGTTTATTAATAATTTAATTTTAGTACTTTACTTTACAAACACGGTTGTCAAAATAATTTTTAAAAGATTGATTCCAATTTTCTAAATTTCCTAATGCCGAATGAAAGACTTACTTGCAATTCGTTATCGTTAGACGACAAGGTACTATTTTCAATATGATCCCGTAATTGCATACAATTATCAAATAATGCAATTAATTCAGTATCATTTTCTTCACTATCAGAATTACCAATTAAACGTTTTAAACTTTGCACTGAACTCAATAAATCAGACTTCGACATATTGCAAAAAAACAATTGCAGAAAATATAAAACAGAATTTTTAAGCTAATTCAAAAAAAATGAAAGAAGAATAAATTTTTTGTCATTTATTATGTAAAAAAAACATTACTACTTAGAGTATTATTTTTGCACTAGTTACTTCGGACTCTCTAATTATTATTCACTGCACCACTATATATATATATATCAAAATAAAGACCGCTAAACTGTAAATAAATAAAGCGTAGAGAGGTAGGCATTAGAAAAATATCAAATACAGGAAATTTCAAACAATTATTTGATGGCAATGCTACGTAGAAGAAAATCTTTTTCCCCCCTTGGTTACAAAATGTATTATTACAATATGCCTTTTTGTAGGCAATATGAATAATTTTGATTGTTGATTCCAGTAATTAATAAAAAATTACTCTTTATAACATGTGACTACTGAAAAAATTCAAATAAAATTTAGTTCAAATTTTTGCATGGTATAATATCCTCATTAATCAGAAAACAATACTTAAAAATTGAAAAAAAACAGGCTAATTTTGTATGAACTTTAAATTAAAATGAAAAAGAAAATATTTGGTAGACTGAGACTATTTTGACAAATTAATTTAAAATTGTAATTGCTCAATTTTGAGTCGCTTTGAGTCAAAGATTACAGTGCTGTACTGAACCGCACTGAACTGAACTAAAAAAATTGATTTCTTTGCTGGAGGATTTTTTAAAAATTCATTAAAATTTTAAGAGTAATATACTTGTGTTTATTTTGTTTGTGTCATACAAAGAAGAAAAAGTTAACATTCGGAAATCAGTTTCTAAAATCTTTTTTCGTCAGATATTAAAAGGTATGTCATTCTCATTTTTAAATAGTTTTATCATTTTTAAATTTGGCGACTTGTTCCATGTACCATTTCCAGATATGGCGACTAATTTCATACATCCTTTCAGGATTTGGCGACTAATTTCAGATTTATCGACTAAAAGAATAAGGTGTAACCTAAAGCGAGTGTTTTGAATTTAAAGCTAATTATATGCAAGTATAGAATACACTTGCGGTTGAAATAAAACAAAAAAAAGTGTTCTGTATCTGACATAGTGGAGGGTGTGTGTGTTAGCAATTTCTAACCATAATATAAACATTTTTCTGAAAATGAAAATAAAAAAAAGGCCCGTGCATATGAAAAAAAATAATTTGCGTTCTAACTGCTAAATATTTTTTATTTTTATAAAGCAATACGTTTAGAAGTGATGATACGAATTAACATGAAAGGAACACGTTTAAAAGGTGAATAAAGGATTGGCACTTCATATTACCATGCTTTTATTAACTCGCTTTCTTTAATGTCTGTCCGGGTGGGATTTTGAAATTGATTTTAAACTGTGTTTCTTCCCCAGGAGCTAGAGACTTGAAATTTGGACCATAGATGAGAAGTGGATAACAATTCATGAAAATGTTAAAAAAGAAAACAAAAACGAAAAGGAGGAATTTTATAATTTTTAGTCTTATATAAAAACATGGTACATTAAAAAAATGTTTTAATTCGAACTTTTTCTTCTTTACACACTTTTATTTGTTTGACCTGTTCAAAAGAGACGGAATCAAATATAACGATTCGGGACTCATTCAAGGCCTCGTAAACAAAGAGAATAAATACACTTCAGACCCGTTAATTAATATCCATTGAAGAGCAAGACTAATTCTACAGCCACGTAATTCCAGCTTCAAATATCAAACTCAAGGATAAATTTAACAATAAATAAATGATAGTTTAAAAAACTAAAAAACACGCTTTTATTGTAGTTTGAACTAAAAAAATGAAAAATAAATTATAGTTTAAAAAAAACTAAAAAACACGCTTTTATACTGAATTGAACTAAAAAATAAAAAAATAATTTTTAATAAAGAACAAAATGATTAACAAGAAAATGAATGTCATTGGAGTAAAAGCGTGGGGTGTTTTATAAATGTATGAATTGTCATAATTTTTAACTTCTATTCCGAAAAGCTGAATTAGTGTAAAAATGTAGTACAAAGCACCCCACGCTTTTACCACAATGACATTCATTTTCTTGTTAATCATTTTATTCTTTATTAAAAATTATTTTTTTATTTTTTAGTTCAATTCAGTATAAAAGCGTGTTTTTTAGTTTTTTTCATTAAATAGTTTTTGATGTACATGTGTATCTCATAGTCCTTATATATTTTCAAAATTGTTCGACATCGTTTAGTTAATTTGCATTGTGAATCAAATATTTTATTTAATGAATTCTTTAAAAGTTAAATATGTCATTGTTCCCTAGAAACTGAGAAGTTTCACAATTTTCCGAGAATCTATTTTGATAACCCTCTAGCATGGTATAGCATCTCATGAGAGTACAACTTAAGTATTATTTTCTTCTATTTCTTGATAAAGGAAATGTGTACAGTTTTCAAATATTCAGCTTTAAAAATCGAATATTTTTTAGTTATCCTTTTAAAGATTATTTTAAAATACCGTAAAATCCGTCGTATAACGCGCACTTATACTTTCAAGCTGCAATTTTTAATTTTTAGATATATTCGCCATATAATGTGCACCCTCTTTTTTGGGAATTAAAAAATAGTATACTTCTAGGTTTAGAACCTTTAAGTTCATAAGGAATGTCATTTCTTTTAAATAAACAGTATTCCGATACATGTAGAAGTTTGATTTCTTTTCTATGCTCTTCTTTCTTTATTTTTAAAGCTTTCATTTTTATAGACGGCCTATGACGTGCACCCGTACATTTTGATCGTATTTTGTGTGTCTTTATATGCTAGATTTTACGGAAAAGGTAAAATCCTAAACACGCACTTTGGTTAAAGTCCAAAGGAGTGCAACATGTTGATATAGCATTGCGAAGCAGAGGAGGATTATTGATTTTGCTACTTTGGACTAAGGTGTAGAATCGCCCACTCTTTTGGTTTATTTTGCTCTTTTTCTGAGGCTGATAAGCCCACCAATTGAAACTTAGCCGATTTCGCAGCTGTGAAAGAAGAGATCGTAGGTTTTAACTCCGGAGAACAACTCATGAGAATGCACCAAGTAGGCAATTTTTTTTTAAATCGCGCTAAGCAGTGGGGGATTTTGCACTTTCTCCCTACTTCATTTATATTAAGATTTCAAGATACTAATTATCACAATCGCAGACTATTAATAACTTGCCAAGTTGGCAGCCCCGATTTCCTATGTGTCGTACATGCAGAATTGGCAACCAGATGCAATGTTTCATTTCATGTTGACAAATGGTTGTGATAATAAGTATCATTTTCAATTATTTTTGTACTCCAAAATTTCATATTTTGCTGGTTTGGGAATTTTAAGTCCAAATTTACAGTTTCTTGTAGATTAAACCTTATATACTCAAGTAATGCACAGAAGCATCTAGTCCATAAAACTTTTTGCAAATCTAAGAAATCCCACACCTGCTTCTGACTAAACCGTCATTAAGTTATTCATCTGAAGGATGATTGAAGAAGAAAGGTAGATGCAACCTAACCCTTGTAGCTTATGGTAAAAACAATACAATCTTAATTTGCCGGCACTGCAAAAAATTCACATTTAAAAGTTAGATGAGGCAAATTGGTGCTTTTCTATTTCGGGAATTTATTTGCAAGGGTTAAATTTTTTTTCTTGCCAAATTAAACACTACACAAAAAAAACCTCAAGTGTATTTTTTAAAATTGTCTTTCTGCACATGCGCTATGCGCACTCAAGCTCGGGAATTGTGTGGTAGGTTTATCATAATTAAGGTAGGTTTTCCTGGTATTTGATGAGCTTTTTGTTACACTTACCCCCCCCCCCCAACAGAAAAGTACCAGCAAATTGATTTAAACTTTTGTACATTGTTGTAATCAGATAAATAATTAATATGATTTTGAACAAGTAAAGAATTCATATAATTGAAATTTGTGTTTTTGTCGTTTTTTTTTTAATTCCAGAAATTTAATTTGTACAAAATGTATTAGTAATTTGAATTATTAACCTATTTTGTAATTTAAAAAGGATCAAACTCAGATAAAATGGTTAATTTCATGTTTGACTATAGATATAATTTATTAAAATTATACGAAGGTAACTGAAATTTTTTAATTATGCACAGACGAGTAGTTAAAAAGAACAATTTAATTTGAGAATACAAAGTATTTTAACACAGCAGAGGACTTTTTACTGACTTACTTCAAGTTGTTTAGCGTAGAATAAATTTCAGACTAAAGAGAAAATGAAGCTGACATGCGAACATTATTGTTCTATGATTTTCTTTGATTTTAAAGCTGTATTATCCCTCTGAGCGTTTGTCTCTGTCCTGAAAAATCATTCAGAAATCGTTTACTTCTCTTTTGTGAATTCCTTCAAAAGTGCTACATATTTCATTCCTTTGCCCTTTAAAGTTTGCAGGAGGTCTACAGGGGAAGATTTTAGTACTCAGTTTGACCTCTTTGTTAATTTAAAACCAGGCGAACATTTGTTCACTGCTGTGACGTTGTCTTGTGCGAATCTTGGGTGGAAGAAGTGAGGTCCACGTGGTTGTTCCCTAATCTGTTAAGTTCAAATTAAAGTGAAGAGTTAAAAAGAAATAAAAACTCAAAAGAAAGAAACTTGTTTTACTTTAAAACAAAACAAAATTTTTAAAAATTAATTTAAGAAAAATAAATTATTTTGGTATTACAATTTGAGCCAGGAAACAGCACCTTGTATTTATTGTGGAATATGAGACTAAGAAAACACAAGTACATCTTAAAGTTTTTTTTAAAAAAGGTAACTATGTAAAAAAGAGCAAAAGTGACAGTCTCTCTTTTTTTAAACAATAAGAGAACAAATGGAGTATCATTATATAAGACAATTAGAATTATGAAATAAAATCGACCCTCCTCTATTCAATTATATTTTAATCCTATAAATAATGTTTTTATGTTAAATGAATTTTTTCGGGAAGAATCTGAATTTTATTTCATAGTCAAACAACTGGTACTAAGCAAAAATACCTTCTTTACATTGGCATTTGTGATGAAGCAAATTTTTTAAATTTTAATGAGAATATATTTTTCTTCAAAATGTGAAAGTATTTCTTACCATTTTGTATTCAAATTTAGTTTTTTATCTTTCTGTTTCTTTAGTGTTAAACGGAAAATTTATCGACAACTACATCTTTCACACAATTCAGTCATTACAAATTGAATTGGTAGAAAAATTTCTCCCCAATTAATTTTGTCTTTAAAAACAGTGCACTTAAAACAGTTTTGTTCAGTGAATCTAACCGACAATTCCACAATGTATTCATACCAAATTTTTTTTAAAAAATAACATTTGGTAAAGTATTCTGTATTTAATTTTTTGAGTATAGAAAAATAATTCCTACTGTGGACAAGACAGAGTATGAGATGTGATGTAAGGTTTTGAAAGAATGTTTTCGTACATGTAGAGTATTTTTGAAAATTTAAATATCACTGAAGCTGATCATATGCTTGTAAATGAGTCTTATTTTAGAGTGTGAGCTGTGGGGTATCAAAATAAAACATTTCATTTTTAAATAGACAAGAAGTTTATATTCAATATCCTCTTCGTAAAATTGCTTACAACTTCTATTCAAATGGTAAAGAAACTGAAATATAAATATCTGACTTACTGCAGTCAAAAATATTCATATTATGTGAAAATACTATACCTCCACTTATTTAAGTAAATTTTATAAGCTGTAGCCTAAAGCTTTTAGAGGAGCAAAAACATATAATTTTGTGTAGTTCAAAATTTTAATATAATACGCAAATATATATATTAAGCAAATATGTTCGGAAAAAAAAAAGTAATTTATTTAAAACTTGCATTTCATGGATAAAATAAGTCAAAAGTTCTGAAATAAACATAGTTAAAAGAAAAATGTTTAATTTACAAATGATAGCATATAAATGTTTTATCTAAGGGGATATCCCCAAAATGGTGCAATCCTATTTGGTGAAAAATAAAACTTATGTATTATTGGAATCATACAATTCCCTAATGAATGGGCGTGTCTGAATTTTTTTCTCCATGTAAACTGTTTGGACGGAAATGGCTAAATAGGAACATTGAAGAATTTGCATAAATTAAAATTAACTGTTATGGTTTATGCAATTTTTTAAGAGTACAAAAGTTGTATTTCGGCTGTTCAAGTTTTAAAAGGAGTACGGTTTACGAAAAAGTAGTACAAATCTAAAGGAGTGACAGACAGACGCTGAACATCATTGGGAAACTGGAACTCGAAGCGTTCCTCCGTCCCATGCTGGATGTGTTGTGCTCTTGATGTTGATGGGCCTTTATAGAGTATGAGTGTTCTGATTGGTTGGTATGGATGGAGAAAGTGGGAGTGGCTGAGCTGGGTGATTTAGGTGGAATTGGAAAAAAAATTTTAAGATCTTGCTAACAGACGAGTAACTCGTCTGCCATTGGTTGGAAGGGATTGGTGAGTAAGCACTCTATTCGCTGTCCTGGTGTCGAAGAGATAATTAAAATAATATTAAGCAAGAATAGAAGTTGGTTGCCTGTGTGTGTGGTTCGATGAGAAATTAAAGTAACTGTGAAGGGAAAAATGTGTGAAAATGAGAAAAATTTAGAAAAGAGGGGGTCAATTCGCCAAGTGGGAATGACACAAAATTTAAATTAAGGGGGATTGTAGGAGTCCAGTAGTATCCTTCTGGGTCTCTTACTATTGATATTAGGATTGTAGTTTTCTAAGTTTAAAATATTTGAATTATTGGTGTTAGGTAAATTGTCGAAAAACTTTATGGCTAGATTTTGTATGTGAGCTTTAAAGATAGGAATTTTGAGAGAACTTCATAAATTTCTTTATTTTTGGTGTATCTGCAAATTTTGGTGATGCTTCTAATGAGATAGTTTTGAGCACAATTTAAAAGATTAATGTTAGAATCTGCTGTGTATCCCCACACAGGACAACCATAGGTTAAGATGGGCCGCAAAACGGCAGTGTAGAGAAGTACTTTGTTGTATAAGTTCAATTGAGAATTCTGTCTAATTAATGGGTAAATTGAGCGTACTGCGTTCCGGAATTTATCACGCGCATGTATGATGTGTTGTTTCCATGTTAAATTTTTCTCTAGGATTAGTCCTAGGTATTTCGTACTCTGAGACCAGTGTAGTGGTGTGGTGTACAGGGTAGGAGGTGTGCAGGGCTTTCTCCTCCTGGTGAAGAGTACTGCTATTGTTTTATCTATGTTTATTTTTATTTTCCAGGTGTTAAAGTAATTTTCGAGTAGGTGTAGGTGTGCGTTGAGAGCTTTTGTGATGGTGTCGTGATTTTTGTAGGTAGCAGAAATAGCAGTGTCATCCGCATAAATATTAGTGATGGTTAGTTTGTGAGTTGGGATGTCGTTGATATAGATATTGAATAATAATGGACCAAGTAGGCTTCCTTGTGGAACACCGTAATTAATAGAAATAGTAGAGGAAAGAGAATTATTGACTTTAATATTGAAGGATCTATTGACTAGCAAATCTAAAGGAGTACGGTTGGTTACCTTATATATTGTCAAACACAACAAAGTTTTGGAAATCAATTCCAAAATTCATAGTTATAAAATTGTATGGAAGATTACAGGACTTATTTTTTTATTTATAATTATTATATTTTTTTCCTTAAAACTGCAATTTCTAGAGCAGCACCCGTCAATATCGTGGGGCCCTCACTTTTTGCCCAGCTCACCCCTACCTAAGCTGACTCTGCCCTAGTAAGTGAAAATGCTGTCTTCTGTTTGTCAGGATCATAGCACTGCAGACTGTATCATGTATTTTAGATTTTCATTTTATATCTTCTACGTTAATCTGTCAAAGTCTGAATTTAAAATTATATGAAATTCTTAACATTTACAACAATGCCCTTTATAATTTTTTAATAATATATGAATTCGTCTTCAAACGATTATATTATTTTGTTGACTATTTAATTAATATTAAATGTAACTTAATGGCACAGATTTTCTGAATTTTAAAATAAATGTTTTAAAAATTTATTGTATAGTCATCAAATTTTTTAGCATATTTTTTGCTGTTAACATGCAGTTTTTAACCAAATTGTTTGAAATTTACGAAATGTATTAAAAAATGCTTACGATTCGATATATTAAAATTTAATTTAATATTATCTTTGAAGAATTGTTAGTACTTAAGGTAAATAGTTTTTAACTGTGTATGCACAATACACATAAATATTTTTTTCCTGAAATTTCTAATATAAAATTCCTAGTTTTGTATGATTGAGATTACAAAAAATATTCAGATTTTAATTACTTGTTCTCTCTTCAGTTAGCTTTTAAAAAAAGATAATTGGGGTATAATATAAGTATTAAGGACGTCGCCCATCCGGCATAGTGGTTAGCGACGCTGACTGCTGTGCCGTAGGGCCTGGGTTTGAATCCCGGAGAAGGCAAGGATGTTTGTAAATGTATAGTGCCTTCGCTGCATGGGGGTACTCTAAATAGCCGTCGAGCCACAAGTCCTCTTGTGAGGTTGGTGGAAGGGGAAGAGAGGTGGGAGGCCCCTGACCACCCCAGGGTGTTCTCCCTCAAAATTGGGGTGGAACCGAGCCAAAACGTACTGTCACCTGCATGGTGCTCAAAGCTACGGCCAACGACAGGCGTACAATCTAGCCCTTTGCCATGATGAATTTCGTGTATCTTGATCTGACTATGTTAGACAGGTGTCATTAGTCACAACACACACACACATAAGTACTAAGGAGTTTTACATAAAAAGATTTTTTAAAAATGAATTTAAAATAAATTTATTTGTATGCATAAATGTCAACTGCAAATGCATCCTGATATTTTTAATTGCTATTTATTCAAATATTCAAGTTTAAAAATATGAATTTGTAGACCCTCATTCATGCTCTCTCTCTGAAGTTAACTGAAATTGAAGCATTTTTTGTTAGATTGAAATATAATTTGGTGTATCTTATCAATACGTAAAATGTCCTGAACCACCTGGATTCAAAAATTTTTAAAAACTAATGGATTTGAATTTTTTTTCTTTGTTATTTTTATCAAAGCATAAGAATTTTTTCAAATAATTTGATGCAAAAGTTTTAAAATTATTTATTTTTAGTAGTTTGAAAGTTTAAAAGGTTTTAAATTTTGAAGCTTTCAGTTTTTATTACTTTTTTTTCGACACCTTATAATGAAATAATCATACTTTAAAAACTGAAAGCATTGATTAAGAGAAGAAAAATGAAGCAATACAATTTATTTGAAGATATTATATGAAGAGATATATATTATAAAAACTTAATTCTCCATTTGATTGTTTTAAGGTGAATAAAAATATGTGAGTTATCTAAGCAAAGAGAATATACTTAAAAAGTAATTTGTCCAACTATATAAAATAGCAGATTACCGTCCCACGTTGTTAAAACTTCAAATTAATATAAAATCTAAAGTGAATTATATAATATTTTATTTATGCATTGGAACTTCTCAAAATTTGAAAAAATTGGGGTTATATCGCAAAAACTACAAAAAGAATTTATTTAATTCAAATGCAATAATTTCTCAAATCAGGTTAACTTATAAACACTAAATGATAATTCCTTCACTAAGGGGACTAAAAAAATTATTCCCAGCTTTTTTAGGATTGCTCCAGGGTCAGAACACAGGGCTCCCTGCAAGCCATAAAACTTCCTGTCAGTGTCCATTGTGTCTTCACAACCCTCCCTAATTGTCTTTCAGGATGTTAAACCTTTAAGATGGGAAAGGATTTCGGAAAAACACGGCTCGCCTGCTCTTGAAACACTCTTGAAGTCAGGAAAAACCGTGTGGTGCGTTTTCGAAGCATCTCTAGTGATGCGGTAAAACACGTGCATTACGCTTAGAGGGTTAAGTACTTAAGAGGGTAAGAGAACTTAATATTGTGAGACACTAATCTAAGATCTTGTTTGTGCCAAAAATGTTTTTAAAAAATTGTATAAATATATATTAAAAAATAGGTAAAAAAAATATTTTGTACAGATTGTAAAAGCCTTTAAATAATTTAAAATGTGTGAGATTTTCTTATCATTTGTTATATTGCTCCTTACAAAAAAAGAAAAGGGATGAGGAATAAATCAGTGAGGGGCATTAATGTAGTTTTAACAATATTACCCAAATGAAATCATTATAATCATTTACTTGATTCAGTGAAAAGATAAATACACTAAAACCATTTCCATTGATTTAACAATTAATTCCATAGAAAGTACAACATTTTAAAATTGCATATTGCTTTTTTGTGCCTTTTTTCCGAAGATCTTCATTGAACCTTAGAATATTTTGATTGGTAACAGTTTGGTATTATTTTTTAAAATAATTAACATTTTTGTACTCTTGTTGTCAGCTTTAAGTTTAATTTTAACAACAACAAAATCATTGACTTGCATTGTGATGTACTATTTTTTTGAACTGATATAAGATCACAAAAGAGAATTCATGGCTCTACCTCATTTACATGTAAGCTCATTTCATTGAGAAATGTTAGTAAACACTTCACATATAGCATTGACATTTTAAAAGTACTTTAAATATTCAGCATTTAATATCACACATTAATAAATAAAAAATCATCCAATTTACTCATAACAAAAACAACTGTTTTGTGAAATATGTATATAATAAAGGTTATGTGTATTTTGCTACAAAATGTTTTTAAGTATATATTACTACCTGCATTCCTGTAAATCTTTGAAAATGTATACTAAAAAAACTCTGAAGGAAAAAAAAATGCTCTCTGTTACAAAAAGAACCCCTTCAATATAATTACAGTAATAAAAAATAATAAACTAGGGAGCAGAGGCGCACACTCAATATTAACTTTAACGGCCGTGCAGGGTGGCCGAGTCACCCCAATCCTTTCTTTATAATTATTTTTATTCTACTCGATAAAAATCGTAGTTCTCGCGAATAATTCAATCAAGAGAAAATATACTTACTACTTTTTAGGACTTCAATTTTTCTTTCGTAGTTTGAGAAAAATATCAAACTTAATCAAGAAGTTTTAAATGTGTGTGACTTTAATAAGGGACACAAATCAGACACTTTCTGCTAACATTACAGGAATATTATTTGCATGCAAAACAGTCATATCTTGTTCAAGTCATTGTAGTTTTATTGTCCTTTGATGATCAACAAATAGCATGTTAAACTTTTTTCTTGCTTGTGCCTTTTTGACAGGGTGAAGTGTGTCTTGTGGTACACTTACGGCTTTATATTTTTCTTGATGTAGTTCTTTAGATAGCATTTGAAAATTTTCCTTTCAACTCAAAGATTTCATGTTCATCCCTTTTCTCAAATTTTCTTTTGCTATCATGATTAAAATCCATTATTTACTCAGGTTTTTCGCTTGCTTGATAAGTTTCCACTTCATTCAACAGAGATCACAAATGCCCATTTCTTTTTTTATACTCTGCTCATTTACATTTATAAACCATATATAAACAATGGTAAATTATGGTTGCGGACGTCGTTTTCTTCACTCAAATGATCCAAGGGATCCCCAGATGGCTGATATGTTCATAAAATATAATAATGCCTTTTTTAAATAAAAATACTCAGCTTGATTTTATATCGCAGTCTCTCTTTATTAACGGAAAAAGAAAATAAAAAAACTCAAACTAAGTACACAATGTTGCCATACAGCACAAGCTAAATTAAAGCAAAAACAATAATTTCTTGGATATAGTTACGGTTTGAAAATAATTTACAGCACGTTACATACTCCCACCTTGCAAAGTGAAACTGAAAACTTTGCAATCTAAAATAAATTAAACTTTAACCGTGCAATATATTGTATGGATAAATATGACACTTAATTCCTCCTAAAATTTGAAAATAAGTTCACAAGTCCAATTTGCGAGGAATTTTTATGGTCCTTCCCAATCTGGTTTGGTTAGGGGAGTTCTCCTCAGAATTATCGGTACTTTCAACTGGAGAATCGGGAACATAATCAGTTGGTGAATCCAAAACATGGTCAGTAGATGATTCAGGAGTTTTCTCAACAGGTAGGCTGTATTTTCCTGAGGCCTTTTAAAACACCAATTTCAGTTTTAGCTGATACTTCCAATGGATATAACCTTCCGAAGGGACGAATCCTCTCACCATGGGAGGTTCTAATTCTAGCTACTCTGGGAACTCCATCCTTGCCAGGATAAACCTCCAAGACAACACCAAGAGGCCAGTTAATTCGTCGCACATTGTCATGCCCAATCAGCACAACATCGCCCACTTCTAAAGCCTCATTTCTCCTTGTCCCTCTTTGGACCAGAAGAGCAAGATATTCATTTCTAAACCTTTGTCTCAGATCTTCACACAACTTCTGCAAGTATTTGGTGCATTTTACCAATGAAGATCGATCTACTTGATCTAAATCAGGAGTTTCACAGTTGCTATTTCCGTGAATGAACATTGCTGGGGACAAAGGTAACAATTCATTTGGATCTTTGTGTATGTATGTCAAAGGCCTAGCATTGATTATTGACTCACAATGACAGATGGTCTGGAGTTCTTCATAATTTACAATAGATTTCCCTAACACTGGACGTAGAAGCTCTTTGAGCATTCTCACAATACACTCCCACCATGTTGCTGTGGGTGGAATAAATTTTCAAGTGATTTTCTGGGCAGTTGAGTACACCACAATTTTATCCCAATCTAATGTTCTTAGTGCATTATTTGTTCCTACAAGGTTAGTACCGTTGTCACTGTAAAGTACTGAAACCCTGCCTCTTCTCGCAGTGAATCTTCTCAAGGCTTGAATGAAAGTATCAGTAGCGAGTGATTGAACTAGTTCAAAATGCACTGCCCGGTAGACAGCACAGGTAAACAAAACAATCCAGGCCTTCGCTCTTGACTTAAGATAAAGAGGACCTGCATAGTCTACACCCGTTACTTCAAATATCTTTGTCCGAGTAACTCTATCTCTAGGCAGCGGAGCAAAGGGCACTTCAACATGCTTAGCTTTATAACGTTTGCAAATCGCACGCTCAGAAAGAACTTGCTTTACTAATCTTTTGGCTCTAATTATCCAAAATTTCTCTCTATGCCGTGCAAGTAATATGGAAGAACCTGCATGCATTGCTTTTACATGCTCTTCTCGAATTAATTTCACTACAACATCATTGACAGGTAAAAGAATTGGGAACTTGAAATCTTCCTTCTCACAACTGTCAGCCAACTTGGTTCTTATTCTCAGAAGCCCATCTCCATCTTTAAAGGCTTGCATTTTAGCAAGAAGTCTCTCATCTTGAAAGGCATTTGACTGCAGGGACTTGAAAACCAAAACCTCTGCTCGTTTGAATTCTTCATAGCCTAAGCTTCCCTTTAACTTGGTTGCATTTGAAACGTTATGAATGAAACGTAGAATCCATGCTACTACTCTGTTGTTTCTACTATAGGTGGAAAAATGATCACTCTTAATATCGGTTGTTTGAACATTCATCATAAAGGTCACAATAGCTCTTCTTTCTTTATTCACTTCAACCTCATTGACATCTACTTCCACATCACTAATAGGCCATTCTTGAGGTGAGAGATGCAACCAACTGGGACCTTCCCACCATTTCGAGCTGCTTTGCTGAACACCCTCTAGTCGGACAGTCTGCAGGATTCAGAGATCCAGGAACATGTCTCCAGGCTTTGACAGGTGTCAGCTTCTGAATTTCTTGAACACGGTTGTAAACAAATACACCCCATGGTTCTTCTCTCTTCAACCAAGCTAATACTGTAGTAGTCTGTCCAGAAATAAACGTTGTCTTTTGGAAACTCTTTCAAGACAATTGTAGAAAGACGAGCAGATATAGCAGCACCAAGAAGTTCCATTCTTGCATATTTTGTTTCCTTTTTTCCACATGGTGCAATCATAGTTTTACTCTGTACCAGTTGTATGTGTACAGTGCTTCCAATATCAACTCGTAGGAAAACAACAGCAGAATAGGCAAGTTTGCTTGCGTCACAGAAAAGATGTAACGAAATATGCTGAAATCCACTATCACAGTGTAGCCACCTTGGTACTTGAACATGCTTTAAGTATTCCAGCTCCTTTAGCCATTTCAGAAAATCTTGACTTGGTTTTTATATCTACTTCTTGATCCCAACCAATTTGAAATTTCCACAAACTTTGTAGCCAAAGTTTTGGTAATAGCAACACTGGACCAGTGATCCCCAAGGGCTCAAAAACTTTGTGTGAAGCAGCAAGAATATTTCTTTTTGTGATTGCCTCTTCCATTAGTTCTCTCAAATCTGGAATATTTAATGATAGGGTATCACAATGTCTGTCCCAAATCATTCCCAGGACGTTTGTAGGATTTGCTATGGGATCAGATGGGTTAGAGTGCTCCCACCCTCTTAAGTCAAATTTTCTTTCAGCCATGATCTCCGTGGCTACATCAATAAATCTATCTAGCTCTGACTGAGTTTGGACACTTGCCAAACAATTGTCCACGTAAAAGCTGCTTATCAATTTTTGTACAATACACTCAGGCTATTTCCCATAGCCTTGCTTTGCTTCTTCTAACTTTTTCTCCAAGTGGTACTGGATTGTTGATCCAAATAAGAATGGGCTGCTGGAGACGCCAAACACCACTCGGCAATGCCTATAATGTATAAGCTCTCCTTCTTCACTGTGCCACAAAAATCTCAAGAAATTTTGATCCTGCTCATAGAAGCTTATTTGCAAGAAGGCTTTCCGTATATCAGCCGAAACACCAAATCTATACAATCGAAATCTTGCTAACATGGAAGGGATCAATTCAATCAAGTTTAAAACCTTTTCCAAATGGTCATTAAGGCTAACCGCTCCCTTTTGTTTTGATGAAGTATTAAAAACAGGCCTAATTTTTGTAGTACTGTTCAGCTGCACCACATGTCGATGGGGCAGATAGTGAGAAACAGACTTCAATTCTTCTTTGGGGACTTCTTTGATTATGCCTTCTCGTTTCCATTCCTTAAAGAAATCACCATATTCTTTAAACAAGTTTTCCTTCTTCAGCTTATGGGTTGTCACTTGTAATCCTTTAAATGCCAAATTAAAGTTGTCTGGCAGAGGTAAATGATTGTCAAGCCATGGTAGGAAGACAATGAATCGCTCTTCTTCATCAACCTTGACAGTTCTTAAGAAGTGCTCCATTGAGGCTTTATGAAGCTCCTCTTTGGTTTTTTGTTCTGAAGGATCTTGTATCCCCAAGGAATCCAATCTCCACAACTGGGATATATCCATCTCTTTCACAAATAGGGAGGCCACCAGCATAGCACTTCATGAAACAATCTCACTGTCAGGTACTTTACCTGACAGAGTCAAGCCAAGTATTGTCTTCATGGCAACAATCCCACAGGTTAAAATTCTGTGCTGGACAGTCATGAGCTTTCCGATTACGTCTGTTCCAAGAAGCACTTGTACAGATTGTGACTCTTCCCCTACATCTGATAACTGGATCTTCATTTCATTAAGTTCTGAAATCCAAGAACCTGGAGTGACTGATGCAATGTTGTCGCATATAGATGTCTGATCTAATGCTTCCAGGTTAGATGCAACACTATTGTCTTGATTTCTTAATCTTATTCTATAACAAGTATGTTCACACTTGTCAGATTTAATCCCCCCCAAACAATGAATGCATCAGAATTTCCTTTCTAAGTGGGATATATCCCATTTTTTCAACTACATTTTTTAATACATAATGCTTTTGTGACCCAGAGTCTAGAAATTGCCCTAACTGGAATTTCTTAGTTACCACACACCATTTTTAACTTCAAACTTTGGAGAAACACCCTGGGACTAGAAGTGTTGTTGGCCATATTAACTTAAACTTTTGGACCCTTATTTTCACTCCTGTATGAATCTTGATTCTTAGCCTTTAGAGACTCACACATAAGTGAGACATGCTTTTTACCACATATTACACATCTTAAATATGTCTTACAAGAATGAGCTGTATGCTTTGGTGTTAAGCAAGCAAAACAACATTGCTTCTATTTTAAAATATTATGCCTTTCAGCCAAACTCATCTTCTGAGCTTCAAAACAGTCTTGGCTCGAGTGTTTCCTAGTACAAAAAACACATTCCTTCTTCACTTCCTTTGAAGCTGTAGTTAATAAATTGGCAGCTGTAGGTATCTTTTTCATTGGAAAATCTCTTACTTTATTCTTAAAAGATTGGCGATTTTCATCTACACCCAACCCAAAACCAGCCATAGCCAAATTAATTCTTTCTTCTCCCTCTTTTTCTGCCTTGAGGAAAGTCATTAAATTGGTTAAACGTTCTTTAGCATCTGTTGAGGCTGCTGAAGTAGCACTTCTATTCCATGCTTTCAAAAAGTTCTCTTGAAAACATGACTCAACCATGGGATAAAGAATTGAAGCACATTTTTCAGTAGTCACTCCTAAAGTCTTTAAGCCTCTTAGATAAGATTTGAGTTTATCATACAGAGATGTCATTGATATTTTTTCCTGTTTCTGCACCGAAATTTTGAGCTTTAACAATTCACGAACATAAACCTCCACTAATAGATCATCTCTACCAAATCTCGCTTTTAAGCTTTCAACTGCTTTGGCATAATTGGCTGCTGTTGCCAGGAAGCTCTTTACTACTTCTTGGGCTCGCGAGCCATTTACAGTAGCTTGAACAAGATACTGAAATTTGTTCTCTGGCACGATTTCATCATCGTCATGGATATGTTGAAATTGGCTACAATTTTGGAGCCATCTTTAATATCGCCACTAAACTGTCTAAATTCTAATTTTGGTAGATTAAATTTCCTTTTAGTGCCAGATATAACAGTACTTTGAGACTCACCAGAAATTGGCCATGATGCCTTGATTCTCACCAACTCCAGTTCGTGACCTCTTATTTTTCCACTTTCTTCATGTTCTAGCTATTTTAATCTTTCAGCTTTTTCAAATTCTTCTATTAGTTTTTGCTCACTCACGGCCGTTACTTAAATATTTGTCACAAAGTCTGGATCATCCAGATACTCTTTGCTTTTCAAAATAATGTCTTTCAGTTCCGAAATTTTTACCTTATCTGGAAATATCTCACCAATTTCCTCTGCCACAAACAACAAGTCCTCTTTCAAGGAGCTCTTAGCTGCTTTAAATATGTTTGCCATGTTTGTTTCTAAAAACAAAGTCCTGTCGCAATACGCCAGAAATATAAACAATGGCAAATAAATTATGGTTGCGGACGCTGTTTTCTTCACTCTAATGATCCAAGGAATCCCCAGATGAGTGATATGTTCATAAAATATAGGGTTGTTCGGAAAGTAATTTCGTTTTTTCCCGACAGAGGATTTAATTGTATTTTTTTGCACCCAACTTCACATTTAAGCCGTATAATTTTTATATGCTTTGAGAGTTCATATAGCAAGGCTTGTGTGTGAAAAATTCCAACTAATTCTATGCAGTAGTTTTTGGTTGGTACCCTTTTAAATATGGAGAGCGATAAGCAGCATTTTCGACATATCTTACTGTTTTACTACAGAAAGGGTAAAAATGCTGTTCAAGCCAGAAAGAAATTGACCGATGTGTATGGAGAAGGTGTGTTGACAGTACGCCAGTGCCAGAACTGGTTCGCTAAATTTCGATCCGGCAATTTTGATGTCGATGCACCATGTTCGGGAAGGCTGGTTGAAGCTGATAAAGACGCGATAAAGGCATTAGTTGGTGGGAACCGGCGAATAACAACACGTGAGATCGGATGGAGGTTAAATTTATCAAATTCAACAGTTTATGACCACTTGAAAGGCCTGGGATTATCCTCGAAGCTCGATGTATGGGTTCCCCATGTTCTCACAGAGGGAAATCTGTGTCGCCGCATTGACGTCTGCGATTCACTTCTCAAACATCACGAAAATGATCCGTTTTTGAAGCGCATTATCACTGGGGACGAAAAATGGGTTGTATACAACAACGTCAAACGCAAGAGGTCATGGAGCAAAAAAGATGAACCGACTCAAACCATTTCCAAAGCCGATATTCACCAAAAAAAGGTGATGCTGTCTGTTTGACGGGATTTTATAGGAATCGTTTTTTTTTTTAGCTTTTACCAGATGACACAACGATTAATTCGGAAGTCTACTATCATCAGCTGCAAACTGAATGATGCACTTCAACAGAAAAGGTCAGAACTAATCAACAGGAAAGGTGTAGTGTTTCACCAAGACAACGCGAGACCTCACACAAGTTTGGTCACTCGCCAAAAGCTTTTACAGCTTGAATGGGATACAATGCCACACCCACCATATTCTCCAGACCTGGTACCATCAGATTATTATTTGTTCCGGTCACTCCAAAATTTTTTAGACGTTAAAACCTTCACCTCAAATGAAGAGGTCAAAAACCGCCTCGATCAGTTTTTTGCCAGCAAAGATCAAAAATTTTATGAGTGTGGAATTATGCTACTACCAGGAAGATGGCAAAAGGTGTTGGACCAGAACGGCCAATATATAATTTAATAAAGTATTTGTTTATTATACGAAAACTGTCTTTCATTTCCACAAAAAAAAAACGAAATTACTTTCAGAACAACCCAATATAATGTCTTTTTAAATAAAAATACTCAGCTTGATTTTATATCACAGTCTCTCTTTATTAACGGAGAAAGAAAATCAAAAAACTCAAACTAAGTACACAATGTTGCCATACAGCACAAGCTAAATTAAAACAAAAACAATAATTTTTTGGATATAGTTACGGTTTGAAAATAATTTACAGCACGTTACACCATAATAAGTTGTACAACACAGCAATCAAAACCAATAAGTTGTTAACAAGGGGAAAATGTAACATGTTCATAGAAAATATTTTGGGATAAAGTTGGTTGCGCAGGAAACTCAGTCAAAACAAGTACCTTAAAATTGTAAACAAAATGTTTTCCACTCCCAGAAAAGAGGGAGATGTGAGACAAATACATTTTAGTTCCCATGAAGACTGTCATATAGGAGGATACTATCAAGGCCATTGGTAACATATAAACAACAGTTTTCCCTGAAATAACAATTTTGTGAGTTGTGGTGACTCTGTGCCCCATGTGCCTGCTCTCGTATCAAACATGCTTGTTGGTGTTTTACCAGTAAATTGAATGTACCTAGCATTCTGGAAATAGAGTCTGCAAAACTTTTGGCAAAAAATGTTTGCTATGGGTTGTATATTTAAGAAGCTAATACTTTTTCAAGTACCGAATTTTCCATTCCAGCTTGAAATCGGAAGATTTTCAAAAAATCTTTGCTTTGTGCTTGAAAATTTAAAGAATTCATTTATAATAAACCTTTATTGTGTGTAAAAATCTTCCTTGTTCAAAGTAGACCTTGAGTAATTTACTTTCCACCTAAATAAAAATTATCTAACCCTTTCTTCAATATTACGAATGCTAAAAAGAAAACTTTTAGGTTGAGAGGCAACTTCTAGAATATTTTAATTAACCAGCTTGTCAAGTTATAGTATTCCATGTAAAAAGTAAAAGTTATTTACATTAAAATATCCAAGGTTCAAATAAACAAGACAGTGTGTGTTTTTGTTTTAGAATTTGTAATCCGGTTTATAAAAATTTGAACTGCTGTTTTGAATTCACAATATTATTTTTATCTTTAATAATTCAAAAATTTGAAATAAAGTTCTATGTATGTGTGTTGATGTAGATTATTAAATGTTCTATACATTTATTTTGAAATTTCATATATTCTTTCTTTGCAGGTACAAATCATAAAGAAAGGAACATTGTTGGCCCTTTAAAAGAAAAAGGAGACATTTCCCTAAGTATGTAATTTTTATCTTCAAGTATGGAAATGCAGGACTTTGAAAAGTGGTATAATGCAGAGCAGGCACAAGAAATCCTTGCCGTTTTTAAGAAAATTTTAACAACGAAAAATCAAATTCATTTTGAAGAATTGTTTAATTATCTGAATTCTTTCTTAGATGATAATATTAAAAAACAGCTTCCAACTCTCTCTACTGGTCAAAAACTTGATTTTTTTAGGCAAAGGCCAAATGTTTTTGTAATCCAAGGGCATTTTGTATCCAAATTCAGAAAATCTGAATTATCAATTACAGAAGCTATTAAAAAATTCTACAGTGCTATTCATTTCATTTTACAGAGGTATCAACCATTACATTTTTTAGAAATTAAGAAATTTATAACTTTTCTTTTTGAAGATGTTGCCCACTATATTATGATTTTGTCTTCGGAAAAAGAAAAGGAGCTTTTGAACAATATTCACAATATAAGTATTGATGACGGTGGTGTTTTAACATTAACAATTCCATCTAAAATTCAGACTGAGCATATATCTTCAGAAGATAAATGTCTAATTACAATTGCATTTTATTTGAAACTTCATGGGCGTACGCATTTTAAAAAAGTGGTACAAGAACTTAAAAAATTAAAGCAAAAAGAATTTGATGCAATTTGTAGTCTGTCAGAGTCTGAACTTTTGAAATTATTCAAGAAATTTGGAGATTATATTAAAATTTATGAAGATGGCTTCATTAGTCTGTGCGATGAGTATTATTTTTATGAATGTGATTATCAAAAACTTTCACACCAACATTTATCAGCTCATGATAATTACTCTCAATCCCAAGAAAATGATCATTTAAACAGTTTGATGTCTTCCTACAATAGCATTTCAAATACAAATAAGATTTTAATGAATAATATGAGTACTCCAAAGGATGAAAATTTAATTTTAGAAAGAAAATTTTACTGTGCTGTATTATTTCTTCTCAATTGTTTTGATCCCATGCATTATCTAGAAATTAAAGAATGTATTCTTTTTATTATGCAAGATGTTAGTAAAATTTTAAGAAAAATACCTCATGCTAATCTTCAAGAAACGTTTCAGAATATTCCATTTACGGTTATGGATGGGAATGGTTTTCTAGAAATAACAGAATTATGTCAGATGGAAACAAATATTTCAAATGAGGAGATGATTAAACTTTTTGTTGTATATTATTTGGGCTTCTGTGGGAAAACACACTGGACAAAACTAGTCAAAGAACTTACTAAGCGTGCTCCTGAATCTGTAAGTGTTGTCATTTCTGCTTTACCTGCTTCAAAACAGGAAAAATTCTTTAAAAAATTTGCTCAATTTTTTCAGATAAGTAAAAATGGATATTTGAATGTAAATTCATCTTTTAATTTACCATATTGTGAATATCATGAAGTGAACAAAAACTACTCTAAAAACGATAATTCTCTAGTGAAAGGCAGCAATAATATTTCTAAAAAGAGCAAGCAAACATTGGTATTTAAAGATCAAAGTAAACATTTAAGATATAACTGTGCAATAACTAAAAAAATAAGTTGCAGCATTGCTTACCTTTTAAAGCAATTTGAATTGAAAATTTCCATTAAACTTTTTTGTATTATCCTCCATGTTTTGGATGATGTCAAAACTCATGTTCTAAACTTATCAGCTCTTCATCAAACTGATCTAATTAAAAAAGCCCTCTTACCTTTTACCATTAATGAGGAAAATGTCATATCTCCCACCTTCAATCAATTGGAAGCAAACTGTTTGACTGAAAAGGAAATGGAATTTCTCTTTTTTGCATACTATTTCTCCCAGTATCGCTTTTATGAAATGCATTACAATAAGGCTATTGATATATATTATAATAGGTTTGGAAAAAATCCGATTGATGTATGTTCTGATCCGGATAAATATTGGTTTTTCAAAGAGTCTAAATCTATATTTACTGTGGGTAATTATGGAATTGTGAAACTATGCTCTTTGCCTGTGTTGAAATTGAGAGCAGATTTTTTTTCTGCTACTGAAAATAATGAAAAGGTTTTGAACTGTCTTGATTCTGAATACTCTTTGAATTACTACAAACAATGCAATTTAGATTCTGCCAATCAATATAAATCTGAAAACCTTTCTAATTCTTCTATGAAAAATTTTAAGAATTGTAAAGAGACTGGAAAGATAGCACTGCCATTTACCAGTAAGAAAGATACTAATATCAATAGTATTTCCAATGATAAATGGTCTAAAACAGATATTTCATTTGTTAGTGATGAAAGATACAAAACATTATGTAAAGCTGCATGTTTCATTCTAAATTTTTTTGATTCATTGCATTATACTTGCTTGAAAAAAATAATACCAAATGTTTATGAAGATACTGGAAATTTTCTTAATGACTTGTCTCTATCCAGTGAAGAAAAAATTTTTAAGAACATTCCTTCTACTGTTATGGATGAAAAGGG
Organism: Trichonephila clavata; assembly: GCA_019973975.1. NCBI lineage: Eukaryota > Metazoa > Arthropoda > Arachnida > Araneae > Nephilidae > Trichonephila > Trichonephila clavata. The sequence continues at coordinate 268,358 of BMAO01013422.1, forward strand.
TTATTTGAAATTAATAAAAAGTAATGTTTTTCATTCGTTATCAAAGAAAAAACAGCGACTTCTTTTCATCATCGCTTATTTAGCTGTTAATGGTACGACACATTATACTAAGCTAATAACGGAGCTAGAAAATTCTGGCCTGTGGTTTTATGGATTAACTCCTCAACAACAACGGGGGGTTTTCCTATCAAATGTAAAATTTATGAAAATGTCTGAGAAGGGTTATCTAGCTCTTTCTGATATTTTTGGCTTTTCAACTGATGATAATCTAATTTTGCAAAGTAATGGAAAGTTCTTGCATTCAAACTTTAATAATTGTGATAAAAATGCCTTGGCTCCTCAAAAAGTCAGTAGTGCCAAATATGAACATTCCAAAGAATGTGTGCAGCTTGAGACGCATGTCCCTCCTTCTACAAATATGAATGAGACTGAGGATAGCTGCAATGGCAGAAATAAAAAAATCAAGGATGACAAACTTGTTAAAAATGAGCAAATTAAAGTAAATGAGAAAACTAGTAATACCAGAACAGAACATTTTGACAGAAGTGTACAGTATAAGGAATGTTTGTTTCCTTCTACGAAAGTGACTAAAACTGAAACAAAATGCAAACAAAAGGGAGGTGAAGTTATTAAAGAAACGGAAACAACTACACTGTTTAATGCAAATTGTTTTATTCCAACTGAGGAAAATCTTACACCAAAAATTGATTGGATTATTGAAAAAGTCTGCAGCTCTAAAGATACACACTCTTGGGACCCCAATAAACTTAATACATCCATTATCCATTCTGTAAATGTTGAAACTCAAAATATTTCGAAAAATAAGTCATTTAAATCAGAAGAAAAATGTGCAGAGGAGGTCTCCTTACCCAGTTCTAGTAAAGAAATTATTCTTTCTCCAAATGATGCATTAAATAAATCAAACAACTGGCAGAACTGCAATAATGAACACATCCTAGGGGAAAAAAGGAAATTGAAGAGCTTGTATCAGAAGATTGTCAGAAAAATTGTCAACAGTATATCATTTTTAATAAAATATTTTAATCCTACCATTGACAGAAATCTTGTACATTTAGTATTTCAAGTAGTGACAGAAATTAGATTTAAATTCCTCTTTATGCATGAATCCAATCAAATTAAAATTTTGCAAAAGGTCTTTGGACATTTTGCTTCACCTCTTGAAAAAACTGATCCAGATAAATTGTTCTTCGAAACAGATAAGTTAAGTGATGAGGAAGAAAACTTATTGTTTGTGGCCTATGCAATCTCTTGTGAGGGAAAGTTGCACTATAAAAAATTGTATGAGAAATTCTTTAAGTGTAACAAAGAAATGCCTACATGGATGAAGACTGGTACCTCAGCATTGAACCACATTGGTAGCCTAGATTATCTCTTCCTGATCAAGTCTGGATGTTTTGAGCTTCAGCCTTTTGAGGTTCCAGAATTGGATTTGAAAACCTTTTCCAAAATATCAACGTTTAAACGCATTGATAAAAATACTGATAAACCACCTGCCATTGTCTCTTTATGTGCAGATAAAGTTTCAGAAAAGAAGACACAAACTTGTAGCAATAATAGTTCAAAAACTTGTGGTAAAACTATTTTTAAAAATCTAGATTCTGGTTGTAGCTGCCTTTCTAAAAAAATTCAAGCTGGAGTTATCTTTATTTTACAGTACTATCATCTGCAAGCAGAAGTTCTACTTTTGAAAGCCTTGTTGCATGCTTTAGATAAAAATCAAATTTATGTTAATTTATCTGATGAAGATCAAAGAAAATTTTTGAGAAAATGTTTTCATATTTTTTCAATTAATAATAAAAGTGTAGTTTTTCCTTCCTTTTCAAGTACCCCAGTTATTCAGCTAGAAAAGGAAGAAAAAATGTTGTTGTTTGCTGTATTCATGTTATGCAAGCATACAAAATTACATTATCGTTACATTTTCAAAGAGCTTAAAAATCAAGTTGCCATTCCATTCACAGACAGAGAGCAAATTCATTATTTTAAAAGGAGAAGTAACCATTTTCAAGTGTTAGATACTGGATATGTTAGTGTGAAAAATCTTCCAGATATTAAATTTAATGAATTTCAATTTCATAAGTTTTTCCAAATAAGTGCAATGAACTCTGTTGACAGCTATCCAAATAATGCAATAATAGATCTAAGTTCTGACCTTCAGAAAGCATATGGAGCATCTTTAAATGAAGAATCAAATAATGTGAACTGTAAAAATCCTGTAAAAGATCTTGATTTGTTTAAACAAAATCATAAAATCCAACATGCTATGGATCAAATAGCAAAAGATAATTTTTCGGGATTTGAGAAAATGGATAAGATGCATAAGAAAATGACGAGTGCTGTCTTTTTTCTTTTAAGTTATTTTAAATTAGAATTTGGGTCCCATCTTATATGTATCCTTCTTCATGCTTTGAAAGATGTTAGCAGCTATTTTTTGAGTTTGCAAGAATTGGATAAAAGTAAATTTGTTCAGGAAAGTCTTTCTTTTCTTGAAAATAACTGTTCTAATTTTACTTCAAATTATGTTTACTCTCCTCCATTTTGTTTGAGCGATAATGAAGAAGATATGTTGTTTCTTGTTTATATTCTAAGCTACGAAAATGAATTGCATTGTCTAGAAATATTTGATATGTATACATTGTGTGACAGAAATAAACCAGTTACCTTAGCAACTCATATCAAACTATATAAGTATTTTTCGAAAAGTAAAGAATTTACATTGGATTCAAATGGCTTTGTGAAATTAAATAAACAATTTGATGTCGGACAAAATTCTGCAATTTCATCTATGGATTGTGTATCATCTTATGCTGCTCCCTCCAAATCATCAGCGTTAATTTTTACTTCAAATCGAGGATCAGACATAATAAATGCACTGAAGAATAATAAAATGTTGATGACTGGCAATCTTATTTTGGATGAAAATTCCAAGTGTTCAAACAATTTTCAAGTAATATGTGGATATATCAGAGAATCGTCTATCTTTTTAAATAATTTTTTTAAGTCTTATCCACTTGAACACATTGTAAGAACGATTTTGTATAATTTGAATCACAATGAAACATTTTGTAATAGTGATTGTATAAAAGTTTTTTTTAATTTTGATATCAATGTAAAAAAACACAACTCTTCTTTCAAATATTCTCTGAGTGAAGAAGAAAAGGATTTATTGATTTTTACATGCGAATTAATTCATTTGGGACCAACACATTATTCTGTGTTGTTTAAGCAACTCCAATTGCGAAACAGAAATTCCTGGAAATGGTTGACATATTTAGAGCAACAGAAATATGTTGTGAAAAGATCCCATTATTTCATTTTCAGTGGTGAGGGAGTTGTTAGCTTGTGTGATATTCCTTGTATAAAAGGGGTGAATTTAAATAATTTTGTCCTTAAAAGGACAGTTTTGATTTCTGAATATCATGAAGAAAAACTTGATGCTTATTATGATGAATTGATCAATTCAGGTATTCAAAGTTTGAATATAGAAAAAGGTGAACCTTATTATGATAAATTGATTGATAAGTGCTGTAAAAGTTTGAATAAGAACAAAGTGAAATATAATGAACATTCCAGAGATAATACAAGACAAACTTCTGTTAATTTATTAAGAATTAATGCAGAGAAAGAATCAAAAAATTCAAATACTTCTCCTGCAACTTATAAAACACCTGGTGCATGCAAATTTTCTAATGTTTCAAAAACAGAAGCAGAACTTAAATGTATGAATTTTTTTACAATTCTACTGGGCAATGTTGAAATGGCAGCATCACCACAGAAATATTTTCATTTGGCATCTAAGGAAGTCCAGAATCACATAAGAGATAGCTATGGTGGTGACATTAATCTTTTCTTACATATTCATGAAATATCTGGTGCTTTATCTTTGGATTGAATGTTCACTGAATACACACAAGAAAAACTCAGGTTTTAATGTGATATAATCATATGTATGTTTTCTACATGTGTTTTTATTTTAAAATTATTCTCATTTCAGTTCCTATATATATATTTTGTTATATGTATACAAATTATAGATCTAATGTTATATGGCTTAACCATATGAATCGTTGATATTAGTCACAATTTGTCGTGAAATTAATTTTGTCTACTGGATCATTCAATTTTTTGTCTATTTGAAAATATAAAAGGAAATGTCATGACTTAAAATAATTTTTGAGTCCCAAGAAACCAAACCTCATTAAATACTAGAAAAATGTATGTGATATAGTTATATGTAAATGCATTTGCGTGAAAATTATTTTGGTTTAAGTACCTATGTTTATATTTTATTTTTTGTGATATATTATTTAAAAGTGCTATGTAGCTTAGTCATGAGATTTTAATGTTCATCTACATAATTGTCATGAAACTAATAGTCTACTACAACTTAAAATAATATTTTTTTTAAATTACAAAAGAAAATGCATCATGAGTTTAAATAATTTTTTTGGATTCATGTTTCAATAAGTTTGTGATATGTATGTGTTTTCACATGTGAAAACTTTTCTGATTAGGTTCCTATTTTTATAGTTTTTTGTGATATGTAATTTAAAGTGCTATGTGTAGATTATAAATCTAATGTTATATGGCTTAAGCATCAATCGTTGATGTTCATCAATAAAAATGTATGTGCCTTTATGTGAAAACTTGATTTAATTTCTTATTTTTATAATTTTTTTTTGTGATACATAATTTAGAAGTCTTGTGTACAGATTATAAATCTAAAGCTTAATCATAAATCACTTATGTTCAGCAAAATTTGCCACAAAACTGGTATGGTCTACCACATATTTAACTATTTTAAACCAAAAAAAAAATATGTTCATTTAAAAATACAAAATAAAATGCCATGTCTTCATGTAAATAATTTTTGTGGTCTGAAAAATAACCCACCTTATTTTTCTCAGGAATTTAATATTGAAGTAAATATTTCTGTTTCTTTCTATTCAATTCAATTTTAAATATTTAACTGTAATTTTCACACTCCCCTACTTCATTATTATTCATGGGAAGGAGGAACATAGCTACCACTATATTGATACAGGGGCCCATCATATGTGAGCAAAACATTTGTAACATGTTAAGATGTCCAAGAAATTTTAATACTCAGGTCTAGCTATGCTAGTTTTGGGAAGTATTACTCCATTGCATGAATAGTTCTTTTTCATTGATTTGAAACTTAACCCTTTAACACGTTCATTGGTTTCCCACCAGAACAACACATTAAACATTTTTTTAAGAAAATTTAAATTTTTTTTTATCCCAATAAGAATTGTTTATGAATTTTTGTACTTTTTCCTAGCAATAGATGGCAACATTACGGCTATATCTGACGATTGAGACCTCCAAAACCGAAAAATATTTTGACTTTTCTTTAACTTTTGTAAATTCCATTAGCTTTAAAAAATATTTATTTTAAATTCTAGCACAAGGTCTTACTATGCTTCTTTTTAATTATTAATTATAACTTTCAATTTGATAAGTTAGCAGAAGAGTAGAAAAATGAAATTAAAATCTGTGGTTTCACTGCGAAACCAAACTCCAGTAAGGGATGGGTCACTTTCTCACCCCTCTCATTGTCGAGCCCCCCTCCCCGACCTCAATCGTACTCCATTGATGTGTGTAAACAATTGTCCAGCACTTCTGCTCTCTCCCCCGACATGGGCTTGTGTCCAACATCTAGAAACTATAACTCGTCATGTCAGATTTTCACTGAGTTAGCTTCTGTGACTAACCTTGGCGCCAGTATATTCTATTCAAATTGGCTACGTCAATAAGATAAGGGACCCCCAACATTACTCGTAGTTTCCTTCCTATGGATCATTTGTATTTTATAGGTGTCTGTAAGTCACGAAGAAAGTAAGTAGTAGCTACTTCAAAAACATTCTCCAAGGCAGTTCGCACGTGTTATGCTCCTGGCGTAAGGGACGAACCACGAGTGCCTTTTATGGAGATTCAATGGCCCATTTGGCCAACTGACTAGTCATACGTCAATCTTGACTTGTGTACATGGGGTGAGCTCTGCTAATGAGCCGACGTTACAATATTTTAGGGGTGGGAGCTTAGAGACATGTTCCTTAAACATTTTGTATTTGAGCTGTTCTCAGAGAAGACAGAATTATCAATCTAGCGTTTAATTGTCTCTTAATATTGGTGATAAGATATTTTAAGTATTTCTTCGTGTAATTTCTGGCAATTTTTTTTAAATGCCAAGAAAAGGATTAAACATTCCAGAAGCTCTGGAAGTATTTCACAACTTACCCTCTAATATTGAATCATCGCTCAGTGAAACAGAGGATATTATAAATGAAAAGTCACCTTCAAGTGAAAATACCGATATTGAAGAGGAAGTAAATGACATAAGTGTGCCAGGACCATCCCCTGTATCTAAAGTTATTTGAAAAAAATAAAGCCTCTGTATAAATCCAAAATTTGCCTTTTACTGAGTAAAGTGGGCCTTCAGATGAAACAACACTTCAAGATCCTTCACCGATTTCAAATTTTTTTTTTGACATTATTTTCTATCAGTTTTATAGAAGCAATTGTGTACCAAACGAATTTATATGCTACCCAAAAAGGCAATGCATTCACTGTTACTGTGCAGGATATAGTATGTTTTCTAGCTATAAATATTGTAATGGGATAAAACGATTGCCCAACTACAGAGATTTTTAGTCAACAAACGAAATTTTACATGATGCGTTTGTTTCAAGATTGATGGCAGTTAAAAAATTCATTTGGATTTTAGGGAATCTTCATTTGAATGATAACAACTTGATGCCCAAGAAATCCGAAAAGAATTTTGATAAACTGTAGAAAGTGCGCGCACTCCTTGATCACTTATCAGAAATGTTTTTAAAAGTTTTCAAACCCGCATAGAAGCAGGCAATTGGTGAAAGTATAATCAAGTTCAAATGACGATCAACCTTAAAACAATGTATAAACCCATCAAAAGAGGCTATAAAGTTTGGATGATATGTGATTCAAGTGGATTTGTGTCTGCGAATTTCAAATCTACACTGGAAAAAACCGAAGTTGAAGGAAATCTGGGAAAACGTGTTTTGAAAAACTTGAGTCAAAAATTATTAGGCAAAAACCATGTGCCCCTTTTTGATAATTGTTTCACTTCTTACGATTTGTTAAAATATCTAGAGACTCAAAATATCACATCATATGGTACAGTGAACATGTTCAGGAAGAACTTACCATAAAATTTATTACAAGACAAAAAAATGAAACGAGGTGACTTTTTTTTTTACTGGAGTGTTAGCAATGAAGGCATTGCTTGCATCAAGTGAAAGGACAAGAGAATAGTTCATATTCTTACTACTTTAGATGAAGCCACAAAATCTTGTGAAGTTGAACGGAAAGAAAAAAAAGGGAAAAAATTAAAATAGCATGCCCGAAAGCAGTGATAGACTACAATAAGAATATGGGTTACATAGACCATTTTAATCGAATGAAATACACAGAAAATCAAAAGAAATTTGGAACCGTATCTTTTAAATTTTTTTTGATATCACAATCGTCAATTCTTACATTTTTTGGTCTCTGATGCATGGTGAGAAAAACTCATATTCTAACAACTTGAAAAGTTTTCGGTTAGATTTGATAACTGGCTTTGTGTCAATAGGACATCAAAAATTTCCTGAAAAACGGTTTGCGCCTGTATTTTTTTCTGGACCCGTGAAACTAAAATTCAGGGAACATACAGTTTCTGAAAAGGCCAGACTTAAAAATGTTGGCCACATTTTAACCAAATGCAAATCCAGAAGATGTGCTTATTGCAGTACCACAACGAAACCTCACAGAACGAGATGGATGTGCTCTAACTGTGGTGTCGGATTACGCATGATAGCAAAAAGTAATAATAATGCGACATGTTTCGAAAAATTTCTCGAGGACTGGAAATATCCCTTATAAATTTTCTACAAATATAACATTTTTAATAAAACAAATTTTGCATTTAATTTTTTTTTAATCATTGATTTATGCTGAGTGTATATCAAGCTATCTACCGGTTATATATATCTACTAGCCTGCACCCGCGTCTCCGCTCCCGTTGATGTTTTTAAATAACTGTCAAAGTCGTAATCATTATCATTAGAAAGTTAATAATATAATATGGTAATTTTTTTATTGCTTGACTGGAACCAATAAAATTTCAAAATTCTAAAATTGAGCTTTGTTTGAAAAAACTGAAAACGTAATTTTTTATAATAATTAACACATATTCAATAACTTATACTATTAATATTTTTAAAAATAGAAAGTATCTACGTTTAATATATAATTCCTCTTTAAAAGAACTCAAAACAGAATATTATTCTAAGATGCTACTCTATACCATATTATATGTTCTTCCGTCAGTTGCAAATGTGTGAAGATTTGGGCATTGGACACACCGATCAGGTTACATATAGTTGGCCATGGGAATAATATTGCTTTTCCAAATGCACCACTGCTGCCTGAAATGTTAGCTTTGTTAATAGCAACAGTAAAACTGGAAATTGAACTTGTTTGAATTGAAACGGTAGGTCAGTGGGTATACTTGGAATTCGAGGTATCTATCCCTTTTCATGACATGTTCAAATATTGGCACCATAGTCGAGAAGCATCGAAATTTTGCATAACTGGTACATTTAGTTTTAATTGAAGTTTATTTGAGGGTACACCCGAAAGTTCAAGTGAATTTAAGAACTCCGTGGGGTATGAAGTACTTTGTTCTTTATCCATGATTGTATTCATTGATAAATATTTCTTCAATCCCGCACGTCGTTTAAATTTTCAATGTTGATTTTATGGACAATGTCATTGTTAGGTGCCAATATTGATCTTGCGCGCAACCACTGATCCCAATTTAAATTTTGTTGCAAGCCCGGGTAAATTTGAGCAATAAGATTTACATCATTTTCTTCTTCATTACAAAATTCTCTGAAAGTAAAATATAACCTCCAGCATTTGCGTCCAAACATCCATAACCGATTTTCAATTGCGTCTCTGCATAATGTTCCGAATCTACGTCATTATGAAGATACACCCTCATATTCGTTTTCAGACTGAGTTTTTCAACTTTCCCCCATAAGCTTGAAGTCACCTGCCAATATATAATAAAGCTACCATTCCTCCTATAATATCTGTACTATCTCTTAAATCCTGAAGAGTCCGATTTAACGCTTCTATAGCGTTCTTGTGAGACATCGTACTTCCATCCCACACTAAAAGCTTACATTTTGGAAGCCTCCAGCCATGAGAGCTATTTTTTCTGAAATTTCAGATGAGTGAATCTTCAAATGCAAGATTAAGCGATAATTTTAAAACGGAATGTGCAGTACGACCGTTGGTCAGTAAAATCGCGGCTATACCAGAAGAATCCATAGCAACTGCTATCTTGTAGGTTTTTCTGATAGTCATTAATAATAAGTTTAGCAAGAACGTTTTTCCTGTTCCTCCAGGGGCTTCGAGAAAAAAAGAGTGCACCACTGCCGAATTCTATTTTGCTTAGCACTTGTTGGAAAACGTGACTTTGTTCCGGAGTTAATTGAGGGATAAATTCTGTTACTTGATGTTGCAATGCTATAAAATCGTAGTTTAATTCTCAAGTAATTTCATTATCGAAGCCATTTCCATCGATACGTCTAGAGCTAATTTCTCCAAAATCATGTAGCTTCTTCCTAACCATTCTGAAAACCTTTATTGCGTTTCGTTGTAGATATGTTCATTGAAAGGCATATTTGGTTGTTTTTCGTAGCAAAATATCTTCCGCCATGTAGTATTTGTACTTATTTCAAAAGGTTTGAGGATTAGAAAGACCGAAGATGAAATAAGTATTGCGTAAAGCTCCCTAATTTTATTCGGCGAGAGACATTGTATGGCTTCCTCCATAGTAATATCTAGTATATCTTCAAAACAATACCTCCATGTAAAATATCTAGGTTCAGTATAAGTGAAAAAATTTGTGCAAAATAGGAATATTGTATAATTAGGTTTAAAAAAGATTCAAAGTAATAAATATTCGATAATTCAAAACTTTTTATGAAACTGTCAATTAATATTACCATAGAAATTTCAATATGACGCTCACAATTCGCTAAAACTTTATTTTGTTTCCCTCTTTAAAAAGTGGGAGAAAATTTGCATTAAAATATCTGATTGTAGGAATAGAGAACTTCTTAGCCAACTTGGCGATATTTCTGAAAGTTTGAGTTTGACATTTAACAAACGTAACGTAATAAACGTTAGACGTTTAATAAAAAACCATTTAAAAATTGCTTTTTGTAAAGAGGCTAAATTACACTGTTTCAGCTATTTGTTACAAATGTAAGAAATTTTTTATTGAAATTTCCATTATTGACCAAATGCATAATTTTGCGCCAACTTGGCGGGGAGTAAGCAACGTAAACGTTTCACCCGCATAGTTTCCGTTCCCGTAAGAATATGGAGATAATATATATCTTATATTACTCGCTGATAATGTAGCTTTCCATTGGTGAAAGAATTTTTAAAATCGGACCAGAAGTTCCCGAGATTAGCCGGAACAAACCAGACAGACAAAAATTTTAAAAATTGATTTTCTGATATAAGTACCGTAAATACCTTTAAATGCATTTAGTAAAAAGCTGCTAATTTGAAATTACAAACAGACACTTCAATTTTATTTATTTGTATAGATGTATGTGTGTACCCAGCACCGTGTTTAGGATGAATGCCCCCCCCCCCCAAGAAAAAAATTCTCTCAACAGCTGACTTTCTGAAGCACTTTTTGCTTATTGCATGTCTTAGTAAAGTATTTATTTACTTTAAATTTATAGTGAGAAATTTTTATATTTAACTATATTTATCTGCACTCTAAAATTTGCCACCCTTTGCAGTTGTACATGCCTAAATGCGACCCCGTGTGTACATAATGTATTTAAATATTTTCTCTTTATAATTATCGATGAAAAATTTATATGTATTAGCAATTTTTTTATGAAGGGATGTATAAATTATTTTTAGTATGCAATGTAAAATAAATGTAACTTTATGTTCAAATTTGTATTAAAATTATAAAAAAGCAAAATTTTAAAAAACAATTAAAAACTTTTAAAATTATTTTTCCTTAATTAATTTTGTTAAAATATAAAAGTTTTATGGTCTTAAAGTATATCAGATTTTTTTTCTGAATAATCTTTTGGATTGGTTAGTTTGAATAGGAGAAATGATTCGTTATTGTTCACTGTGAAATCGTAAATTTCTCGAAATTGAAAAATGCTAAATTTCTTTTCTTTGTATTTTTATGGTCATCATGTTTAATAGTCATTTTTGAAATTATTTTGTAAATTTTTCAAAGGAAATATGTAGTGAGCTGTTAAGCTTCAGTGCTAGAGGTTAAAATGTAAAAAAATTTAAATATGGATTTTTTTTGTACATTTTAAGAAATGAATGAAATGTGGTTTCTTTTTATACAAAAAAATTCAACATTAAGGTTAAAAAAAATTTTATCGGTCAAATTTACATCGAACTGGTTTATTCATTCATAAAGAAAATAAATAATTCAAAAATATTTTATATACAAAAATTAATATTCATTGCAGAGCATTTTTAAGCTTTAAAAGGAGATGGTTTTAGTGCTTTAATTATTTTAAAATATTATATAAAGTATCTGTTAGGTGATTATTCTGAAGCAAATTTCTTTGGGAAATTTGTATTGCACTCCAAATATTATCGTGACTCCATAGGTCCGGGTTGGCCAACCTTTTTGGGAAGAGTGCCACTATCTGGTTTTAAAAAGTTTGCGTGTCACTTTCAATAAACAAACAAAACAATTTAATTTGTGCTTTGGTAAGTAGTACTACATCAGATTTATAAATATTGATTCGCGAATTTTTAATTTAGTGAGCCATTTTTCTGGGGCTGTTGTTTTGTTTTGGAAGTATTTTCTTAAAACAGATTTCAACTTTTTGTGGTGCGTGAGAATAAATCGTCAGCATACAAGCAAAGAATGGCGAGGGGAAATGTTGAGAGATTTTGTACTCGTGTAAATTACATAGGGTGAGCCTAAAATGAGCATTGGTACTGAGTAACACTTGAACTGATATGTCCGAATGAGAAAATGTTTGAATTTTGAATCCGAATACTCTCTTCTCAATGGTCCAAATTCATGTGACGTCATAGTCGCATGATAACGTGCAGCCACGTGTTTCCCACCAATCAGTTCATAAATTTATGTGACGTCATAGTTATATCATAAATGTAATCACGCGTTCCCAGCCAATTAGTTAATGTGCTTCACTGTTGCCAACTTTTGATTTTTGCTGAAGCTTTCTTTTAAAAAGTACATTTCTGTCAACGATAATAATACACATAGTTAAATAAAATGAGCTTAATTTAAATTACACGGACGATGTAAGGGTTTTTTTTAAAATTATTTGAAGAATTTTAACACGTAAACATCTTCACCAGTCATCGGGCTTTAAATTTTATCTAAACTTTACAAATAGAACTACTAGTATATCAGTTTTTAATCAATGGAGAACACGTGATTGCCTTTATCATGTGATCGTCATGAATTTAGTCCATAGCTGTATGAACAAGCTCGTAAAGGAAAATAAAATATGCGGGCAATTTCAATTCTGAACGTGACCCGACTGGGAAAATTAGAATTGGCAAAACATAAAATAAAAGTAACATCTTACAAACAAAAGGTAATTTCACAGACTTTAAAATGATTGCAATCAGAAGAAACAGACACCAAATTCGATAGCATTTTCTTTTATTATAATATTTCAAAATGAGCCAACTCTAGTTTTTATTTCAGTGAATATACAACAGCCAACCTGCAAAAAAATAATTTTCTACAAAAGACGATTTTCTTCAGCCGTCTTTCTCTCTCTCTTCTCTCGGCACAGTTAGATATGTCGTGAAAGCGCCTTCCTCTCTCTTTCAGGTACTTCTGCGGCGCGATTCCTACTTTGGAGAAACTCGTTTCAGGAACTTTGATTTACAAATGTAAAGAGTTAACTATCTCATAAAATTCACTCAATAAACTTTTTTCTGCACCGTTAGGAATTTAAGCGTGTTAAAAACCTCTTGATAAATAGATGAAATATATATTTTTACTAGACGACTTATTACCTCGGATCTTTTTCTTTTCTTTTATCTATCAAGACATTTTTATATGACTATTCCACACTGCATTCCTGTTGCCAATACTAAAAAATAAATATGCGTAATGAACAGGAATGTGGGTAATTAACTGGTTAACGTTAACTCTGCTTATGATTTGTTATTTTACATGTAATTGATTGTAATCGCATTCATTGAACTCTGATAAAATGGAAGTTATTATTTTTTTTAAAAAAACTAAATACAACCATGGAAATTAGTTTTTAAAAAATATAATGTTATTCTAATAAATTTTAGATATTCAGAAACAAGATGGAAGGAAAAAATTTGTGGAGATAGGTTTAGTTCTTATTCGTATTAAAGCGTTAAAATTCGAGCTTAGAAAGTTGAATTCCCGTGTGTGTGTGTGTGATGACATGTGAATTTCATTTCTATCAATAAACATTTATTCGTTTAGATGATTAAAAACGAATGTGAATTGGAATAATAAAAGAATGCTCTCTTACTCAAAATTTGAATTCCATTCCTATCCCTGCTCGTAAATGACACTTGGAATTATTTTTCCCCTTTACTCCGTCACGAATTTATTAAAAAAATTTCTGCATTTTCACGTTATCAAGTTGTATATCTCTATGATAACTTTGAATAATTGGTTTACTAACAGATTAAGGACGGAACATATCTTTAATTACTAAAAGCATCGGTGATTGTAATTACTATTATACGTAAATATATTTTTCCAATGGGGCTGCTAACTGGTATGTACCTTTGCAGACCTAGTACACTCCTCGGGAGTTGGTACCACTTTTTAATGCGGTACCATTTTGGGGAAATACCAATCACCGCAATGTAATTTTGACGCCCAGTTTCCTCCCCAGGGGAAAGCACCTAAGCTCTGACAATGCAAAATGGTACTAGGAATTTAATTTAGCCTAGAGGTCCCAAGCCAAACAGGCACTCTAAGGATCTTTAACATGCCGCATAATCCATCGACTTGGGATTTACTATTAAAGAGATAATGCTATTTTTTTCATTGTCAATAACCGTATAATAATAATGTCGACAATATTACAATCTAAATCAAGATTAAATAAAATATTATGAAGAAAAACAAGCATTTAACTATAGCCCAATCGTAGATTTTATCTCTATTAGGAATAGAAGAAACCAAATGGGCCATGGGGAAAAAAATAAGTAAATGAAAAATAAATAAATATAATGAAAGCACACACATACTCGGAACGAAACATTTATCTCTTTATGCAAAATTATCAAATTAAATAAGTAAAATCGCTTGGTGATAATAGTTTTGCCAGTATTCTACATATAATTTCTACTATATGTACTAATTTATTATATAGTTTATATTCTAATTATGTATGAAAATTATTTTAACAAACCAAACAGGAGAATTTCAAAAACATTTAAACTCGGTGATTTAAATATTTTAAAATTTTATACCAATTTCTCAAACTGTAATTTTTTAAAATCACATTTTGCTTGAAATATTAAATTTTTTAAATTAGCTATTGTAATTGTACACAAAATGTTCCACTTGAATCTTTATTTCCTGTCCATACTTTGACATTTGAAAGACCCATTTGACGCATGCGCTAAAGTGGCCAAAAATTTTGGAATTCAGCGACTGCTCTATATTTTAAAATGATCCTTAGTAGTTAAAAATAAGATTTTCAATTTGCTCGTTAAAGGTAGTTGCAAAAAGAAAAATAATTTAACTTTAAAGTTATTTATATTCAGAAATATTGATTTTTCAATAACTGGAATATATTCTTTATATTTTTCATTAAGGCATTTTTTTTTTCGCATTAGCAAATATTAAATGCACAACTTATGACTGGATTATTAAGAAAATAAAAAAAAATTAAGTATTATATGCTTTTATATTATTTTTTTGCAAATTATATACAAACCAAGTAACATTAAAAAACCTAGAACTCATGGATTGCATCAAAATTTGTAAACTAAAAAAATATAAGAGAGTTTTTAAATCGTCTGTTGTATATTTTCAAGAACGTAATAGTAGACTCTAAATATCCAGAGGAGCTTTTTCAAAGAGGAGGCTGAAACTATGCTCTCACGAAATCTAACTGTGCCGTTCATTGTAGATAAAAAAATCTGTTCCATATATAGAATTCTCTAAAACAGATAACAATTATATAGAAACATCTTTTTTTCATATCGAATGATAACTATCCATTCAACCATTGAAAAACAGCGGCATAAGAATGGAAATGATAGCTGTATAAAAATTTTCACTGCACCCCCCCCCCCCAGAATATTATTTAAAATACTATCTTAAAAGAGTTTGATTCATTTTAAAATCATAGTAAAGATGCGAAGCTTAAAATAAGACTTTGCATAATAATGAGGTTGGATTGAATTTTCCTTCTATGTAATTTGGATTTTATGTCACAAGTTAAAGATATATTCATCTGCTAGTGAAGTGAAATGGTATAATTTATTTTTTAATCTTTTTTTAAAGAATGTTAGCATGGAACATGTATTTGCAGATACCAAACCGGTAATATGTACAAGAGGATTTTCAGTTGCATTCGTTGTCGTTTGTAAAAAGTTTTGCTTATTAGAATAACATCCTTTCTAAAAATTTTAGTGGATAGTTAAACAATTCACAGTTTTAAATTGTATTTAAAAAGGGGTTCTGTTCGGTTATCCTGACGAAGGCGATAAATCGACAAATTTTGCTGCCCTCTCTCTAGATTAAATAAAGCCAACTGTGTGCTACCATTTTTCGTTATCCTTCGCGTAGGTTTTTATAGTAAGCTAGCAAAATAAGTAATAATTAACAAGTAGCTTTTATTTGGGGTTATTTTCTGTGACATCGCCAAAAGTGTCACCTTGGCGAAATTTGTTGGTAAGTACCAAAATAAAAATGATTCCAGCTTTATTTATGAATTATATAGCAAAGGCTGTTAATAGACGATTTCTTCATTCAATTATGTTTTTAACAGTTTGACGTAGCATGGAATTCCCTGAACATGTTCCATGTTAGGCTTAGTTAGAAGGCCTTGTTAGGCTTCCAATTATGGTTTATGTTTTAATGCATGTTTTTTAAATCAGTTAATTATCAGTGCGTCAATTAAGTGAATTAGCTTATTTAGTGTTTTGACTTTAAAATTAGTTTTTGGTAGGAAAGATTATTATGAGTCTCAATTGCCGCGGACGTATTGCTAGGAATGATAATATAAAAACACACAGCGTGTGTGCAGTAGTCTTTCAATGGTTGAAGGACTTCGTTTAGAAAAATCGCATAGAACAGTGCACACAACTAGAAAAACAACAAATCTTCAGAGATTATATCACACGCACGGAGAAAATATCCATCTCCTGATTTGTGATAAAAATTGGGAAATAACTTTTATTTTGGGGATAAGGAATGTTTAGATTCCTAACACAGGGACAAGGTAGAATGAATTTACAAATGAATAAAGTACTTCATAAAAAAAAGAATCGAAACAATTGAAGATTAATGGGTAAAAAGATAGATTTTAGAAGATCAAATATATTGATCTTATAATTAATATTGATTTTGATAAAAGGGGGAAAAATCAATACTCGAATTCTCTATGCATGTAATGTAACCCACAAGCAACAACGCATATGGCGATTTCGAATCCCCGCAGGAAGTGCACCATAAAATATAAATACACTTTGATACATTTTCTGAGCAAAATAAGGATTATTTCACAATTTGGAGTCTTTTAAAACCTAGAAGTGCGATCACATGGAAGACGATTCGGACAAAATGAGAGATATTACATCCATTTTTTTTTCTTTCTAAACATCAAGTTTTCCAAATCGCCTGATGGTTCCTCTAAATATGTTTGTCTATGGAAGAGCACCTGTAACGAGAGTACGAGTTCGAATGCATGTTGAGCTTAAATGGAATATTGACACTGAGAACACGACAAGAAAAGAAAAAAATTTCGATGATTTTTTTTTTTGCTTTGAATGGGTTTTTTGTTCTATTATTTAAATTTTTTTTTTTTTGAATTTATGTATCACGATTGGAATATATCACTTTGAATCGAATTGGCAACCAGCGCTGCCGTTCTGTTCCAACTTTCCTATTGCTCATCTGTTAGGTTCTCAGTCTGGCACGTACTTCGTGGGCGCCACTTCTAACAGCAGCTGAAAGAAGACGGTAACCTTACCTGAAAACAGAAAGCATGGAAATTAGAACAACTCAAAATCGATAACTAGAATTAAGACTGAATCATTAACTGGAACCTATTAAATAATGCGGTTTTTTGTTTATTGGAGGTACCCAATGATCGAATTTGGCGATATTACTAATGGGATACAGGTATCGATAAATGGTTGAATGTCCAAATCTTAGCTTCTCGATTAATTACTCAACAGTAATGATAATATTTTGTTTCATAAGGGTTTGCAGAACATCCTTGAAGAACTTTACAAATCTTTTAGGATGTGACTCATCATCTACTGTATGGTTTCACGTGCAAAATTCTGGAAGAATCGTTGGCACTCAAGGACGACTTAAGGCATGGACCAACTGAGTCCAGGCCCAGAGCCTCGGCCACAATGGGGCCTCTAATCGTTCTCGACTCAGCCTTAATAAGATCATGATTCGAATAATTTCAACAGTCGAAAGTTATTTATGGTTGTATTCTCTGAAAAATTGGGAATTTCGGATGTTATGTCAACTGGGGCTATAAGTGATGACCGTCGTCCTAGGCCTACCACCATACTCCATCATTGCTCATTCATTCAAAAAGCGGCAGTCGCTCGAGCCGGTTTGTGCGATTGTAAATCGTGCACATGTATTTGTTTCGAATTATTGTTTGTACGAGAATTTGACAACGTTTGCTAAGCACTGTCTGCTTTTTAGGGACATAGGTGGGGCCTACGTTTGTGTAGGGGTCCAGGGCCTCAAGAAGTCTTAAGATGTTCCTGTTGGCACCTGTCTGCTCTTATTCTCCGGTTCTCATACTGCATTAATATTCCTCATATTTTTCATTAAGTTTTATTGCCTTTATTTAACTCCTCAAAAAAATCCGATTGTATTCCATTATAGCTTCGAAAAGACAACTCTTAAAATCGAAATGCATTATATTAGGCTTTCACTAAGTTTAAGAAGTTTCATTTCTATAACAAAGTGAAGTTGGCAGTGTTTTAATTTCCCTCCGATTTTTGGTGTAGGCAATTGAAAAAAAAAACCCAGCATTATTAGGGAATAATCCAATCCTAAGAAAGATCTTATCCATTTGTACATATTATTGTTGGAATGAAAACCGTTTCATGATTTATAAGAGTAAACGAGGTCTTAAAACTCTTTTTTTTTTCCATATATTTATGTAAGATATGAACATTATTTATTTAAGTATGTATTATAAAGTGTTAGAGTATATGGAATGATATTTAAAATAACATTCAAACAAAATAACTCAACCCTTAAGCGGTTTGCCGTACGCTATACGGGCAGTGATATTTTCTTTCTTTCTTCGATTTGTGCTTATTTTTAATTCTTATGGTGTATTATTTAGAGCTAGAAAATTGAAAATGTAATGCAAATTGCCTACGGTACTAAAATGCTTTTCGTCCGTCATTTTTTTTTTGTGGTGAAAGGCGGGAATTAGAACGGTGTTTATATAAACAAAAAAAATGTACCCTTTTTAAAGCATTTTAGGTAAAAATAAATGACTACTTAAAAGGTTAATAACACTGATTAATGGAATCTTCATTTTTCCTGTTATTTTATTCTAAAATTTCTCAATTATTTTTTTTTAAATATATTTCTCGTGAAAATGATAGATACGTCTTATAATAAATTGCAGCCCAATTTTATACTCATATTAATTTAAATTAAATAAAATACATATCTCATAGCGTACTAGTTGCTGTTGGTGCTAGTTGACGAGAATTCCTTTGTATAGATTTAGCTCCGAGCCAACTGTTTCAACCTTTTTGCAGTCAGTTCGAAAAGTATAGCGATCCCATATGGTTGGGATCCGTTTTGTCTATTAAAATTTGGGTTAAAGTGTAATACAGGAGGGGGGGGGGGCTTGGCGATGTCAATTACTTTTAGCGACCAAAATCGATCGCCAAGCTACTTCACTTAGCGATAAATGCCCGGAAGCTAGAATGAATTTATCTCATCATAATATCTATATAAAAATCACCAAATCCATAGAAAAATCGCCAAATTCAAAGATCCCCTATACTATACTTTAGTCATAATGTGTTAAGTTTAAAGTCCGCTTAATTACTTTAGTCACCAGCTGGTATACCCGTTCTTCACGCGGGTGAATTGAAAAATAAAACAATACAGATTGAAGGATAAATAAATTTTTAAAGAGTTAATTTTACGTGAATCGCAAATTAAATAAAATATATATAAATAACATATCAGTACCTTTAAAAATATGTGAACAAGAATCTCATTTTATGAATTTGTTCTCAATTTTTGTAAGTTTTTTAAACACTTATTAATTAATTAATTGAGTGAGTTATGTGGGGATATGGATCAACAAATTCATAAATTTCTTAGTTGTCACTTGGATTAAGAGAATAGTAAAATTTACCCATGATGTTGAGGCTGAGCTTGTAGTGCACGAAGGGAATGTAGACGAGGAGTCCCGAAAGTACGAAGAGCGAGGCGTAAAGATATTCGATTTGGGGATCCTGAGCAATAGGTGCCACCACCAGGTATACGGAAATGATCAATACTATATATGCGATCACGATGGGAACCTAGAGAGAGAAAATGATTAATTCGCTGTCTGTAATAAAAACTCTTTCAACAAACTAAAATGTATATCCAGCAAATTGATGTATGTGTATTATATACGCATAAGGCTCTCCCTCCTTAAATATCTATATTATTATGTGAAACATGTTATAATTTTTTTATTACTGGTGAACACTAAAATATTTTTCCGTAAATATATCCGTTATATCTACAATATTTCATGGAACCCCTCAAAATGAAAGCAGTTATTCTACTCAAAAATACCCCTTCCACTTCATTCTCACAATTGTAAGCATACAAAATAACACAGATTTGATCAAAAGATGAGAAAGTAAATTCAAAATATCATTTAATCAATAGCATTGTCTTTATTCCAAATTCAATATCGCGAATTTTTCATTTATAGACGTAGTACGTTGTCATTAGGGACGTCTTAAGGCATGGGCCTGAGCGCAGGCCTTGGATTCAGTAGGGGCTTTGACTGGTCATGATCTTTATAATTTTAATCGTCAAATGTTATTCTCGAGTATAGTATCCGAAAAACTGGAAATTTTGAGCTATATGCCACACACACACATACAACTGGTAAACGTGGCAGGGCTGTATTATTATGCTTCACCTATTGTTTTTGTCTAAGCAAAGGCCTACCACCATACATCATCATTTAGTCGAAAGGTGGCATTCGGTCCATTCGGCTTGTGCTTAAGTTTGTGGACCTACTTTTGCCTAGGGGACCGGAGTCTCAAGGTATCGTAAAACGTCACTGGTTGCCATTCGTTGAATTCACTAAAAATATTCACAGTAGAATAGCTTTTTTGTACGTTTTCATTAAAGAAAATAAACGGCGACTGAAAGGACAGAGGGATGCGGCTGCTTATAGGCAATGTGAAATCTATGTGACATTCTAATAAAGTTACTCTACCAGCATTGTAGGGTTCAAAAATAAATTAGATGTCTTTCTGAATAAAAAGGAAGAATTATGTACAAGAAAAGTGTTTACACAAAGCTTTTGCATATTTCCACTTCTGCTACACATTCCCGAATGTATTCGAGAGTTCATCCCACAGTAGTAACCGTGCATCATAAAAAGGTGAGAGAAATTGTGTGAAAATTCTTCATTGTCTAAAGCATATAGTTGAGCTTGATTAAGGTTCGTATTTGGCTATTTCCAATCACCGAAAACGAGCCATCATTCAAAAGGCAGAATTATAAATCTCATGGCACATGAGTTATAAGTTTAATATTCCATTTTACTAAATACTATTTCATGAAATAACAATACATATCGTATGTTAAGCTTAAGTGCTTTTAAATAGCCTCATAAATTGATGTATAAATGCTTGAAGTATTTGTTTTCTATTAAGGTAACATTCCTACATTAAACTATGTACTAAATAGTTTGATTTCACTTTAAATTGAACAACACGAAACCTAAATAATGAGCCCTATCAAATGTGTGAAGGCACCCACTCTGTAAGGCCTCCTGAGGTCCTTTTTGGTGTGTCGCATCACGATGAGAGCTAGGAAGGTGGCACCATAGAAGAGCCAAGCTGTGAAACTGAAGAAGTCAATCAGGCTGCCGATATCACCGGGGATGATCATGCAGATAGCCAGCACCGCCTGAAATGATACAATATTTGGATTGACTAACAAATTTTACGAATAAAATACTTAAATCTTTTTTTAATTTACTGGTAGTAAAATCCATTCAGTTACATTCGTGAGTATCAGAACCAACTAGATTTCGATGAGATTAATAATACGCACGGATTGTTAAATAATTGATTCAATATTAAATACTATTGATCTTAATCTTTACTTTCTGGTTAGGAATAATAACATACAGATGAATGTATACACTTTTCTTTCTTCATGAACTCAAATGGATTAGTTTTTTTCATGTCTCGAGATAAAAAATATGAGCACTTAAGTATTTACGTATTATCGCAACAATCGACAGCGTTCAAGATAACTCGCCAAGTTGGCAACCCCAATTTCGCATGTGTTAAATTGTTTATATTTCGTGGAGAAGAATTTTCTACGAACTTTTGTATAGTAGAAGAACTGTATAAGAGATAAGTTTTACTTAAAACCTAATGAAATATTCCACAAAACTTATGAGCAATATTTCAAAATATGAAACTAATTCTCTCAGACAAAGTTTGTGATATTTTATTTCAATATTTATTTTTTTACGCTACAGAAACTTTCAAATGCATCAAAATATTGTTCAGAGTAAAAATACTTCACTTTGTAACTAGTTTCAAAAATAATTCATTCAAATTCCTTTTAAATAAAAAAAAAATGTCTGTTCCAAAATTTTGAATTTATATTTTCCCCTTAGCTACTGCATCTGGAAAAGGACTCTTTCTATTTTCTCTGCTGATGTCTATCATATTAATTCAGTTCAACAATTAATATCGATGTAATATTCTGAAAAATATTTGAATAAAATATTTTTGCTGGTTTT
Organism: Trichonephila clavata; assembly: GCA_019973975.1. Lineage (NCBI taxonomy): Eukaryota > Metazoa > Arthropoda > Arachnida > Araneae > Nephilidae > Trichonephila > Trichonephila clavata. Next base: position 290,704 of record BMAO01013422.1, read on the forward strand.
TTCATTCAATGATATTTCTTCTTAATAAAGAAAACGCAATATGAAATATTAGTTACACAACTTCATCAACATTTAAATAAAAGAACGTTACATAATAGAGTCAATTACGATTGCAATTTTAAAATGTTAAGATAGATATTTTTGGATGCAAGAAGAGAAGAATCAAAGTCTGTGAAATGTGTAAACAAATCATTTGATTTCGTACAGGAATATTTCAACGAACGGTACTTACGTTGAAGATTAAAGCAGGGGATGGGGTGAGGCGACGAATGTGCAGATACGATAGAATGTCCACCAGGTGTCCCTCCCTGGCAGCTACATAGCAAAGCCTTTAGGGGAAAGAAATTTCGATTTTATTTGGTAATTATTATTAACAATATAATGTAATGCTCTTTTTATTACCCAGATTTAAATTTTGTTATGGCAACGCGAGTTATTCTTCGGTTTCTATGCAAATTTAACTCATGAAACAACATCCTACCATGAGCTTTTGGGTTAATCTGTATGTATGTTTTTTTCTGTGAATGTATTCGTAAATATAATGAAATCATAGTTAGTAAATAGGCTAATAACTATATTCATTGTTTCCGGGAGCTTTGACACAATAATTTATCAGAACTCTACTTTATTCGAACTGTAACTTTTTTTAAAAAAATGTTGAAGAGGATAATTTTAATAATATCTATCAAGTATTAGAAGGTTAAGCAGATTTTGGATCTTATAACACATTCTTTAATTTCATTTTAAAGTTATTATTTTTATGAAACATTCTTGAGCTATAAAATATGCTTAAAATCAGATGAAACAATAGTCCGGCAAAGATGAAGGCACATGACGAAATGGTTTTCTTACAAATATTCTGTTACCATACACGCATTATTAGCAATTAGAAATTTAAGGAATAAACAGTTATGGAAAGTTTCTGTAAATTGAAAAGTAGCACTTAAATTTAAAGGTCAAAAGAATGACTTTTGAAACACTCACCTTCCTCCAGTGAAGCAAGATCCGTTTCCGGCTCCGAAGGTGCTAAGAGCGACGGAGATGGGCATCACGAAGGATAAAACTCCCAGTACACGATGCCCCCATGTCTGAAAAGGAAAGTTAGATAGGACAAAACGTTCGCATTGAAAACCTTTCATTAAATATGATAGGTTTTCTAGTGTCACGACCTCTTTTTATACATTTTTTAAATCATCTTCAACGAAAGTTGACATTCAATAAATTTGCACTGTTCGTTTTTTATCATAAATTTGTTTCTCTCGTTCTTTTTTTAGTATTTTTTATTATTATTTAAAAATTCAAAAATAGAATAATAGCTTTGAACTGTAAACATACCTAAGTAAAAACTTTTCATGAATTAAAAAAGTCGCCAACGATTTGGCGTTGAGTTTTGAAAAATGTAGAATAATGAGTTAATTACTGGTTGCCACATGGTTCTTGTTTCGTATTGTAAAATATTTAGTTTAAATTTCTATTTAAATTTCTTTTCTTGATTTTGAAACAGTTTTTAAGTGATTATTCAAATTATTCAGTAGTTATAGATATTATTTAAGCTGAAAGTTCTCTTTCATATTATTATCGTCTGCTTTAACTCAATAATTCATGTAACTCTAATTTATTTGATTACTTAATTTATTTGCTGATACTTTATCGTCTGTTGTTAAAGTTATGTTGCCTAAGTTGGTATCTTTATTAATTATTCTAAATTTGTTAGTTTTGTAGGAGAAACAATTGTTATGCGTATAAATGACGTTATAGCTGAACTTGAGTATTTAATTTTTATACATTATATATATATATATTAATTTTATAAATATAAAATATTTTATTTTTATGTTATATTATTATTCATCTGGAGATCTTTTCTATCATTTAAATAATTTTGATTATACATTCTATGATATACAGGCCTCTATAGAATAAACTTTTGTTGCTATTATTCAGAGTTCTATTGGACATGTTTTGTTACCCGAAAGGCATTAGAATAAAAGCTCTATATATGTTATATTTGAAATAAATTAAAGTTATTTTTGATTATTTTGATTAATAAGAGGAAATATTCGAAAAATAATCCACATACATAGCATCGATCTTTATGGATACCAAATTTTTATTTTACTCCTTAAATTTTGACGGATTTTTTTTTTTACCAATAACGAATTATAGTTTTATTTAATAGAATTCAGTTTACTTACGACAGCAACTGCTTCTGAGGCTAGTAACTCTGCAGAGGACATGACAGTAATATAAGATATGTTGACGCAAACGTAGCAGAGCGTCACTAGTGGAATGCCGATGGAAATTGCCAGTGGCAGGTTTCTGAAAAAGGAACCAAGCAAATTCGTTGTCAGTAAGGAATTATGAAAAAAATTCGAGGTTATATTTCTTATCATTTGTGGGAAAGATAAAAAATAGATTTATATTTCGAGAAATAATGGCTTTTTTAATAAAAAAAATAGTACGATTTTTTTCAATAAAGTTAGAGAAAATATAAAAATAAATATTCTAAGTGATATAAAGTATATATTTAAAAAGTTCACAAGAGGATTTCTATTTATTCGCTTTTTTGTTGAAATCAGCAATGTAAATTTTAATTGAAGTATATCGAAACCATAAAAGAAAATCTTTGGAATTATTCAAAAAGTAAAAAGGCTTTAAAACCATGTTTCTTTTCTTTTTTTTTACAATTTATAAAAATTTTTTTAAAAAAAAAGAAGACACAAAGGTTCGTTTTTGTTCTTCCTTGTATTAAAGTGAAATATAGTATGTTTTAAGATGAAAACTTTGAAGAAGTATATGCGTGTGATAATTGAGTATTTTTAAGTTTGTGTGTAAATAGTAAAAACTTTTCTCTCTCACAAAGGATTTCTTAAAAACTGTTCATATTATCTTTTAGATTAGAACAGATAAAATTGATAGAAAATCTTGCATAATCAGAATGAATTTTCTTAACTCTAAAATTAGTTTTAAATACGTTTAAAACACACATGGAATATTATATAGTTTAATTTTGAAATTTTAAAAAATCTAGCTTTATGTTTTAGTGATATTTTGGAATGATCATTTTTCAATTCATTTCGGGTAGCCTATTAAAATAATTTAAATTCTAAATACATAGTTACATATTTAGAAAGAGCTTAAACTTGCTCCTCTTTTAAGTTTTGAATATATATAATTACGTTTTTTAAAAATAATTTTTAATTAAATGAAATGTTCTTTTGTTAGTTAACTCTTTTTATCTTTCAAATTAAAGATAAAAATAAAATAATAAGGAATTGCACATTAACCAAGCGTTGTTGAGAATCACATCAGTAAAACTTCTTAAGGTATCCGACTACCCTAAAATTGTGAATTTTGCCAAAAATTGACAATTTTTTTTAGTGATTTTATTTTATATGCCATCTTAATAGCTTTTTAAAAATACCAAGTATATTATTTTTCGGTTCACTCGAACAAAAACTACAAGTGTTTTAGTAAAAGCAGATGCAATTACTTTAAGCGAGATGTCATACTTAAAAACGCGTTTGACTCGAAATGCTTTTTTTTTAAATGCTCAAACGGGGACAGCGATTGCTAAAAAAGTTTTGAAAATAATTAACTGAAATTTTTTGTTTATGTTTTGTGTAATAGTAGAAGTGTTTTAACCTTCATATTTATTAATCACTGTTTTATTACAAAATTTACTGTCTCTTACGTGAATATAATCATTGTATTTTTAAGCAATTTAATATAGTAACTGAGATAAAGTGCTCTCGTTTTTGTAAAAATTAAAATATCTCTTATCCTGAAGGTCATTTCAAAACTGAATAACATAGCAACACATAAGAATTGAAAATTTGTTCATAAACTTTTGGTACAGAATGGGCCGCATTTATGTTATTTTTTGTTATTTTTTACTAATTTTTTTTCCATTTAAGTAATATTTTTTTCTCTTTTCTTAATTTTAACATATTTTTCTTAAAATGAACTAAGGAAATCTAAAAACCACGAAAAAACCCCATATGTAAATTTTTTTTCAAAAAAAAAGTCGTCACAAGTAGCCGGATACCTTAATACTAAAAGAACATTTGTTTTTAAAGGTATTTTTTTTAATTGTGAACGATGCAGTGTATGAAGCATGCAGGATAAAAATGCATCTAAAATTGTTTAAATAATAATATTTTCAGACACGTATTTTTTTTAAAGAATTGATTTGTTACAAATCAAGAATATAAATTTAAATGATGTTCTGTATTTGTATGATTACTGTTATTTCAATTATTTATTTTTCTTTAAAAATACTAGGAAAAACTACATTGGGTAAATATTTACTGTCATGAAAGTCTCCTTGACTTACCTAATATCAGCAATGTGATTTGCTGATGGCACTCAATTTTGTCAACACTTAGAACCCATCTTCAAAGGAATCACAAGTTTCTAAGAAATTTTCAACCCTATTTTAACACTGCATGCTCATCATCACATCGATTAACTCATAAAATATTTTATAATAATCTTTCTTTTTTAAATTTTATTCTCGTTTTCATTTAAAGCTTGAACAAAAAAAAATTCCCTTCAAAGATATTCATAAGACAATAAATTACTACTGAATCTAAACAAGAGACAATAACTGGAAAGACATCTTAATCGAAATTTAATGAATTACCATGTGCTTACTGTTTACGAATATATTTTAAGAAAATTAGAATACGGCATGCAATGTTCGGCCATTCAAAGTGTTGGTTCAAGATGATTTATGTGATAGGAAGAGGTAATCACGTGAGCCATTGGTACCGAGAGACAAAAGCAGGTATTCTTTGACATACCATACTACTGTCAGGGATTTGGAATAAGAAACTGCTTATTCGTCAGCTCACCACATCGCCCACTCGAGTTCTGACCTTTGCAAACCCTTTCTTCACAGTCTGAATTCACTCGTGACAAAAATACAAAAGAAAACAGCAAACTTAACTTAAAACTAGTACTTATACTACAGTTGGCACCTGTTCTAACGAATTCTAAACTAAGCCTAATGGGATTAAAACTGTCTCGGTCAAATGTCGAAGAATATGTACAGAATTAGGAACACATTTTGAGACAAAAAAAAATTTCCCGAATTCCGTGCAATTTTTTGACATGTAACACATATATTCGTTTATTAAACAGTGTCGTTAAAAATTTGAAACACTGAAGACGCCATTTTTTTTCGTTCACAAATGATGCGAATAATTTATTTAGCAGTTCAAAATATGATACAAAATACTTACTAAAAACATAGAATAATTAAGCCAGGAATGAGCAATGAATAATTATATGATTCTATGCATCGCGCGCAAAGAAAAATCAGAATTTAATATAACATTGGAATATTTTCTATCAAAAACTTTTTCCGATTAGAGGTTTTGTACGGCTTAGACAACCATTATGAAAAAATAAAATTGCAGTAAATAAGGAACCATACTCCTTTTTTTGAAAGGCGAATAAATTTCATTTATTTATATTTTCGGTTAATTTCGTGGAAAAAATTTTTCAACCTAAATTAATAAACAATAACTGATTCTAGAATTTTTTTAAAAGTTTTATCCTTTGTTCAAATTATTCAAGTATTATTTTTTCCAAGATTCATTTTATTGCTAGAAAGCCACATTTTCATAATCTTTCGACATATTTATTATTATTATTATTATTATTTTTTTTTGGAAATTTAAAGTATCATTTTGTATTTTTTTTTATTTGTTAGAACTGATGCCATCTGCAGCGAAAAAACAATAACATTTTCTCCATTTTGGATATTTTATAGTTCAGAATATTATTCATAATATCACATCAAATTTCATATTATTTAAACATATTTTTAAATATACATCTGAGAATCAAAATCAGTTGAAAATAAATTACGTAAAGTACAATACAACAGTCAAAAAATTAGAAATTAGCTTACATAATAATTATTAAAGAACAAAAAAATTTTTAAAAAAATTCTTATATTTATTATTTTATAAAATTAATTTTATAATTTGTGCCATCACTTTCTTAGAAACTAAAGCAAAAAGGATGTATAATAAACATTTTATGATTTGACACTGGGGCAATGTATTCAGTGGATTTGAAAAGAAGTGGGGCAAAATGTTATGCCTAGTCCTTAATGACATTCAATTCTCTCTAATTAAAAAGAATTAATTAAAATAAATTTCAGGAAATGAAAAAAATTTTGTGAGAGTATTTAACATTATTTTTTGCAAGAAAAATCATAAACCTTATCATTTTTAAATAACTCAGATATATATAAAAGGTAATTTTTATATAATTTTAATTGTTTTTAAAAAAATCGACTATGTAATTTAATGAATAACAGTTATTATTTAAATATTAATAGTTATTATATTGATAATTGTCTTAGCAAAAGAATTAAATTTAATACAACAAAATAAATGAGCACATCTTACTTTTTAAAAAACGTTGAGTTATATGATAATTTACGTTTAATTATTGATTTAGTATTTTGAATTCATTTGCATTCAGAAACGCTGAATAAGAAGTAATTTTAAGTGGGTAAAGTATTGCATGTTGAACAAAATACAATGCATAATAACAGAGAAGAATTTATTTTTTAAAAAAAATAATCTTTTCACATATTATACGGGGGGGGGGGGGTCTAATTTGTGAAGAATATTCTTGAAATTTATATCTTTTATATAATTCTTTTATCACATAGTTTTTTTTAATAAAAATATGAAATAAATAAATTTAAAATATATTCATTTAAGTAACATATTATTTATATATACATCAAAATGAATTTATGCATGTAATGCAATCAGTTTTTATATCTAAGATGTAATAATTGATAATATGAGAGCAGAATTAAAGATAATTATAAAAATATTAAAAATGTGTTTAAAGAAATAGCAAAAATGATAGAATAAAAATTGCATGCTTACTTGTAGCATAGATGTTTATTAAAATACAAACTTACACATAATGAAATCTATTAAATAGCAAATATAAATTCATTTAAGATTTTAATCTCTCATTTAATTTTATGCAAATAATTTATTTATTTACCTTTACTATATCAAATAAAAATAATTTTCAAGAAGACTTTACTCACACGTATGGGTTCTTTAGCTCTTCTGTCACGTAATTCAGGTTATTCCTGCATAGAAAAACAACAAAGCATGAAAATAACATCCATTCTTGGTCCCTGATCCCACCCTCAGAATCGCGGGGAGCATCCTATTTCATTCATTTTTTTTTATTTTTGCATTTTTATGTTATATTTTTATCTCATTATTTGTAACACTTCAGCAGAAATATATGTATTTTATATAGTAAAGACTCACAGAGTCAAAAGGCTACTATTTTCAATAATCCTTTCGATTTCTTTCAAAGGTAATGTTAAGATTTTTTCTGGGTTCGAGAATATGAGCCATGCTTGAGATATTCTATCTGAAGGTCAATAATTGGTAAAAGGTTTTAGAGCTTAAGAAAAGCTAATACATTTTGCTGTTTTCTTCATATAAGTATTTGATTTTTCTCTAGGAAAAAAAATCCTCTATTGAGAAAAAATGAAGTGAATTTGTTTGAAGTCAGTCTAAGGTTTTTAAATAAGGTTAGTGGCTCTATAATTCAAATACTTATTCTTCAATAAATGAGGTAATAACAACTTAAATAGACGCATGTTTCGATAGAAAAATTTATTACTCAATATTTTAAAGTAATTACCTGTCACTCTGTCCTTAGTAGATATCTTGGTTTTAACTTCCCAATACAAGAACGAATAGTTTGTGAATATCGAAATAACACGTTTAATTTTGTCAAAAATATATCATAAGTTTTTAAAATAACCCGCACTTATAGATATATATGAACGAAAATTGTTTACCTTTGATGTGAAAAATACAATAATATGTTCAAAACCCTTGCACTGAATTTAACTAAATGAAAAATGGGGAAAATGGTGAAAAATACTTATTATATATCATAAGTTAAAGGCATTGTAAATTGCAATATTAAAAATAATGTGTTTTTATAGGATTGAAGATTATATTTGAAACATATCTACTGTAAAATACATTGTAGCAATTCTTGTAAGCCCTGTTTATGAGAAATTCGACATAAGAGTTTAATCAATTGATTAAGTAATTTAATTTCTTCAAAGAGTAAAATGAATATTGTTTGTAAAAAACCTCGTTACGTAAGAAATAAATATTTAAGTGATAAAATGAAACTTTGTTTCAGCATACGCTGTGAGATATAATAGGTCTGTATTTTCCAAGAACACATTTGATAAAAATAGTAAATATAAATAACAATAAAGGAAATTTTAATTTTCGATAGTATTTTGTGAATATTTTCCACTTAATTAAAAAATTTTAAAGTAGTGAATACAAGGAGGAAAAAGATCGTTTTCAGAATCCTTAATTCTTTAGCAGTCACAAGAAATGTCATAATTTATAAAAATACGTTTATCTTTTTCAAAAAAAAAATTAAATCTGTTTTTAGTATTGAGAATAATAATTTATATCTACTTTTTTTAAATTCAATTTGTCGATAGAAATAAACAAGACGAAAATAAACTATTGCATTAGTTGCCTTTCTTTTGGTAATTTATCGAACCAAATTAAGCAGAGTTTAAAAGGGAAGTAATGTATTCAAATTTGAATTGAATTATTCATTAGGTTTTAAAAGGATGAGTTGTATTAAATAAATTTTCAACTCTCAAATATGAATTCGGTTTCAATTGAAGCTTAAATATTAACTTCTTTTTCCAAGTTTAGACACATTTCTTTGATTTTCCGATTAATTCAAGTATGTTGAGAAATAACAGAATGTACTTTCTGAAAGTCATAATTGAATCAAAGAGAAATTTATTAATCGGATCAAATTTTTCAGAAAGGAGAAAAAAATGTCTGCTTTAATTCTATTTATTTAAGTTTTATAAATCAGGCTTCTAAAGAATATAACTTAAATCTGAGCCTGAGTCATCAACGTTTCCTTGTATAAATATATATCTTATTATAGATATTAAACTGTAAGGTTCAGACAACTCTTATTGATCTGTATGCCTTAGAGGGCTTTTGTGTATCAATAATCAGCAGTATTTCTAAATTTTTCAGCATAAAGAACAACATTTTTGCAAAATGTTGAAGAATAATATATTCTGATATCTTTTTACTGTTTTGTTATATATCTATCGGAATTTTAACACGTTAATTAATTCCAAAATTAAGTTCTTTGGGAACTGATTAATATCTCTTCAGAAGTTTTTATATAATCCATAATTTCGTACCATTATATCCTTTTTTTGTTTTTGTTTGAAAGCCTTTTGAGATTCTGCCAGTATACAGATATATATGAATATTAAAACTGGATGAAAGAAGTATAATGAAAAAATATGGAATTAAATTACATTTTGAAAGTTAAACAATTAGTTACATTACATCATGAACTTAATAAACTCATTTAATAGAAGATGAATCATATATCATTTCTCTGTGCAGGATGCAAGTTTTCTGATTATTATTATTATTATTATTATTTGTTTGTTTTATTTGTAACTGTGATGTTAATCATATTTCTTCCTTTGCATTTTCCATTTCTGTTAAATTAATATTACATTAACATTGCCAATAAAAAATCTTGTTATATATATACACACATTTTAAAGAGAAATTGGAACACTTATAAATTACTAAGCTTCATACTCTCAACATATCCATGGGGAAAAAATGTTAGTTTTTAATGCATTAAAGAACTAGTACGTCTTCATATTTTTCTGTTGCATTTATCTTAAAAATCCTGTAGATTTATGATCCATCTTCTACAGACATCGATTCAAAAACGCAAGTAGGACAGAAACTGCGGGTATTTTCCTGCTCTCATTAATACATTTCTTAAATATCAAACCCTTTCTTTAAAAGTTAATTACATTTTTTTAAAAAATATATCCAAAATAAATGCGTGAAAAGGTTCTATTGTATGTTTTCGAAAGGAACAAGATTTCTGTCTCTACGTGTGTTTCCGCACGAGTGTCTAAGAGTTGAGAATGAATATAAGGCATTGGTCTTGTACTGACGTCGTATCACTAACCATCCGTCGTAGGCCCACAAACCGCTGTAGAATGCCGTAGCGATGTCCGAGAAGGTGGCATGGCTGCCGTGGAATCCAGCGGCCAAGTGCTCCGAGTGACCTGAATAAACAAAAACTCATTAGAATATTCTACAAGCCTTTGTCTATCACTAAATAAAAGTATAAGCTGCAGTGGTACAACCTTTTCCCTCCCATAGAGACCATCAGTTTTTAATTTTTACTATAGAGATTAACTCTCGGCGCTTTCGTCTACGTGTTTTTTAAATTGTAACCACCCTCCCCGTGAGAGAGGTTTGTGTACGGTACTGATAAGCAGTATGAAAAGATGATATACATGAAACACACATATTAGAGAGTCTTCATACAATATTTAACAAAAACTGTTGATAATTATTGGTATTTTTAAAATTAGAATAATATATAAAATATTGTGGGGTGGGGGTAATTTTTGAAAGATAAATATATCATTGTTAAACCCGATTTCATTTATCATTTGAGATTTTCATCATAACCGACGATATGATATAATTATAAATTTTCAATTGACTTTCCATGTCTTTTAGACGTGGAACTGTTGTAAGTTAACTTAAAATTATCATTTATCAGCCTTTTTGAATTCGTGAGCGTAATATTGATGTTATGGAAATTCTACTTCACTCCTGAAACCTAGACTAGTGCATTGCTTTGAACTGAATAAAATGTATCCAAAAAAGAAAAAGTTTTTTCAGGAATTATATTTGTTTCACTGATATTTAAAAAAAATTCTGAAAGCTTTATAAAACAAAACAAAACAAATTACTTTAACAAATATAAAAATATCTCCTGAAATTTGGAAGAAAATATATTCTCTGAGAACATTTCAGTATTTTTTGCCCTTTTGAATGCATTTTATTACATTCATTTCGATACATTATTCTAGATTTGAGGAGGAAAATGAAATTTCCATAAGATTAACACATTTCTTCCACGAATTCAAAACAGTTGTTATAGGGGGACCTCTTAAGTCATCAGTGAAGAAAAACCTCGTCAAACTTATAGAACATGGGATTAATTGATCAGGTTCTGAATTTAAGTTCGAAGTAAAATGTTATTCTAGAAAAACTTGCAATATATTTTGTCTTTTCTGATGTATTGTATTTATTTGAGGTGGAAAATAAAATTTCCATAAATGGCAGTTAGAGGAGAGCCTTAAGTCACCAGTGCGGAAAACCTCATCAGACTAATAGGAGTTGGAATTAATTGTTCAGTTCCTGAACTTAGGTTAGAAATAAAGTGTTATTCCAAAGAGACTTGTAATATATTTTTGCCCTTTCGGATGTATTGTATCGATACACAAGTTTTTCTTAAAATTTGAGTAGGAAAGTAGAATTTGTATAATATTAACAATACATTCACAATATGTGTGAATAATACATTCACAGAATAACAATACAGTAAATGACCGGTAGCCTTAAATCCGCATTGAGGAAAGCCTTGTCATGTGTAGGACATGGATTAATTGATTAGCTTCTGAGATGTAACATTTAACTCTGAGACTATGGTATATTTTATAATAACCGTATAAATCGACTGAAAAACTACACATGATAATGCATCAGAACAGTGAATTTTCATCGATTGACCATTACGAGAAGAGCCTTGGCACCGTCTTCTTGACGGACGAGTTCATTTCAACAAAGGAAAAAAAGGGGGAACACTTTATTGAGTTTGCCATATACAGAATCTGCATTACCACGCAATCACTATATTTATATATTTCCCGTTTAACGAAAAGGAAGCAATTAAGAGATTAGATGTCAAGTGTCATTGAGAGGTCGACCTTTTCGTAGTGATAGAGGTATGTTAATTGTAAATTATTTGACTAGACTCTTACCTTGCATGAGTTTAAAGGAACCTCCAACAATGATGATGGCAATGGCGAGCAACTTGGCAGCGGTGAAGAAATTCTGGATGCGGGTAGCAAGCTTCACGCTTAAGCAGTTTATATAGGTAATGATGCCTATCCGAGTGAAAAATGCATGGAGATTAATGACTCAAATTTCAAATAATTACACAAGCAATCGATATATTTGCAAAAGAAAGATTACCAATGGAAAGTGTTGCGACCAGTTTGACGGACACGACGTCGGGCCTACACCCGACATGCAGTGGTTCAATGACGTATTCACCCAGGGAGAGACAAATGATAGCCATCATGGAGGGTTTCAGCACAAGTACTGACACCCACGAGAACAAGAAAGCAGGCAGTGGACCAAAGGCATCCATCATGTAGCTGTACTCAGCTCCAGACTTAGTGATCATGGTACCCAATTCGGCGTAGCATAAAGCGCCTGCAAAAGGTAATGTTCAGTGATATACAGTTATCATGCAACTGGTAGTCATCATTTTTGGAATTTAGTTCCTAGTATTTGCCATGGTATACTTAACGATGGTTCTCAACGAAATTTTTCTCTGATAGCGTTCAGGATATGATAAGTATCATTAAAACAAGAAAATACACTAAATGATATAGTTTTCCATTTCTGTTAGCTAAAAGATCGTTTACTTTTGTATATTACAGGAAGACTCTCTCTTTTATCGAGGAATTTGTCCTAAGAAATTGCTAGATTTTAAAGCTGACAACCATTTGCATTTATTATCTGAATGTAATAAACTTTTATAAAGGCATAAATTACTTCTAAAATTATTTGGTTATATGTTTGTATGGCTATTTTTAGGAGGGAATACTTTATCTTGTAGATTTTCCAACTGTGTTTTGGTATTTCTTCTATGCTTTCTAAACATTGCAAAGTGATTTCTCAGAGGTAAGATAGCTAATGTCTCAGAGTCCGAACCAAATCAAAACAGTACGTATAGTTTTATCTCGAATTTCAGACTAACTAGTTAGAGACAGCTATAATGATGATGAAATAAGGAATATTCTCTTTTAATAAATTTCTTTTTCATGAGAATAATACAGTAAAAGAAGAAATTTGATAATATTTTAACGTTTCCAAACCAAAAATATCATGTCTTCAAACAATACTGAAAGAAATATTGCAATCTTATCGTTGCTTGAAGACACAAGGGGGGGGGGGGAGTAACGCAGAGATCTTATTTTATAGTTTTATGTCAATTTTTTCCGCAAACTAACAAGGCAGTGGTAACCTTGGGGTCATAATAACTTACTCATGGCCGGCGTGGTCGAATCGTGAGTTCGAGTCCTGATGCCACTGAATACTTATAGTGTAAGCACATTAAATTTGTCGTGACTCAAAGCCCTTTAGTTGACAAGGTGTGGAAATTAGGAAAGTGGGGTGATTTCGTCCTTGTCACTCAAAAATACGAAGTCCGTCGCTAAAAGGTTTCGTGTCGCTATAAGAGCGACGTTAATAAAAATGCTTTCTGAAACAACTTTAAATTCCATTAATAGGGTTAATTTAAAAATTTAATCCATTTCTTTATTATTTTATTTTAATAAAATTAATAAATATTTTCTCCAAATTTCTGTATTTTGCCCTTATTTGGGTAGTTCAAGGGCAAAACCCTAAGGCATTTTTGAAAATTGAAGTATGGGTTTGAAATTTTTTATATATGTTCTGAAATGTATGTTTTGTAAAACTGTGCAGGAATCAGCTCTAATATGCTTAGTACTTTCCCTAAAAAATTTCAACATCAAAATTAATGTTTTTTGGGGGAATTTTTGGAAGTTTAACTATAAAAAAATTAATAAAAAAAATAATAATAAAGAGCTGCAGCAGAAAAAAAACCTATGCACAATTTTATGTAGTAAATTATAAGGTACTGGGGGGGGGGGGATTTGAAAGAAAAAAACATATTTAAAAAAGCCTTAGGAATTATAAAAAAAATTTTAAATGGACAAAAAATTTAATTTTTACAAACATTTTGCAACAATTTAAAAAATTTTGTATGGAATTATTATTAAATATAAACTCTCTTTTATAAAATACAATTAAAACCAAGTATCAAATATTAAAAAGAAGAAAAAAATATGAAGATTGTGTACCTATCGCTTTATCCCTAAATCAAAGCACGGATTAGACACAGGTTGCACTTATTTTCTCTTTGTTCCTTTAATCTACTGAGTTTCATTGACTTATTAAGCCAGCACTCTATTCGATTTATTTAGAGAGAGAAACACACAAAATCTCTTTGAAATCCTAAATTTTATTTTTAAAAAAAATTACTGAATTTACTCGAATATAAGCTGCCCTTTTTTCCGATGTTAAAGCTATTCAAAATTGGATGCAGTTAGAATCGAAGGCAGAAAAATTCGTTCTATGGGGGGGGGGGGATGAACATAATACTGATGGTTAGAGCCCTTACAGTAGGTATGTAAAAGTTTTTAATATTGGTAAAATCAATGAACTATTCATTTACTTGTTTGCATTTTCCTTTTTTTAAAAAAAATATTTCTAAAATATCTTGTATGTCGATAAACCATTTTACACAATTTTTCAGAAAACTGTGTTGAGAATTAGGAGTGCAGCTTAGAATTGGTGGTGGCTTGGATTCAAATAAATACGGTATTTTTTATTTCTCACCTCTTATCTTATCTTTAAAACTTTTTTCAGTGTCACTTAAATAGAACGTCCCTTAATAAGAGGTAAATACAAAAGGTCCATATTCAAGGGAAATATTCTGTCATGTGCACATTTGTCACCCTTAATGTGGTAATACCATAAAAAAAAGGTAATTATCACTTTCCCCTTTATATCAGGGCAGTAAAAATCTTGTCAAGAGAAACATATCACTTGTATCCCGAGGTCGGGTGCTCATATACTTTCAAAGTCATATCGCCACGCAGAGTACAGTTATTATTATTTTTTTTTAAAGATATAGCCCTTAAAAATTTTACTAGCAATAATCGGCTTTTCAATTCAGTGTAAAATAAAACAATTATGTTACAGGTTTCCAAAGTGTAAATAATAATATTTAAGAAAATATTTTCATACAAATTTTCAAATTTCGTCCAAATTCGGGCCCTAAAATTTGCCACCCCAAACATGGCTCCGCTTTGTCTGGCCCAAGAGTCGCCCTTGTCACAGTAGTACAAGAGCAAACTCTCTTGGCCTTAGGAACCAAGATTGCAGGTTTAAATATGCTTTTTGGCTAGTCAACCTCAACCTTCACCTAATAACCTAATAAATTTTATAACCTAAAACGTATTAAAAAAGAGAAAAACTTGAAATGTTCAGAAATACTTTAAAAATAAGGAGAGAAAAATTGAATCACGAGAGAGAAAAAGTTCGTTATATAGAAAATTCATTTCGCTATTGGGAGGTTATTTTACGAAAAAAATCATGAAATGTTCTTGGTTCCTGGAAAAAGTTCGTTATATAGAAAATTCATTTCGCTATTGGGAGGTTATTTTACGAAGAAAATCGTGAAATGTTCTTGGTTCCTGGAAAAAGTTCGTTATATAGAAAAATCCGCAATATATAAAGGTTCGTAATAAGGAGGTTCAACTGCATTTACAAATTATTTGATTTTGAGTTTGGATGACAGTGTTAAATGTCATATAATAGAGCACCCTTTTCGATTAAAAAAATGCAAAACATTATTTCCCAGAGGAGAAAATTAAGCATGAATGGATAAAAAATCCTTTTGAGTACCATAAAAAATCAAAAGACTTGCCAATGGAGGACAGGGGAAAAGTTATCGACATAGAGAGATATTAAAATCTTAATTTAAGTAAGAATAGCTTTTTAATTTTAGGTTGTATTCTCGTGCAAAATAAATAGAAGTTTCTCATACAGTTATAAACATTTTAATCCCATTCGTAACCATCTAATTAAGAGAAAAATCCTTCTTAATTTATGTGGTAACAAAAACAGAATATAGAAAAAAATTAAACACAGAGTATGAAATGTGATTGTTGATACGTGACTTCTTTAGAGCTAGTCTTCGACAGTGTCTGTAAAGAATTACAAACATATCCCACATACAGTCATTAAATATATAATGGTAAAGCTAGGTATATAGTCACTAGAGTATAAATAATAATTACAATAATTCATGTTAAAAATGTTTAGTAAAAAATAAAATACTTTTCTTAAACTGTCTTTACATAAAGTATCCATAACAGGGGTCGACAACCTTTTAGCTGCTGCGTTCCAAGCCAATTTACCAATATGATTCAGCGTACCACACAGTAGGACATTTTTGAAACAATTCGATTGTCGCGATAATGCTTGCAGAGATAGAGGTCAAAAATAAAGATATTTACAGCTTTAATATATATTAGTTTTGCATCATTAAAATATATTTCTCAACATAAAAATAAACAACATAAAATATAACTATTTTTTCAACAGAAATAAAAAAAAAAATTTAAACTGTACATATGTTATATATTTTTAAACATACTTATTAAAATAAGAAACATACAACATAAAATAGAAGTATTTCCCTTCATTATAGTTAAATAAAAAGATAAATAAAAATTTTAATGTTTTAACCTAATGCTTGCACTGCTCCACTTTCATATCACAAAATCAGGGGTATAATTTGTAATTATTAATTAGATATGAGCATTCAGGTGTTAAACAATTTCTTTGCGGATTCAAAATGTTTTTCACATGGGGAAATATTTTTATTTAGATACGTAGAACCAAAAGCGGAAAGCAGAGTACATGCAATCTTCTCTTTTCCAACAATTTAATCTCTCCAGCAATGGCCTTCAATAATCAACAAAATAACTGTAAATTTATCTTCAGAGTTATTTTTCAGATTTTTTCGTTATTTCGTAAATGTCCATAATTCTGAAGATGTTTGTCAAATAAGGTCTATTACAAATTTATCTATTTCCATCCACTCAAAAATTGACAAATTTGCAGAGTGCCACTGGGAATAGTATCACGTGCCACATGTGGCACGCGTGCCATAGATTGCCGACCCCTGATCTCTAATGTGTTGATCTACTTTAAATATTATTTTAACATACAATCTTCTAAGGATGTGTGTGGAGGGATGGGGGTTCCCCGAAAACAACCCTTATACTTTTAAAGGTTCTGTGAATCTACCAAGTTTGAAAACCACTGCGCTACAGTACTTTTGGACAACCTCGGAGGACAAGAGCCTGCCTTTATTTTTACTTCAAGGGCCTCAATTGCACTGGAACAAAGATTTATTTATATATTGGCGTTTTTCCCACTAATTCCTTTTTGGGAAAGGGCTTACATTCTGAGGCAATGTTCATTTTAGAAAAATTTGCCATCTCTAAAACGAAATCCTTCTTTCTCTAGATGGGGAATTACAAAGAAAAGAAAACAATATAAAAAGTTATTGATGTGCGTAAATTTAAAGATCTGAGTACTGGAAGTAATTTTTTTAACACCTTTTTATAAGCTTCACTTGTATGTAACGGAATCTTAGAACTCACTTTTTGCCCTCTTTAAAAGGTCAGATTAATTCGAAGTTTTGTTCACTTATCCAGGACCGATGAAAATGCAATAATTTAATAATCTTGTTCCATTGTCCTGAATAGGATCATCAGGATTAGCGATTTCCCGTTTTCAGATCCCATTACGCATCTGGCGACAAAAAGATTAAGCTAAAAATTCGTTCGATTAACTATAAAAGGGTGTTTTTTTAAGTTTTTTTTAAACTATAATTTATTATTTCAATAAAAGTCATGGAAAGTACTTTAATAAGCCAATATGCCTCGTTTTTCGATGGATCTCTTCAAACAATGTGACAACTGTTTAATTGTTTTTATTCAATTTTGTATTTAATATATAATTATTATTATTATTATCACTTTTATCTAATTATATAGCTATTTTTTCTTACTACTATAGTTTATTAATAAATATACTATTTTTATAATACATTTACACAACATGTGTTACATCAAAGATATAAAATTACGGTCAATCACTCAAACTATAACACTAAAAGTAAATTCGTAAAAAAAATATAAATAAATAAATAGTATAAAGAGAGTGGTTAATCATTTAATTTAGTATAAAATTTATACATAATGCAGTTACGCAAAATCATTATGCATGTTATTATTTTATAAAATTAATAAATTGGATAGTTTTTCGAATTAAATTTGTTGTTATGCTTGTTACCTATGTTGCTACATATACAAAAGTTTGGAATCTTCTGTGGATTTCATTTATTTTTGATAGTAATATTTTCTCCTAGTAATTTATTTTTAATGAAACAACGTATGCAGTTAAGAGTGCATTTAATGAATTGAATTTTTAATTCGTATTCCTTATTTTATAAAACACAATGGCGATATATTTTTGACGTAATAAAATTCACGAGAGAACAAAAACATTGTTTAAGAAATATATTTATTTCTTTCTTTCTTTTTGTTTTTTCCTTTTTCTCCCCCACCAAGCATTTTCAACGTATTCAAAAGGTTACAATTCAATAATTTAAAATTTTGTATTGTTATGTCACACACGCGAGTAAAAGATAAACTATTACGGCACATATACCTAACCTCAGAGAGAGTTTACGCACAAACTTGAAAATCGAAAAATAGTTACTAGAAAAATGTATTGATATTAGAAGTGGGAAATTTTTTAAATAAAAACCTGTGTTATAATATAACATTACAAGACGATGAATAACTTTGAATTGTGCATAGTGAGATCCGTCCACAATTTGTCTTAGAATTTTTAATTTGCTTTCATTTCTTTGTGGCTGTTAATCGAAAGTGATTGAATTCTCAAGTTCAAAATAAAAATTAGATGAAATCAAAAATCTTCAAAATTATTGCAGGTCATTTCTCAAACAACCCAATATTCAAAATCTAAAAACATTAATGTAGATATTTTGTGAAAGAAATCGAGTATACTTAGCGTAGAGACTGCCGTAAATCTGAGTTTACAGCTAGAGTCAGCTTTAACTTTTTATCTCTCATTGGTTCGTTCATTTGACTGAAGCGAGAGAAGCTCCACCTATTTAATGAGGGGATTGCTATATTTGGCGTAAGGTTAATTTTTTGGTGAAAGTGAACTTATTTTAAAAAGAGAGAGATTGTGTGAGTGTGTATATAAAAATTTTTTTATATATATATATACATTCTGTGTGATTGCGCATATATATAACGATATTTTTACTTTGAATAACTGACAAAAATTTTGCAAATTTCATATTTTTACATGTAATTACAGACGAATTATATGCTTCAATTTAATTAAACATTTCTGCATGCCTTTCATTTTGATTGTATAACTGAAGCTATATCAGAGTTTGTATTCAGCAAGAATGAAACCATCCGGTTTTCTTGAAGGGATTACAGGTAATGTGTGTCTTCTTGAAAGACTGCATTAGTTCAGGCGGACTAAATAAATAGGGCTCGAGAATTTAGAAAGAACCCGAGAATTCCTGTTGCAAAATATAGCTTATATATTTTTAAAACAAATTTTACCATCATAATTAAAATTATAAATAATTATTTGTACACTCAGAACATTGAAAACAGCTCACCAAACAGCGAGCTTTGGGATTGAAATGAAATTTAATACACATAATGGTACAATTGAGAAATTCAAATCATATCAAACTCAAGACAATTAAACAATTATAGGTATACAATTAGACAAATACGGTACATACAATAAGACAAATACATTATATAAAATATTAGACAAATATGGTGTAACTCCAATAGTGCATCAGTTGCAATACATGCCACAAAACGATTCGGCATTGAGCTAATTAGACGTCGGGTGTTGTCCTGATGCTAATGGGTTCCCAAATCTTGAACAGCTGCCTCCAAATCCTCTACAGAATGACACGGTGGCATCTGGCATTTCAGCTGGTATAACAAATGCTGCATAGAGAACAAGTTCAGAGAGCTGGCTGACTACAGAAGAGTAAATATGATGTAGAAAGTCATTAGTTTACTCTAATTGTATACGGAATAGCATTATCTTGCTAAAAACAACCCTAAAAGACTTCTTTACATGGGGTTGAAGAACCTCGTCAACTTAACTGTTCTCGTTAAGCTTCCAAGTATCACAATTGGAGTGAGCCCGCTATCATAGGCTAGTGCCCCCAGACCATTACGTCTGCTGTGCAGGCAATGTGTGGGAATGGAATTGTGCCGTTAACCTGGGCATCCCTTCACCCATACGCGAAATCCTCTATCTCGCAAACAAACCTGAATTTAACACTAATCATCGGGTTTTTCTAAGCTGTGACATTCCACGTCGCTTTGATTTGGTAATGTGCTGCATGTAAATATTTCGATACTAAAAGCAGTGCGAGAAAAAAGCCCTAGGATTGCAGATTCGCTTCCGTAAAGCATCTGGAAATCGTCATCTGGCACCTAGTTGAATCGTGGGAAAAGCCATTGTGGTATCCTTGAACTATTGTCACACTGTTCTCTTGCCTCATCGTCTTCTAGTTGCTTCAGACCCGGTTCTCTACTACAGGATACATCTCGTGTCCCTGCTCGCAACATGATTTGATGGCACATTCCGAGCGATGGACTGACTAGCAACACGCGCATCTACCAGTCGGTGGTTTTCACACCGATGAGGAGTCCCTCTCAAACTCGCTTACGTGGGTGAAATGTCTTTTGCATTCATCTCTAAGCATTCATCACTTGCTAAAGTCCTCTTGGAGTCGCTGAATAAATGAATGAGGAAATATTAACGTCGCTCTGTTCAGCTATTCGAGAGCTTTTTGGCGACGGAGCTCGTAATTTTGAATCATGGTCAAGTGAAGAGGACGACAGCTGAGCTGGCCCCCACCCTCTCCTATCTTCCACACCACATCAATGGGAGGACGTGTGAGCTCTCAATAGATTTAACGTGCATCGCTCTTCTACACGATGAGTCTTCAACGATTCTTGGCTCGAACTCATGACACGCCGGCCACGAATCCGTTACCTTACCACAAGGCTTCCGCCGCAGACTTCTCATAATCGAAATAAGATCACTTTATTCATGAATCTCCCCCGATGCGTTGGTTTATATATGATCCATTTCCTGATTGCAGCACCACTGCGGAGTGTGTGGTCATACTTATTGGCACGAAATTAGATTCTCATTTTCATATCAGACATCATTCAACTACACCCAACTCTTTTTTTTACACGATTTTGAAATACGGTTTCACCTAGTATACTTTTTCACACAATATTTTGTTCTAGTACGAATTCCCCCGATTAATTTTTTTAATCCAAATTTTGACAGCGGTTATCTGAAGATTGTCGGCTTATGCCCTCACTTGAGTGAGCGGATGACTTGATCTACTCCCATGGCTTGTTTTCTTTGTATTCTGGAGTTACAGGAAGTACTCGAATTTTATAATCAACTTTTCTTTATTTGTTGTACTTCAACTAGAACACAAGTTTTCGTACTTCAATAAAATTGTGTTTTGTGTCAAAGTGTTCAGTTCGTAGGACACAATTTCAGTAAAGTTCTTAGAGTTGATATGTTGAAAATAAAGTTCTTTTTTAATTCAATAGTGGATTTTTTTGCATAATTCCTGCTCGTGATAACTTTTTACGGTAATGTTGATCCAGTTCATAAGGAATGTGCCTGCTTGCTATCAGTAACCACGTGTGTGTGGGATAGCTGTTAGTAGTTTTTATTCCTAGTTTCAATTTGAATTTTTATATGTTGTATGTAGCTATAGGCTGTGTGTGTGTGTGTGAGTTTCATCATACACTAATTTTAATTTTTTTCATAATAACAATTAATTGTTTTTGTTTTATAAATATGCAACAAGAATCTCATTATTATTTTTTTTGCACGGTTTTTTGGGGAATTATTTAGAGTTTTTTTTCATTTTACGCTATTTCTTAAAGTTGTGGATTATATCCCATACTAATCATATATGGCATGTAATTTTTACACGATTTTTTTTTTGCACGGTTTTTCTAAGGATGTATCTAATGTGTAAAAAAGGACTTAGGTGTACTTTGTTAAGTTACGCAATTGTAGCTCGTTTCTTGGTGCACTATTTTCAGTGTTCCCGAGTGTATTTCTGAAATGTACATTGTAGTAGTTTTTTACTTGAATTGTGTCTTTTTTATTTTGAAATTTCCCAAATGTGGGACGGTTTTTCATTAATTTGTAGGTAATATTTATAATTCAATTCTTAATTTTCATTATTTATCGTTTTGAGAATTTCTCACTTGTTCTTTTCTGTGCAAATGTTTATTATCCTTTAAAAGCGCAGGAGAAATTAGAAAAAATTACGCATATCTTTTTCATTCATCTTATTGGCAGGGCTCTGAGTAAGAAAATTAAAACTGTATATTTTGAACACACAAAGTGATTGACCAATATTTGACGATATTTTTCATTCCTTGTTGTAAGAAGATAATAACAGTAATTAATATTCTAACAAAATGTTTGATGGATTCTTTATATCAGTTAAGCTTCAATTCAACTTCAAAATATTTTTTAATTCTCGGTCTTCTGGGTCTACTTAAATATGAGAATAAATTATATTTCTTCCCAAGATTTAATTATGGGAACGTATTTTCTTTTGAACATTAAATATACATTATATTTCGATAATTCATTATATATTGGTAATTACTCGACACAATACATGTTATTGCTAATTAGAAATAAAAATTATTTTCTTGAGAAATTACTTGCCAGATTACGCTGACAAAATGTGATAAAAATGTGAGTATTTTCATTTTTTTTTTTGTCGATTTTAAATCCTAAATCGAGTGTAATTATTATCCCTCGTATCACGTCTATCGCGTTTTCATGCAATTTTGTTTTCATACTATTATAAAAAGATTATAATAATATAAAAAAATTAATTGAGCTTTTATATTCAATGTGGTCTTAAACACTTTCTGTACAAACACATATATAAAGCGACACATTAAGAAGTTTTGCAAAAAGGTGATATGACAGAAAACATACTGGATGAAAAATGAAAGACGTGATATACATGTTTTGATAACGAAACCAAATAGAAACCTTCTCATCAAAGCTCAAACGTGTTCTATAAGAGAGAGATCTGGCGATCACTCTGATCAGTACAGTATATGAAAAGCAAACGACATGTAGTGAAAAGGTGTTGCATCACTGTTTGGAATTATCCTGTTGAAAAGTAAGCCCAAGGTCCGTGAAAAGCAAGGCAACATTACGGGTATAGAATCTCATCGACTTACTGCTATGCATTAAGAGTGTTACAGATGACAACCAAAAGGATCGGGGTATTGAACAAAATGGCACCCGATGTCAATTCCCCTGGTTGTTTGGACTGTTTAATGGATGACCACAAGGTGATTATCCTTTCACTTTCTTGGGTATCTCCAAAAACGTTTGAAATGGTCATTGGGGCTCAGTTCAAAGAGAGATTCATCGTTGAAAATAATTCTACTACATCTCATAAGATTACAACGGGAAATCACATAGGAATGCATGGTTGGAAACGCCTTCCTAGCGATGTAGTGAAGACACAAAACACAAGAATGACAGGACAAGAATAAAAGAAAACATGTTTATTATTGCCGACAAAGAGGTAGTAGGATGGAACGACCCAGCCCCAGTTAGCCCATGCCTTAAGACGTCCCTGAGAACACCAAACAATGAGGAGACTGTCCTGAATAAGGTACGGAACAATCCCTGTGCTAGTCATTTTGGAATTTCGCATATAACTGTTTGGTGGATCCTGCATACTAATAACGTACACATCTATCACTCCGGCATGCATCCCTATTGTCCCTGCAATGCTCTTTTTTCTTAATTTTTTTGCTGTTCTGAGGATAATAAACACGTTTCTTCTTTTATTCGTGCCCTGTCTTTCTTGCGTTTTGTGACGTCATGGCTAGGCTAGGAAAGCGTTTCCAATCATGCATTCCTTGTGATTTCCTATCGTCTTGGTTTACTTTATCTATCCTAAGGGTTTGTAACCGCTGTAATACACCCTATATATATAAAAATATCCTACTATATTTAATTCTTTTCAGTCTCCTGATTGGTTTTTTGGTTTGTCCTGTCTTCTCGTTCAGCCAGTGCAATACACAAGGGTAGGGTTTGTGAGTTCACAACCTCCTTCCCTCAATATTAAGAGATTTTTAATTTTTAGCATAAAGATTAAGCCTCGTTACTTTCATCTGTGTGTTTTTTAAAATGCAAATCCTGTGATAAAAGTAGTCTGTGTAAGCCACTGCATTCTGTTTAATGCCAAGTTCTCAATTTTGTCGTCAAGTTTAGCTCTCGTTATACGAACGAAATTCTAAATTGTATAATTTTGTAGTGATCTATACAAGTCGATGCTTGCTTCTATATAAACAAATTTTGAAAACACTTCATATCTTATATTTTTTTTAAAAAAATTAACATATTTTTTCATTTATTTGGGGAATTTTACGCAAGTTATTGAATTTTAAAATCTAGAACTAAACGATATTCTAATACACTTGGCTAGTTTGGCAAAATCCTCCTCTAAATTTGGCGAGTTTTAGGCTGGCAATTTATTCTGCTTGGCAACCTTTCTTGGTGCGTACCAGGATCTAACGTGTGTTATCTACGAATACGATATATTTGAAAAGCTGGTAAATTTAAGAAACACAAACAGTTGAACTTTTAAACTATAAATTTAACATGAGCAAGAAAATCAATCATGCTATCATTCACTGCAAGCATTTTTTTTATAAGAAGTAACTACGAGTTTTATTTTTGAAAAATTATTGAACTTTTCTCCTTTTACACATTTCTTTTAACCCATGTCAAAAAGTCATTAAATATTATAATTTTTTTTTTACTTACTTATCGTTGAGCCAATTTTTACTTAAAATAATGTTTCATAAAATTTTAGAAATTGTAGAAACCTAGAGTTAATAGAATGTGTTAGTATGTATTAATTATTTTTCTAATAAAATAAATTTATCTGTGAAATTTATATTCTCTATTAAAATCTAACTGTTTCCGAGTATTAGTTGACTTTTTTTTTCAAACTTTTTTCTTTCTGATACTTATTTCTGCGTATGTATCACATTTCTTTAATAAACTCACAAAAGTATGAATTATAATAATTGCCAGAAACAGGTTTCTCCTTAGGAAACTGTTCACTATTTGTAATATAGCTTTTTCTAAACTTTTTTTTGGCCAGTATTTTGTGTTACATTGTACAAAACTCAGCTATTCACAAAATAATGTTTTTGCATTCTCTCAAAAATTGCGATTTATTTTACAACACTTCTGATTATGTTACAAAAAGAATTTTGTTGCCAGTTATTACAGGAATGAAATTTACATTCATTTATAGAAAATAATTTTACATCATAATAATTCATTTTATTTACAATTGTATCCATTACATTTTTTTGTATTTTTTATAGCACAGTATTTCTTATAGTAATTTTGTAAATATGCAAGTAACCTACTGTCTGGCATTTACATAATGAGAGACTAGTATATTTAATTTTTCATTCTCTATCTAGCTATTATATTTCTTAAGAAAATCTTTTGCCTTTCTTGTTATAAAATTCATGGATTTCACTTTATTACATACTGCCTTTTTAAGTTGTGGGATAGGTGAATGAAGCACTGATCCTTTAAGGCTTTTATCTGTTGTCTAACAAGAAAAGCTCTTTGTGTGAAAAAAATAAATTGCACTTGATTAAGAAATGTAAACAAATTTTTAGAATTCATAAGTTTCTTTTGTGCGTACTTAAAATGTAAATGTTCATCTTGTGAAGATGTACAACTTATGCGCTGTAATATTTGTCTTTTAAAAATTTATCTGATTATTGTATATTATTCTATTTAAGTTTTATGAGAATTTAATCAATATTTATGTTGATTGTTTTTTTATAAGTATTGTTGGGACTGTTATTTTACGAGTGATGTGGTTAGCATATTAAAAATCAATATTTTCTGAATTCAACATGATATGCTAATTTTGCCATTGAATTATT